>BSUD01000006.1:25676074-25760069 GCA_033239045.1 Fagopyrum esculentum | reverse complement strand
TCTTTTATGTGTTGATGTGTATGCATGTAATAATGAGTATATATATATATATATATATATATAGGCTAGTTCCGGTGAGGAGAAGCCTTATGGATAGGAATTAGGAGTTATGTGAGCCATTGAATCAAATTTAAATCAATGGCTCACAAACACTCATCATTAATGGCATATTGTAATTACATAAATCTGAAAGAAAAAAAAAAGAAAAAAAAGAGTACAACACTCTCGCTGATCGACCGACTCACAAATCACAACACTCTCACATTCTTCATCCAACAAGCTCTATATTTGGCCGATTTTCAACCAAATCAAAGACGGTTTATATAAAAATGATGAAATCAAAGAGAATACAAGACGATTCAGGTATTGTCTCTTTGAAATTTTTATTCTCAAGGTTTAGGTTTTTCATTCTTATAGTTTAGGAATCATTATGATTGATGTTTATTTTTGAAATCAAATTTGTTGAATCATTTTTTGTTTTGATAGGTTTGATTGAGATCATATATGTATATACATATGTTGAGTTGGTCTAATACTTCCAATTGAAACAATCTATAAGCTTTTTTTAGTGTGCACGTCAATTGTTCGACAAAATGTCTAATAGGAAAATAGTCTATAATATTTACATGAACATGAAATAAAAATTATGAACACCGAAGAATAAAAACATGAACAATGACGTATAAAAGTATGAACACCAATGAATAAAAAGTATGAACTTACATTAGTATATTTTTACATTGTTTTACAGATTCAGTGATGTTGGGTACGTAATCATCACCAATCATTGTGTCGGGATTGAGAGCGAATGCTCCATGTAATGAAGGTGGAACTATTATACAAGTAACTTCAAATTACTCTACCAATTGAGTTCTAATTTGTGATGATACATTGAAGCTACATGTTGGTCAACAATTTTTAAGTGTGGAGGAAGTTGAGGACTTCTATAGGAGGTCTCTATTTGTAAATTTGAGATTCGTGTATCATGTAATCAAAAACCCAACAATGTTGTGTTGAGGAAGTATTTTGGTATGGACAAGGGAAGGTAAAAAAAATGTCAAACATAGTACGGGCAAAAGGAAGACAACTTCCAATCGATGTGGTTGTAATGCAAGAGTTGCGTTTAAGATTATGGAGGGTGGAAAGTATTTTGTGAAGTGGGTTCACGAAGCTCATTAATTTGGATAGTGTTTAATGCATTGTTGTCTTTTTTTTAGTGTTCAATGCATTGATGTCTGTTTTATACATACATAACATATTATAATCATATTTACATGAACAATGACATATAAAAGTATGAACACCGATGAATAAAAACATGAACAATGACGTATAAAAGTATGAACACTAGTGACTTATCTATAACTTTTACACATACATAACATATTATGATCATATTTTCACATTTTGTGATGAATTTTTTTTAATTTTTTGTGGATATATATTGTAAATGAACATCTATGTATTATAAAATAAACACAAAATAATAAATAAACATGACACTTTGATTAATAAAAATACTATGAACACCGATGAATAAAAACATGAACAATGACATATAAAAGTATGAACACTGATCACCTATCTATGAACGTAGGGGATTTTTCCAAATTTTATGTCAATTTACAAAAATGCCATTAATGATAAGCGTGTGTGAGCCCTTGATTTAAAACTCATCCAATGGCTCACAACCCTCCTAATTCCTATCTACAAGCTTTCTCCTCACTTGAACTAAAATCTATATATATATATATATATATCGATACATATGGCATATATATATATAGCCTTATAAGTTAGGAGCGTATATTCTACAAATGACTCAGACTAGAGCAGTATCTGTAGTGGGACGAGATAAGGGTACGCCCCCTCTTCCTCCAATAGCGTCAAGTCAGGGACCAGTATCCGCTGTTGTGTTGCCTATGGTAGAGAACGAGTTTGAAGAGGCTGATCGTGTCTCCATGAGTAGATTCGAGTTTCAAGAGTATATGCAGCAAGTATATGAGGTGGTGATAGCGGGTAGATCTACACCGGATTTACCAACATTTGTGAGATCGACTGAAGCTTCTGGATTAGAGAAGAAATAACGGGTTGAATCAGGGAAAAATGAGGTTGGATATCCGGGTTGCAAACCGAGCCCGACTTGTGGACGTTTGAGTACTTCTTGTTCACACGGACTTTTGGTGAAACGAGGACTTTTTACAATTGTGGGAATCCTGGACATGTACGACCACAGTGTCCAAGATCGCCAATGGCTTGCTTTACCTGTGGTAGACAGGGTCATAGAGCTGTTTTCTGTAAGCAAACTGGAGTGGCATCACGACAGGGTTTTATTTCTACTAGTGTAACGGGAGGTGGTCAGAAGACACCTCAGCAGTAGACGCGGGGGCAGCAGAGAGTCCTAGATCATTCGCCTACTCAGGAATTCGTTCCCAGGCTGAGTAGAGGTAAGGGTCGTGGTAGGAGTACCAAGGATACTAGAAGAGCTCAAGGTAGAGCCTTTGAGCTAGGCAGTGCAGAGGAGCCACCTGTACTAGTGGCAGGGATGGGACGTATATGTCTCAACTGTGGTTATCCAGATCATGTGCGCTCTGAGTGCCCCATGGCACCGATAGCTTGCTTCACTTGTGGTGAACTAGGCCATCTGGCCCCTTTCTGTCAGCAAGGTAGTGTTTCTTCTCATCAAGACCTTCCTCTTTCCGATGCAGAAAGAGTGGAAGTGGAGGCTATGCGATGACCTCAGTGATACCTAAGGAGCATAGGTCTGAGGTTGAGTGATGATATGCAGTAGAGCTTCGGGCGTTAGCTGTTATAGGTACCATTCTTGTTAATGGTTTACCTAGTGGAGTTTCGTTTGTTGTGAGTGCTATGCACCTCTTGTCTTTCGATGCATGTGTTAATAGTTAATTGCGGATACAGTAGAAGATAGATCTTCCTTTATAGGATTACAAGTTACGGGTCTTAGGTACCCGCGAGATATGTGGTTGTTCCCTTTGTTCAGGGACTTGTATATGGCTTGAAGACTTCTTTGTCATGCCTTAGGTACATGAGAAGGTCTTTATGTGTGTGGTGGACGAATAAATATCATGTTGGTTTAGATAGTAGTAGGAGGACTATTATAGTCTCTACTGAGATCGACTAAGTAGAGGTTTTCCAAGGTTATGACTTTTGAGGAGGTGAGTTGTCTTTAGTGCCGTATGAGCAGCGAGGTTGATAACACCAAAGGGTGATGTTTTTTTTTAATGTTGTGCCATGAAGGAAAGAGATAGTTCCACGCTGAAGAGTATTCCAGTGGTATATGATCTTATAGACGTGTTATTGAACCGTCTAATCTATCGGCTCAGCGAAATGAGGACTTTGATATTGCGTTAAAGTATGGTATGAGACTGGTGGGGAGAAGGCCTATGAGGTATATGGCTTGTTGAGTTGATAGAAATTGAAGAAGCAATTTGAAGAGTGGATTGAGACGGGCTTCGTTCGCCCTAGCATGTTCTTTGCTACGTATTGACGACTTGTTGGATCAACTAAGAGAAGCAATTGTGTTTTTAAGATTTCCGTATGCTTAGGATATCATTAGCTAAGGATGAGAGAGCAGCGTGGGCATAGGACAGCATTCCATACCCGATATGGACACTACGAGTTGTAGTGTTGTCATTTGAGTTGAGGAACGTCCTAGTAGTCGTTATAGGAGTTGATGAACAGTGTCTTCATCTACTTCCTTGATCGGTTGGTGGTAGACCTTATTGATGACGTTTTGGTGTACTCTCACAATGGAGAGGAACGTACCGGTTATTTGAGGACGGTTTTGCAGAATCCGAGGGATGGAAGCCAGTGTGCTATGCTCCCTAAATGTGAATTGAGATGTCAGAAGTAACCTTCAAGGTCATGTTGTTCCGCCAGTAGGATCATGATTGATGTGACGAGGAGTAAGTATGAAGTCTTATGGATGATACTGATGAATGTTAAGGGAATGCGTAGTTCTCGGCCCAGCCGATTGCTGCCAACGCTTTGAGGAAGGATTCTATGTGATTGTGCATCCATTTACGAGTCTTCTGAGGAAGACCACCATAATTGTGTGGTTGAAGTAGTATGTCGAAGCTCTGAAGAGTAGAGGAAGCATTTGACCTCTGCTTCTATTCGGTGATAAGCAGAAGATTTTGGGAATCACGTGACTACGGTGCTGAGAACGTATGAGGAGAACTGCCCGACTCATGATTTCGAGTTAGTGGTGGTAGTTAAAGTTCCAAGATTTGAAGACAATACCTGTGTGACATTTCGTGTCAGAGTTTCACAGATCATAGGAGGTTGAAGCATATTTTTATGCAATAAAGGTTGAATAGCTGCCAACGTCGATGGTTTGAGTTGATCAAGGACGCTGACCTTGAGATTTGTACTATTCTGGCAAGGAGAATGTGGTCACTGATGCCTTGAATAAGAAGATGCCTCGAGAGAAGGCGATTGTTGGAATTGCTGTACAGTCTCGGTTTCAAAATGATCTAGCTTGGTTAGAGTTGGACCTACAATTGCAGATAAGGACGTTAGTTTCATGTTTAGGGATTTTACCTGGTTTGTTGGATGAGGTCCAACAAAAACAGGGGACTTGTGTTCACCACTTAGCGTGCGTGCAAATAAGCTTTAAATTTATAAAACCAGAACAAAAGCAAGCGAACCCGCAGTGTACGGATCGATATAGTTAAGCAAGAATTCTAGAGTATCAAACACAGGGATTTGGGGGGTTAAATCCAGTTAATATAATTGTCAAGCGAGTAAATGTATGAGCTTTTGTAAATATTGGGAAAACAACAATCCTAAAGATCCAGGAATCCAGTTGTGGCAATCGATTCAAGATATACTAAAGATATAAGGACAGAGTTTAGATATGCAAAGGTATACGAATGTAAGGTAATCGTACGGTGAAGTTCCAAAAACCTTATATGACTCACCTACAAGACACTCTCTATAAAGGTTGTTGAGGCTTCAATATAGAAAGGTTCTAAAGGTAAGAATTAACGTCAAATACCCAAACTTGTAATCCAAGGATCAAGACTAACTAAACCTATTGAGGTTGTGACACTCACAATCGAGGTAGAGGTTGTTGAGGCTTCACTACCACCTAGAAAAGGCAAGCCAAGACTGAGTTAAAGCAAATCTTTAACTTTGGATTAAGGTAAAAGCAAGTTCGTAAACTGACACAAAATTACGGGTAGTTCTTGAGTTCCACGGCCGTGGAAGCTCAAGAACAGACCGTGGTTTAGGGTTGTCGGCGATTCTCTCTAACTCTCAGGGTCCAATCTGTTTACGATCGATCTATCATCATCTAAGCCACAACTATCAACCCTTCACCTTAGAATTGCTAAAGGGTTTTAGCCAACAATAGTCATATTGATATCAAATTCAAGGTTTAAAAGGATGAAAGATGAAAACTTCCGAAAACTTTCAATAACTTCTAAATCAATCTCAAGTTCACAAATTAAGAACAATAACGCCAATAAATTTGGGATAATGCAACAATCACGAATCTTAGATAAGAAGGGAGAACGGGATGTCAATCCGTCTCCTAAATCAAACCTAGATGAGAAGCGGAATCTTCACACGAACAATCTTCCAAATCTTCAACTCTTCCGTCAATCCGGAAATCTCAACGGTAGAACGCAAATCTTTCCTTCACAATCTCCGCAAGATGCGAAATTAGGGTAATTCCAAGCGTAAGCGAAAGTGCGTCTAAGCAGAGGTGACGGAATCTCTCTGTTCGCTCCAAACGGTGTGTGCAAGCTTTAAATTTATAACCCTAGACTTAAGCTTAAAACAAGGATGCGAACCCGCAGTGTA
This sequence comes from Fagopyrum esculentum, assembly GCA_033239045.1. Classification (NCBI taxonomy): domain Eukaryota; kingdom Viridiplantae; phylum Streptophyta; class Magnoliopsida; order Caryophyllales; family Polygonaceae; genus Fagopyrum; species Fagopyrum esculentum. The sequence continues at coordinate 25,754,240 of BSUD01000006.1, read as the reverse complement.
CGGGTCAATCGTAGTAAAAGCAAGAAAATTTCAGGGGTCGATCACAAGGACTCGGTGAAACAAAGTCAACACGGTATGCTATGTCAATTCTAACCACAAGAGCAGTTAATACAATCAAAGATGAATAAGAAGTCAATAAAGCAAACATGCAATTCTAGGGATTAAAGCATCAAGTTGTGGTTCCAACTCAAGATCTTATAGATAAGCGGACAAAGCTGAGATTTTTGCGTGGGGAAGGCGTTGCTAAAGTGGAGTAGATCACCGGGTAAGTCTCACTACACACTAATCCTAAACCGTAACTCCTATTACCGGGTAAGTCTCAAGGAATCAAGATAAAGAATTATAACCTCAAACTAACATACCATCTAAGGGAATAGAATCAACCTTTACCGGGTAAGTCTCAGGCTAACTCACAAAGATGGGATGGAAGCACACTCAAACCCCAATAAAGGATAAACCTTTATTACCTACACTTATGATCGTTGATACACAAACTAAGGAATTACCGGGTAAGTCTCATCCTAAGCTTGCATTGAACCAGGAAGGTGAAATAAGAATAGGATTTAGCAAACTCTAACACTTAACTTTCTGTTTTAGGTCGGATAAGTCACCTCGGTCAGAAGAATTCCACCCCGGCCGAGATGTTCATCAACCGAACGAGATGCTTAGGGTTAAGGTTAAAGACTCGAACTTTCAGGATCCTACTGGAATCTAATATTATTCTATCATTGTTTTTCCCACAACCTTCAGCCAATCACCCTAGAATCACACAAGGAAATTAGCCACTCATCATCATAATGAAAGTATTAAATATATGGGAAGAAGGTGAATATTTGAACAAAGAAGAATTTAATGAAAAGACTTCAATATCTGAATCAAATATCACAACAAAGCGTTCCTTGGATAATAATCCAACAAGACAAGATAACAAGGAAAGGAATTGAAGACAATCTTACAAAACCCTTCTAAAAGCTATAAAAAGCTATGATCTTCAACCTTCCTTCAACCTTCAAAAAGGTTCTTCGAAAACTCCCAAATTGGAGTATACTGCGGCTGCTGCGTGTGTATGCGAGATTTCCAGCTGTAAGCGGATGTCGACGTATGCGGCGTATGCAGCCCCCTCAAATTGTGGAAATCCAACCCCTTTTATAGGAAAATAAACCTCCAAAGATAAAATATCTTAGAAAGATATATTCCCATAAAAATAGGTAAAATATATATTCTGCATATCTCCTTCCTTCCAGAAGCTCAGCCCAAAAATATAAGATCACTTTCCAAATTTAAAAAATCTCTTCCAAGAATAAAATATTCTCGCCGCGTCCTAGGTGTTCGCCTCGGTCGAGTCGGCGTCTCTGGATCGCCTCGGTCGAGGTGAATCAATGGTCAACCGAGGTGACTCACGACAGAATGTGAAATCTCTCGAATCAGCTCCAAAGTGAATCTTCAATCCATGGCTATGCTCCCTGGATGTAGCTCCAAATGACTCATGACTCTTTTCCGCTCCTTTTTGATGCAAAACGTACCATATTACCTGCAATTACAACGAAACTAGGTGTAGACCTCGATTCTCGCAAAGGTAGATGAAATGGTAGTAAAATCACATAATGTACATACAAACATGCAGATTATGAAAAATAAAACGTCCAAACAAACCCCAAAATATAGACTATAATTCATGCTATCAAAATACCCCATACTTAGCCCTTGCTTGTCCCCAAGCAAGTTCCTCATATAGAAGACAAGATAGAATGGATTATAAGTCAAGAAAATCAATGAAAAGTCTTTCAAAAAATATTTTATGGTGTGCAACTATCATAGATCACTCTAAGAGAATACTTCCTGGAATTAAAAACTTAATATGTTCAAAACATTTTATAAATATAAGAAAGTTGTTCATCTTTGCATAAAATCATAGAATGCATAATAAATCATAATTATCGAAATTAATCATGTATAATCCAGTTTAAACCGCTAAGTCAATCAACAAGCTCGAGGTCTCAAGGGCTTCCCAAGAGAAAAGGTCAAGAAACGTGTAGGGTAGGGATGTATGTAAGGTAATGTGGTGCTAGAATCCGGGAAAAGGATGAACTTCACTTCACTTTGACTTGCAACATCTTCCACCAATAAGCTTCGCTTATTTCACTTTTTCTTTTTACTTTACTTTTTGGGATGCATGGACAGAGGTGCACAATAACCGAAGCCTAGGAAATCTGCAATCATCAATTTCTCGAGATGCATCAAACCCTTGATGCACATACCATGACCCGTTAGGAATATCGCTCAATCCGACTTTGGCAAGACACAAACACCCGGCTATGTGAATGGTGCCGAGTTACTCATCTTCATGATTGACTTCCCCAAACCTAAAATTACTTTCTAACACTTCACTTCCAGCCCACTTCTCATCTTTTAATTTGCTTTCACCACTTCGCTTGCTTCCAAATTCCCGGATAGGTAAAGGGAGGCAAAATGTATATGAGGGGTTAAGCATGATCAAGAAGAAGAAGAAGAAAAGAATGAATTGCCTTGGTCTTTCCAAGAAGAAAGTGAGAGAACTTATCCTGCGGTGTCAACCTTCAAATTCAACATAATTTGGATAAAAACAAAGTATTAAACATGCCAATAATTTCAAACAAAGCATTTAGCAACTTAAACATATTATAAAACCTTTAAAACACACAAAGAATTTAAAAACAGTAAGTAAACAAAATCTTCACTGAGATCATATCCAGATAAGTAACACAAAATCGTTTTCGAAAACTTTCTGTTACGCCGCCTCGGTCGAGATGTTCTTGGTTCAACCGAGGTGAAATGCCTCGTTTCGCCAGAATCTCCCCCGGTCGAGGTCAAAAATTTTTTTTTTTTTAAAACCAATTTTTTTTCAGTTTCGACGTTTTTCTCAATCAAATAATCTGTAGGTATGCATGTAATATCAGATAATCATATAAAGGCAAGTGAAGCATAAATATGAAAATATCCGATAAATAAGATACATCATAAGTGTCGAATAATACACAAATACCCCATACTTGAGACACACTGTCCCAGTGGGTTAAAATAAGTCTAAGGACAGGATACTCACCGAACATAGCTAAACTGCATGAAGAAGTAAGAAACAACTCCCAGATAAGACCATCTCGGTTGGCGAAGTACATCTCGGTCGAGGTGTTCTGACAGTACCCGAGATGTATCTCAGTAAAGCTCGTTTCCTCAACTTCTCGAAATTTTGTTCTTCTAGTGTAGCTCCTGAACTGTGATCCTTCCTTTTGGAATACCTGGTTGTTGTCTAGAGGAAAACAAAAACAAAAACTATCTAAACTAAACTAGAAAACAGGAAAAGAAAGCAATACCTTGGGTTGCCTCCCAAGAAGCGCTTGGTTTAAGGTCGCTAGCTGGACCCTACGGCATGGGATTACTCAATGCACTTCGAATGTCATGGAGTGCTCATCACATCCGTAAAAATCTTCCAAGAAGGTTCCGGTTCCTAACTTCACCGGCAAATGGTAAGATCTCCCACGTACAAGCTTGTACGGTTTGATTCTCACCGGAATCCTTCTAGCCTTCCTGCACTTCAATGGGACATAATCTAGCCTTGTGTCCCATCCTTTCCTTGATCGAGAAAACAGCTTCTCGAGAATCCTAGTAGCTTCCCCATCTTTAGCTTGGGGATGGTACAAGGTCCTTAGCATGCGAGGGACCCCATACTTGAACAAGAGACACTTCATCGCCTTAACGGTGTAGTGCTTGCAAACTTCACTCCTTATAATCCAAGGAGCATCTTCTTCCAACAGTTTCATGGGAGGTTTCATCTTGATTTTAGGAGGTTCTTTCGGAAGAGACCTCCAACTCTCCGGTGCATTCCTGAAAAATTCAAAAATTTTAATAGGGAATTCAAATGAAGTAGGAGAATGTACCTTGCAAAGTTCTCCAAAGCTTGAGACAAGTTTCGTGTTGGGTTGATAATCCACCCACGAAACCTCTCTCAGTTCCGCTGGTCTTTCTTCCACCTTGACCACAATCTCAGTAATTTGGCCAAGGTTCTCTGCATCTTCCACTTCTGATTTTGTAGATTCTTCTTCCATCTCGGCCGAAATCTCTTCCACCTCGACCGAGGTCTCAACAGTCAGATCGAATTCTTCCACATCCCCCTCTTCTACAAAAGCTTCAGGAGAAACTTCCGGTTCGACCAAAGGAATGCTTGGAACGTGCAACACTTCCTTATGCTCCTCTTTCGGCTTAGCATAGGATAGGGTGCTTTCCTTGAGCTCCTCCACCTTCTTCATCAACTTCTCCAATCTTGATTCGAGAGAGTCTTCAAAAGGTTGCTCATAAATGTTTTTAGGGACATTCTTCTCATCCCATATCGCAAGTTCATGTTGAATGGCTTCTTCTCTTTCCCATTCATTGTTGAACCAATAGAAGGAGTACTTTTCCTCCAAGTATTCATAATTGGTCCGCCCTAGCACTTTGTCTTGCTATCCAGGCTGGATCAAATGTAGTCATCGGAAATCCTGAAAACTACAAAACTCATAGAAAGAGTAGTTAGTATCAACAGGGGCAAGTGCCCCGAAAGCAAACCGTACCGGCTCGGTCTAGACCAAGTCCCCGGCAACGGCGCCAAAAACTTGTTCGCTCCAAACGGTGTGTGCAAGCTTTAAATTTATAACCCTAGACTTAAGCTTAAAACAAGGATGCGAACCCGCAGTGTACGGGTCAATCGTAGTAAAAGCAAGAAAATTCCAGGGGTCGATCACAGGGACTCGGTGAAACAGAGTCAATACGGTATGCTAATGTCAATACTAACCACAAGAGCAATTTAACACAATCAAAGATGAATGAGAAGTCAATCAAGCAAACATGCAATTCTAGGGATTAAGGCATCAAGTTGTGGTTCTAACTCAAGATCTATAGATAAGCGGACAAAGCTGAGATTTTTGCGTGGGGAAGGTATTACTAAAGTGGAGTAGATCACCGGGTAAGTCTCACTACACACTAATCCTAAACCGTAACTCCTTTACCGGGTAAGTCTCAAGGAATCAAGATAAAGAACTATAACCTCAAACTAACATACCATCTAAGGGAATAGAATCAACCTTTACCGGGTAAGTCTCAGGCTAACTCACAAAGATGGGATGGAAGCACACTCAAACCCCAATAAAGGATAAACCTTTATTACCTACACTTATGATCGTTAATACACAAACTAAGGAATTACCGGGTAAGTCTCATCCTAAGCTTGCATTGAACCAGGAAGGTGTAATAAGAATAGGATTTAGCAAACTCTAACACTTAACTTTCTGTTTTAGGTCAGATAAGTCACCTCGGTCAGAAGAATTCCACCCCGGCCGAGATGTTCATCAACCGAACGAGATGCTTAGGGTTAAGGTTAAAGACTCGAACTTTCAGGATCCTACTGGAATCTAAGATTTTTCTATCATTGTTTTTCCCACAACCTTCAGCCAATCACCCTAGAATCACACAAGGAAATTAGCCACTCATCATCATAATGAAAGTATTAAATATATGGGAAGAAGGTGAATATTTGAACAAAGAAGAATTTAATGAAAAGACTTCAATATCTGAATCAAATATCACAACAAAGCGTTCCTTGGATAATAATCCAACAAGACAAGATAACAAGGAAAGGAATTGAAGACAATCTTACAAAACCCTTCTAAAAGCTATAAAAAGCTATGATCTTCAACCTTCCTTCAACCTTCAAAAAGGTTCTTCGAAAACTCCCAAATTGGAGTATACTGCGGCTGCTGCGTGTGTAAACCCTGATCGACGGTATAGCGTGATGTTGGATTTGTGGAAATCCAACCCCTTTTATAGGAAAATAAACCTCCAAAGATAAAATATCTTAGAAAGATATATTCCCATAAAAATAGGTAAAATATATATTCTGCATATCTCCTTCCTTCCAGAAGCTCAGCCCAAAAATATAAGATCACTTTCCAAATTTAAAAAATCTCTTCCAAGAATAAAATATTCTCGCCGCGTCCTAGGTGTTCGCCTCGGTCGAGTCGGCGTCTCTGGATCGCCTCGGTCGAGGTGAATCAATGGTCAACCGAGGTGACTCACGACAGAATGTGAAATCTCTCGAATCAGCTCCAAAGTGAATCTTCAATCCATGGCTATGCTCCCTGGATGTAGCTCCAAATGACTCATGACTCTTTTCCGCTCCTTTTTGATGCAAAACGTACCATATTACCTGCAATTACAACGAAACTAGGTGTAGACCTCGATTCTCGCAAAGGTAGATGAAATGGTAGTAAAATCACATAATGTACATACAAACATGCAGATTATGAAAAATAAAACGTCCAAACAAACCCCAAAATATAGACTATAATTCATGCTATCAAAATACCCCATACTTAGCCCTTGCTTGTCCCCAAGCAAGTTCCTCATATAGAAGACAAGATAGAATGGATTATAAGTCAAGAAAATCAATGAAAAGTCTTTCAAAAAATATTTTATGGTGTGCAACTATCATAGATCACTCTAAGAGAATACTTCCTGGAATTAAAAACTTAATATGTTCAAAACATTTTATAAATATAAGAAAGTTGTTCATCTTTGCATAAAATCATAGAATGCATAATAAATCATAATTATCGAAATTAATCATGTATAATCCAGTTTAAACCGCTAAGTCAATCAACAAGCTCGAGGTCTCAAGGGCTTCCCAAGAGAAAAGGTCAAGAAACGTGTAGGGTAGGGATGTATGTAAGGTAATGTGGTGCTAGAATCCGGGAAAAGGATGAACTTCACTTCACTTTGACTTGCAACATCTTCCACCAATAAGCTTCGCTTATTTCACTTTTTCTTTTTACTTTACTTTTTGGGATGCATGGACAGAGGTGCACAATAACCGAAGCCTAGGAAATCTGCAATCATCAATTTCTCGAGATGCATCAAACCCTTGATGCACATACCATGACCCGTTAGGAATATCGCTCAATCCGACTTTGGCAAGACACAAACACCCGGCTATGTGAATGGTGCCGAGTTACTCATCTTCATGATTGACTTCCCCAAACCTAAAATTACTTTCTAACACTTCACTTCCAGCCCACTTCTCATCTTTTAATTTGCTTTCACCACTTCGCTTGCTTCCAAATTCCCGGATAGGTAAAGGGAGGCAAAATGTATATGAGGGGTTAAGCATGATCAAGAAGAAGAAGAAGAAAAGAATGAATTGCCTTGGTCTTTCCAAGAAGAAAGTGAGAGAACTTATCCTGCGGTGTCAACCTTCAAATTCAACATAATTTGGATAAAAACAAAGTATTAAACATGCCAATAATTTCAAACAAAGCATTTAGCAACTTAAACATATTATAAAACCTTTAAAACACACAAAGAATTTAAAAACAGTAAGTAAACAAAATCTTCACTGAGATCATATCCAGATAAGTAACACAAAATCGTTTTCGAAAACTTTCTGTTACGCCGCCTCGGTCGAGATGTTCTTGGTTCAACCGAGGTGAAATGCCTCGTTTCGCCAGAATCTCCCCGGTCGAGGTCAAAAATTTTTTTTTTTTTAAAACCAATTTTTTTTTTATTTTTTTTTTTTCGGTTTGGTTTCGACGTTTTTCTCAATCAAATAATCTGTAGGTATGCATGTAATATCAGATAATCATATAAAGGCAAGTGAAGCATAAATATGAAAATATCCGATAAATAAGATACATCATAAGTGTCGAATACATCAAAAGTAGCCACATAGTCAAATAACAAATACCCCATACTTGAGACACACTGTCCCAGTGGGTATAATAAAAGGTCTAAATAAAAGAGGACTCACCGGATAAGAGCCGAACTGCATAAAAAATATAATAATAAAACTCTGCAGCTCCTCAGTAGTCCTGATCCGGCGGTGGTGGTGGTGGTACATAAGGATGCTGGGTCGGATCAAACGGATAGCCCATAGTCTGCTGGAACTGTAGCTCCATCATCCTACGCTGATAGTGCTGCCCCTCCAACATCTGCTGAGTCCAGCTGTCAAGGTGTCGGTGCTGGGCGGCAAATCTCTCATGGATATCCCCTGTAAGGGCAGCATATGAGTCTATCATCTGATCTGTCAAGTCGTCGATCCGACGATGAGCCTCTGCATCTCTATGACGGCGTGTCCGACGCCTAGCAGATCTAGCAGGAGGTGCAGCAGGTGCAGGCTCAATATCCTCCTCATCCTCATCTAAATCAATAATGGGTGGCGCGCTCGTCCCAGCTGTATCTGTACCTGTGTCCATCGGGACGCCGCCTCCTCTCTCATCCACTGTCTCATCATCGTCGTCATCCTCATCAGCCTCCTCCTCAGCCTCAGCAGGGGCAGCTGCTCCCTCTCTGTAATCCTCCATAAGTGGAGCCCATGCTGTCTGCCAGAAATGTGGATCGAAGACAGAGAACTGTGCAGACCATCTGATGCCCTGAGGTGCAGTCCGCTCCCAAGGCATGGCAACGTAGGGTGTAGTAAGCCCACGGGGAACTAGAATCCTCCGTGTAATCATCTCCTGCAATCCCAGCGGCTTCGGAGCCGCCGCCAACGTGCAAACGCTGAGGTCCATCCCGTGGTAAGTAGCGACGTGGGTGACTAGACCTCCACAGCAAATATCTCCCTTCGCCTTGGCCTTGATCCTATGCAGATCCTCTGCTAGGAGCAAGCCAAAGTCTGGGAATCCTCCTGTGACCATGCAATAGAGGCTGAAGAGCTCACCCTGTCTGATCTTCTGGGGCGTCTCAGTACGCGCCAGAAGTGTCTCACTGAAGATCTTGTGGGCAAGTCTGAAGGCTGGGTGAAAGATGACCTTCTCCCTGGAATCTCCAGGGCGCCATCTGTCTGCGTGTGTAGTAATGTGGGCTATCTGTCCTCAGAACTCCCTAGCTACGGATCGGGAGGGGAAGTCTACAGCGGTGGGGTCAGGAAAGCCAAAGATCTCTCTCCAAATCTCTAAAGGAACTATGAAGTTCCGGCTCATCAACCGGTACTTCACAGAACGGTCTGTGGGAAGGTAGGAGAAGGAGCTAACAAACTCGAGTGTCGGCTCTAAGTAAGCTGGGGCTCGGATCTCAGTAAACTGATCCAGCCCGACGGTAGCAATCATCCTCCTAAGGTCAGCATCTAACCCTAGGCAGTCAAAAGCTGACACATCCAGAAATCGTGGTGCGATGACTGGACGGCCAGCTATCCTCTCATAGTCTACCCGGCATCTCTCGTGGATAACCGGGCGGTAGGGACGGGATGAGGAAGGAGAAGGGGAAGGGGAGGATCTATCTCTAAGAGCTAATCGGCGATCTGAACTCATTTTCAAAACCCACTGTCAGACTACCTCGGTCGACTGACAAACACCAAGAATCACCTCGACCGAGGTGTAGAACGACTGGACCGAGGCGAAGACAGTCGCGATTCCACTCTCTGATTTTCAGTTCTTTTCCCCCTAAAATCACTACCGATGCTTCCTAAGGGGTACTTAAAGATTTCCTCAACAGAATCAAGGGCAACCAAAGCCCAATACGCAGTAAACGAACGAGTTTAGGTTTTCGAACGTTTTTACCTCTTTCCGGCCGATTCACTCAGATTTCTTGCAGATCTGTAGTTGCAATCGGATCCTCTACTCTTCAATTGCAGTTTGGAAGCAGAAATCTTCGAAAACGAGCGAAAAACGAAGGAGACGAGGTGGATCTGTCGCCGCGGTCGAAATGGGTAAAAAAAAAGTGAAAAGTAATTTTTCCCTTTTTTATACTGTTACTGGATCTGCTGTCACCTCGGTCGAGATGGTCTCGACTGGACCGAGGTGATGTGGACCGAGGCGGTTCTGCAGAAACCCTAGTCGCCTCGGTTGCTTCAAGAATCAACTCGGTCGAGATGCTCTGACAGTGACCGAGGTGCTTCTGTCTTCTCAGATTCTCGAACTTATGTCCTTCCAGATGTGCTCCTCCCTGTTGTCTGTCCAGAACGCCAAAAACAAAGCAAAACAAAGCAAAAACAAAAACTATCTAAGCTAGACTAGAAAACGGGAAAAGAAAGCAATACCTTGGGTTGCCTCCCAAGAAGCGCTTGATTTAAGGTCGCTAGCTGGACCATGATGCGTCTCAAAGGAGGTAGATTGGTGCAACCTCCTCAACCGGCGTTTCCGGCTGGTATTTCTTAAGTCTATGACCGTTGACCTTGAAGCTTCCGCTAGTTTCGCCCCATATCTCAACTGCACCATGAGGAAAAACATGTTTCACAACATAAGGTCCGGTCCATCTAGATTTCAACTTACCTGGAAAAAGACGGAGGCGGGAGTTGAAGAGTAGAACTAAATCCCCCTCGTGAAGCTCCTTTGGAACGATACGCTTGTCATGCCATCTCTTCGTCCTTTCCTTGTAGATTTTGGCATTCTCATAGGCGTTCAAACGCAGCTCTTCTAGCTCGTTAAGTTCCAATAGTCGCTTCTCACCAGCATCTTTAATGTCAAAGTTCAACCATTTGATAGCCCAATATGCCTTGTGCTCCAATTCAACGGGCAAATGGCAAGACTTCCCATATACCAGATTATAAAGGGTGGTACCTATGGGAGTCTTGAATGCGGTCCTGTACGCCCAAAGAGCATCGTCCAATTTCATGGACCAATCCTTCCTCGTTCTAGAGACGGTCTTCTCCAAAATTGTCTTGATTTCTCTGTTCGAGATCTCGACCTGTCCACTAGTTTGAGGGTGATAAGCGGTTGATACCCTGTGGGTCACCCCATACTTCGATAGAAGTGCTTTAAACTTCCGGTTGATGAAATGTGTTCCCCCATCGCTAATGATGATGCGTGGAGTTCCAAATCGTGGAAAGATAGTTCTATTCAAGAACTTCACAACCACCTTGGCGTCATTAGTGGGAGAAGCAATGGCTTCAACCCATCTAGAGACGTAGTCAACTGCAAGGAGAATGTAGAGGTTTCCTCCGGAGGATGGGAAAGGTCCCATGAAGTCAATCCCCCATACATCAAAGATTTCCACTTCTTGGATGTTATTAAGTGGCATCTCGTTCCTTCTCGATAAGTTCCCTGTTCTTTGGCATGCATCACAAGAAACAACAAAAGATTGTACGTCCTTAAACAATGTAGGCCAAAAGAAACCGGAACGCAATACCTTAGCGCATGTTTTATCGGTGCTAGCATGCCCCCCACAAGGAAGTGAATGACAATGCTTTATGACGCTATTAACTTCATCTTCCGGAATGCACCTTCGAAGCATTCCATCCGGTCCGCGCTTGAACAGCAGTGGCTCATCCCAGTAGTAATGTCGCACTTCCTTGAAGAATTTCTTCTTTTGAGAGTACGTCAATCCGGGTGGTATTTCCTGGCAAACAAGATAATTCACAATATCAGCATACCAAGGACCTTTATTATCAGATAGTTGGTGGAGGGAATGGTCTGCCAACAGTGGGTGAATGTCAGAGAAAGGAGTAATAAAATTGTTGTTCTCGGCAATCTCAGTCGATATCGTCTCGCTGGCGACCTCGGTCGAGGCGCAGAGGCGTTGACCGAGGTGTTCTTCAATCGCCTCGCTTCGTCCAGAAAGTGCCTCGGTCGAGGTACTGCTACTGGAACCGAGACTGGAGATCTTCGTCTCCTGGATTAGCTTCTCAATTTTAGCTCCTGGATCCTCTTCCAGTGCCTTCAAGCTCCGTATATCTGCATCACAAGAAGCATCTATACCTTCCTCCATTAAACTGAAGCTAATAACTCTTTCGAGTGGATCGTTAATAAGGATAGAGCTCACCAATTCTCTTGATTCTTCTTCATCGTAGATGTTGAAGATATCATCAGTTAGTTGCTCCCCTTTCATGGCTGCAAGTAGTGCGAACTCTACCTCATCGCCACCAACGTTGAATTTCAACTTGGCGTTCTTGCAATCCATATTGCAACCCGAAGTTGCTAGAAATGGTCTCCCGAGAATGATAGGAACAGGATAGTCTGCGGGAATGTCAAGTACGACAAAATCTATAGGTAGGTAGAAGTTACCTAACTTGACCGGAACGTCCTCCAAAATACCCACGGGATGGGTGATGGAGCGATCCGCCATGTAAAGTCGAATCTTGACCGGTTTGGGCTCTCCAAGACCGATCTTAGTGCATAGCTCCAGCGGGATGATGCTCACGCTGGCTCCTAGATCGCAAAGGGCTTCACAAGTGACATCCCCAACTTGAATGGGAATGCAAAATGAGCCGGGATCTCTCAATTTAGGTGGCATCTTCTCCTTCATGATTTTGATTAGTTCCGAAGACTTAGATGTCATCCTAACTTCACCAACATCCTCCAGCTTCCTCTTCCTTGATAAGATCTCCTTTAAGAACTTCCCATAGGCGGGCATACCTAAAATAGCATCAAGGAAAGGAATATTAATATGTAGCTTATTCATCAAGTCAAGAAACTTACCGAAGTGCTTGTCTAGATGTGCTCTGGCTCTGGATTGAGGGAATGGAAGTGGTGGCTTATATGCAGGAGGTGGAACATAAGTTTCTGTCGTTCCTCCCACTTTCTGTTGCTCCGCCTCGGTTGGCATCTCGGTCGAGGTGTTCTTCGACTGGATCTGGACCGAGGTGGTCTACGTCGAGCGAGGTACTGGATCAGCAGTTTTGAGTCCACTCCTCGTCGTTATGGCCATGCACTGGCCCTTAGGGTTAGTTTCCGTCTTTGCTGGAAGCTTCCCTGGATCTCTTGGCGTTTCATTCGCCCTATTAGCAAGTTGTTGTTCAAGGGACTTTTGGGCCCTCGAAAATGAAGTCATAGAATTCTCCATAGCGCCAAGCTTGATCAAGATTGCCTCCAGAACTGCGTCCTTCTTTTCCGGCTGAGACGAACTTGATCCTTGCCCTTGGCTTTTCAATGGAGTAGAAGAAGAAGAAGGCGAAGAGAGGAAAGGATTAGAGGAATCATTAGAATTGGAGTTTGAATGATTGTTACCGTTATTTTGGTTATTCGCCCTCCAGTTGTTGTTGTTGGATCCTCTATTGTTGTTGTAGTTGTTGTTTCGGGGACCGTTATTGTTGTTACGGTACCCGTTGTTGTTGTTGTTCCTTTGTCCTTGCTCTTCCTTCTTAGTTTGAGCCATCAGGAGCTCCTTTAATTCCTTCACGTCATTCTTCAATGACGTGAGTTGATTGTTGTTGGGTTGAGTCTCTTGAAAGTTGACTCTTTTAACTCCACCTTCGGTTCCTTGGTGGGTATACTTCTCCATGTGCAAGGCTTGCTTCTCAATGAAGTCCCATGCATCATCAATCGCCATGTCCATGAAGGTACCGGCGGAGAGTAGTTGGAGATTAAACTGGGTGCTTCCGTCCAGCCCTTTGAAGTAGATCTCTAACAACTCGATCTTTGGAATCCCATGATGTGGGCAATCCAAAAGGATATCCTTGAACCGCTCCCAAGATTTGGACAAGCTCTCCTTGTCCTTCATGATGAAAGCATTGATCTTCCCTCTCATTTCAGCGGTCTTTGAGGGGGGAAAGAATTTGGTTAGGAATTCCGTAGTCATCTCCTCCCACGTGCTAATTTTTCCTGGAGGAAGAGATTGATACCAAGTAAGAGCTCTATCTTTTAAAGAAAAGTAAAAAGGTCTTAGCTTGTAGTTGTTATTTTCAATTCTAGAGGGTCGCAAGGTCTCCATCAAGATCTCGTAGTTTTGAAGATGTTGATGCGGCGACTCCTTCTCTAGCCCTCCGAATTGACATTGGCGAATCATGGATAGAACTTGCGGTCGAAGTTCGTAGTCATGATCTGCTGGATCTCCTAGGTTCACTCCTGGACGCCTCAGCTGTTGGTTAGTGTCCATCCTTTGACCTAGGGTTTGCGGAATTCCTGCAAGAAGAACATCTCGGACTGGTATCCGAGGTGGAAGTACATCGACCGGGGCGTCAGGTGCTGGAATCTGCCTCGGTCGAGGATCAACTACTGGATCCTGCATCGGTCGAAGTAGAATCTGATTCCGAATGGCTGCAATCTCAGCTTCGATTGCTGCAGTCCTGGCATGATTCTCTTCTTTCTCTTGCCTTAGCTCTTCTTTACTGAGACGTAGCAGCTCCTGCGTCTCTCTCAATTGGGCCGCAAGATCGTGATCGTCTTGTTGGGCCATCTTCGCTTCTCTTAAGCGTCGCTTGTATGTCTTTTCTGGTTCGGGATCGTAAGGAACAATTTCCTTTCCAGCGCGGGTTCTTCGCATATACCTAAGAAAGAACCTGCAAGGATCGTCACTCAAGTAGAGTGGTTAGATGAAACGGGGCAAATGCCCCAAGAGCAAACCGTACCGGCTCGGTCTAGACCAAGTCCCCGGCAACGGCGCCAAAAACTTGTTCGCTCCAAACGGTGTGTGCAAGCTTTAAATTTATAACCCTAGACTTAAGCTTAAAACAAGGATGTGAACCCGCAGTGTACGGGTCAATCGTAGTAAAAGCAAGAAAATTCCAGGGGTCGATCACAGGGACTCGGTGAAACAAAGTCAACACGGTATGCTATGTCAATTCTAACCACAAGAGCAGTTAATACAATCAAAGATGAATAAGAAGTCAATAAAGCAAACATGCAATTCTAGGGATTAAAGCATCAAGTTGTGGTTCCAACTCAAGATCTTATAGATAAGCGGACAAAGCTGAGATTTTTGCGTGGGGAAGGCGTTGCTAAAGTGGAGTAGATCACCGGGTAAGTCTCACTACACACTAATCCTAAACCGTAACTCCTATTACCGGGTAAGTCTCAAGGAATCAAGATAAAGAATTATAACCTCAAACTAACATACCATCTAAGGGAATAGAATCAACCTTTACCGGGTAAGTCTCAGGCTAACTCACAAAGATGGGATGGAAGCACACTCAAACCCCAATAAAGGATAAACCTTTATTACCTACACTTATGATCGTTGATACACAAACTAAGGAATTACCGGGTAAGTCTCATCCTAAGCTTGCATTGAACCAGGAAGGTGAAATAAGAATAGGATTTAGCAAACTCTAACACTTAACATTCTGTTTTAGGTCGGATAAGTCACCTCGGTCAGAAGAATTCCACCCCGGCCGAGATGTTCATCAACCGAACGAGATGCTTAGGGTTAAGGTTAAAGACTCGAACTTTCAGGATCCTACTGGAATCTAATATTATTCTATCATTGTTTTTCCCACAACCTTCAGCCAATCACCCTAGAATCACACAAGGAAATTAGCCACTCATCATCATAATGAAAGTATTAAATATATGGGAAGAAGGTGAATATTTGAACAAAGAAGAATTTAATGAAAAGACTTCAATATCTGAATCAAATATCACAACAAAGCGTTCCTTGGATAATAATCCAACAAGACAAGATAACAAGGAAAGGAATTGAAGACAATCTTACAAAACCCTTCTAAAAGCTATAAAAAGCTATGATCTTCAACCTTCCTTCAACCTTCAAAAAGGTTCTTCGAAAACTCCCAAATTGGAGTATATTGCGGCTGCTGCGTGTGTAAACCCTGATCGACGGTATAGCGTGATGTTGGATTTGTGGAAATCCAACCCCTTTTATAGGAAAATAAACCTCCAAAGATAAAATATCTTAGAAAGATATATTCCCATAAAAATAGGTAAAATATATATTCTGCATATCTCCTTCCTTCCAGAAGCTCAGCCCAAAAATATAAGATCACTTTCCAAATTTAAAAAATCTCTTCCAAGAATAAAATATTCTCGCCGCGTCCTAGGTGTTCGCCTCGGTCGAGGTGAATCAATGGTCAACCGAGGTGACTCACGACAGAATGTGAAATCTCTCGAATCAGCTCCAAAGTGAATCTTCAATCCATGGCTATGCTCCCTGGATGTAGCTCCAAATGACTCATGACTCTTTTCCGCTCCTTTTTTATGCAAAACGTACCATATTACCTGCAATTACAACGAAACTAGGTGTAGACCTCGATTCTCGCAAAGGTAGATGAAATGGTAGTAAAATCACATAATGTACATACAAACATGCAGATTATGAAAAATAAAACGTCCAAACAAACCCCAAAATATAGACTATAATTCATGCTATCACTCTCCTTGTCCGTCCTTTTATAGTGTAAGATAAAATATAAGCCCGGCCCAATATCGTAGAAGATCATGGCTTAAAGTGTGGCGAAAAAGATCGCTAAGATCACGGTCGTGGAAGGGTTCCACGGCCGTAATTTAGAGTGTGGAAAGTGTCACGGTTTGACACAAGTCTTCCACGGCCGTAGAAGTTACTGGAATGAACCACGCTTCCCTTGCCAAGGTTCCACGGCCGTGGACTTGAACGTGGAATGTAGTACGGCCGTATTTTGGAGCGTGGTTTAGGGCTAGAACGTGATTCTTCCTTTCCTCGTGTTATTCTTCAAGTTAGCACATCCTTAGCTCCTAGGAATGTCCTCAATCCATGGACATACTCAATCAACTCCATCCTTGCTCAATACCGTTCGGAAATAGCTCTTAATTACCTATAATCAATATAAAGCTTGTGTAGATCTCCATATCGACATTATAGGCAAACTAGCTCACAATTGAATCAATGTTTAATCAATGACTATCATAATGGATGAAATACACTTAGAAAACGTGCCTAAAATATCACAATATTTCATGCTAACAAATAACTCCATACTTGCCACTTGCTTGTCCCTAAGCAAGGTCTTTCAAAAGCTTTTAAAACAAGAGTTAGGATGAAATATGTGTACCTTCTCAATGCAATACTTCTTTTGGATGAATGTGCCTTCTAATCAATAGATCATTCTCAAATCTTGCTTCATTCGTTTATAAGACTTTCATACACTTAGTCAAAGAGTGAAGAGTAAAGAAAGCTCATGAATCAATCAAACTTCCATACAAACATCATAACCTTCAAACATTATCAAAATCAATCATAAGAAACTTGAATTTAGATCACCAAGTCATATAACATTCTTTTGATCTTAAGGACTTTCAAAAAGGTCTAGAATGTGGAAAGGGAAGGAAAACTTTAAGGAATGTGGTGCAAGAATCCGGGAAAGTGGATAACTACTCTTTTCTTCTTCTCTTGCGGTTTCCGCAACACTTTCAACTTTGAGCTTCACTCTCTTCCTTTCATTTTTCGACTTTACTTTTGGAGTTATGGATAGAGGTGCACAAAAACCGAAGCCTAGGAGATTGGCGTTTCTCAATTTTTATGAGATTCCTCAAACCCTTAGCGCACATACCATAATCCGCTAGGAATATCGCTCAATCCGACTTTGGCAAGACACAAACACCCGGCTATGTGAATGGTGCCGAGTTACTCATCATCATGATTGACTTCCCCAAACCTACAATTTCTTCCTATTCTTTTGATTACAAATAATTGCTTTCAAGGCCCTCCCACATCAAACATGCCAATATCAATCAACTCCTCCAAATTCCCGGATAGGTAAAGGAGGCCATAATTTCAATGAGGGGCTAAATGATCAAAGAAAGAAGAAAGAAAATCGAATTGCCTTAATCATCTCAACAAGAAGTATAAGAACTTATAGTGTGATTTCAACCTTATTTTCTCAACATGATTTAAGTAACATTCATCACATTATGAAACTTGCAAAAAGAAGCATAATCAACTCATTCAATTTCTTTTCAATTCACTATTCGTTTAAGCATGCAATTGTCATCAAACTCAATTCACAAGTAGCGATTATCATAAAAATCATCTCAATTCCTTAGAAGCACAAAATTTTCTTGATTGCTTCAATTTTTATGGATTTTTCAAACTCTTTTTTATGCAATGCAATAATGAAACGTGCAACAATATAGTGAACATGCAAGATAGTCTCAATAGAAGCAATCAAAGTGAGTAAGAGTTATTACAAACTTTTAGTCACACCCCACCCCATACTTGGAACAAACATTGTCCCGAATGTTCAAATAAAAGAAAAAGAAGAAAAGAAAGAAAGAAAGACTCACAAAGTGGCGGTGGAGCGGCTAAAGCTGTCGATCATCAACGGTGTCACTGCGGTGGAGACGGGAATGGATGGAAGCTAGGGTCATAGTACCGCCCGAACTGCTGGCGGTAGACGTCTCTCATCATATGGTCGAGGTCGTCCATATGTCCATCCCTAGCGTCAGCTCGGATCTCCAAGGCTCCCACTCTGTCAGAAAGACTGGTAGCCCACTCTGGTATCTGCTCATACCACCCTGGAGCCTGACTGTACCACCCCGGTGCATCTGACGGTGCTGGTGCTGGTGGCGGTGGCTGCTGTGCGGACCATCGTGGTGGAGCTCCGTACCACGCAGGAGGTGTCTCCATCCAAGTGGGCCTCTCGCTCACGCTGGCGCGGCGAGAAGATGAACCTGAAGCTCTGGCGGGACGTGGAGAACGTCTAGGCACATCAGAAGCAATGTCCGGCTGATCCGGAAACGTGCCAAACTCCTGCTCTGCTCCTCCTCCTCCCTCAGAAGGATCTCTCATCTCCTACTCAACTACCGGTGGTGGTGGAACATATGGAGGGGCTGCAATCCTGTTCGCATGCATAGCAGCGAACGTCTCCTTCCAATTATGGCGTCCAGCCATAATGGAATACTCTGGGAGCCACTCAATGCCCCTCCCCGTCCTGCTCTCCCATGGCATAGTTGCATAAGGTGGACCTCTATGGGTAGGGAAGATGATACCTCTAGTCATAAAGGCCTGGAGTCCTAGGGGTACAGCTGGAATACGTGTGCATGCAGAAAAATCAACCCCAACATCCTAGCAAGGTGGGTGACTATCCTACCATATCCAATGTTGCCCGCCCTCTTGTTCTTTAGCTTGCTCATGGTAGCAATCTTCAAGGCTAAGTGATACATCAACTTAGCCTTGGTATCAGCTGGTTGCCAGCGGTCCTCGCTGGCATAGATCATGGCGACCTCTTCCCAGAAATCCTTGGCGTAAACGCCGCTGGGGAAACGACCATTAAAGGTCTCTTGGAACCCAAAGAAGGCTCCGAACTCCCGGATGGAGAAATCATTGTTCCTTTCCATCAGACGGAAAGAAACTGTCCTATCAACATGGCTGTGCTCAAAAGACGTCACAACCTCTCTCGTGATCTCCTCGTAAGCGTCTTCTCGGATAGCCGAGAAGACAACAAGACCGGCTCTATCCAAGAGCCAAGTAAGGTCATCTATGATGTTCAGAGGAGCTAAATCCTCCAACAATAGGTACCTAGGTCCTATAACGGTCCTCTTGTGGATCCTCTCTAAAGCATCGAGATGATCCTCGAGAATGGTAGGAACCTTAGGGCTAGGAGGTGAAGGTGATGAAGGTGATGATGGAGGTGAAGGGGAGGAAGGTGGTTGTCTTGAAGTCCTAAAGTCCTCTTCCATTAGTATTTTATGCATGCATAGGGAAGGTTTGATTCCTACTAAGTCCTCAATAGTATATCCTAAAGCTTTTCTATGTTTCCTAAGGACAACCATGAGCTCATTATGTTCATCTATGCTTAGATCGGAACTAACAATAACCGGAAAGGTAGAATTAGGTCCTAGAAAAGCGTACCTTAGATGAGTAGGAAGTGGCTTTAGTTCCATCGCTTTCGGAGCTTCCAATGGCTCTTGTGGAGCTTCCGATGCTTCCTTAGAAGTGTCTAAGGAAGTAGAGGGTGTAGGAGAAGAATCAAGAGAAGTTGAAGAAGAGGTACGATCACCCTCTTCCACGGCCAGAATCACGGTTTCCCTGCATCCTCCACGGCCGTGGTTTAGGGCGTGGAAAGGAAATACGGTTGCTCTGCTTCCTCCACGACCGTGTAACTCTCTGGAGTGAGCCACGCTTTGGTTGGTGAAATCCACGGCCGTGGAATATAGTGTATGGCCGTGGATTCTCACGCTTTCTGCCTCGTCGTGGAGTTTCTCAAACTCCTCTTCACATACTTCCTCTTGTGCTTCTAAGGCTTCAATCGCCTCATTGCACTCCTCTTCTTCCCCTACATTCATTAGACTCATGGTAATAACCTTTTGTAAAGGATCTTTGAAGAGAATAGCACTTACCTCCTCTCTAGACAACCCTTCTTCATCTTGGATATTGAATATATCCTCATCAAAGATTGGCTCCTTCACTAGAGTGGAAAGAACAAACTCTACTTTCTCCTCTCCTATGTCAAAGGTGAGTCTAGCATTCTTGCAATCGACTATGCAGCCGGAAGTTGCAAGAAACGGTCTTCCGAGTATGATCGGGACTGGACTATCTGCAGGAATGTCAAGCACAACAAAATCAATGGGAACAAAGAATTTACCTAGCTTGACCGGGACGTCTTCTACAATACCGACGGGGCGAGTGATGGATCGATCCGCCATGTACAACGTCATCTTCACCGGTTTAGGGTCGCCTAAACCGATCTTCCTACATAATGCAAGTGGTATGATGCTCACACTTGCTCCCAAGTCACATAAAGCATCATATGTGACATCTCCCACTCCTATGGGAATGCAAAACGACCCCGGATCCTTTAGCTTTGGGGGCATTTTCTCCTTCATGGTCTTGATGAGATCCGAAGAATCCGAACTCATCTTAACCTCTCCAAAGTCCTCTAACTTTCTCTTGTTAGAGAGGATCTCCTTTAAGAACTTGCCATAAGCCGGCATACCTACAATAGCATCAATGAAAGGTATATTAATATGCAGCTTGCTCATGAGTTCTATAAACTTACCAAATTGTTTATCTAGGCGCGCTCTCGCTCTAGATTGAGGGAATGGTAGGGGAGGTTTGTAAGCCGGAGGAGGAACGTAGACATCTTCCTTCTCCTTCCCCTTCTCTTTGTCTTTCTCAACGGAGACTTCAACAAACTTAGGTTGCGGATCGGTGGTAGTCACTCCGCTCCTAGTTGTGATTGCCATCACCCTTCCCTTAGGGTTGTCCTCCGTTTTTCCTGGAAGTTTCCCTTGATTCCTAGGAACTTCCTCCGCTTGGCTGAACATTTGGTTTTCTAAAACCTTTTGGGCTTTATCAACCTTAGAAATTTGATCATCAACCTTAATGATGCGGTTCTCCAACCCTTGAAGCTTTCCCAAAATCGTTTCCAACATGGGATCGGGCTTCTCCTTCCCCGAAGTGTTTCCTCCATTAGATGTTTGCCCCTGGCTTTTCAAAGGAGTAGAGGAAGAGGAAGGTGGAGTTAGTGAATTCGAATTGGAAGGATAAGAGTTACCGGAGTTTTGTTGATTGGAGCGCCAATTGTTGTTGTTTGAACCCCTATTGTTGTTCCAATTGTTGTTCCGGTTGTTGTTATTGCCATTCCAATTATTCCGGTTGTTGTTCCGGTTATTGTTGTTGTTGCGGTTTGTATTCTCACCACCATTGTTGTTGTTTCCTAAGTAGCCAACATCCTTTCCTTGTTGCTTTGGGAAGTTGGCCTTGATGGCTTCCTTCAACTCTTTAATCTCATTGTTGAGAGAAAAGATTTGAGTTTGAGCTTCATGTGTGAGCTTTGCACCTTGCTCTACACGATTTCCCTCAACTTTCCGGTGGGAATACTTCTCTATGACTCTTGCTTGCTTCTCAATGAAGTCCCAAGCGTCATCTTCCCTCATGTCCATGAATGTACCACATGAGAGGGATTGGAGCTTGAATTGTGTCTCCACATCCAGCCCCTTATAGTATATCTCCAAAAGAGCAAGCTTGGATATGCCATGATGAGGGCAATCCAATAGCAAATCCTGAAACCTTTCCCAAGATTGAAACAAACTTTCGTTAGATCTCATGGAAAATGCATTAATCTTACCTCTAAGTTCCGCCGTTTTGGATGGCGGAAAGAACTTAGTGAGGAACTCCGCGGAAAGGTCTTCCCACGTATCTAGTTTCCCACTAGGAAGAGCTTGGTACCAAGACAATGCTTTCCCCTTCAAGGAGAAGAAGAAAGGCTTGGGCTTATAATTGTTAGTAGTCACGTTCTTCGGCTTCATTGTCTCCTTCATACACTCAAAGTTTTGCAAGTGTTGGTGTGGAGATTCAGCGCTTGTTCCGCCAAATTGGTTTTGGCGAACAAGAGTAATGACTTGAGGGTTGAAGCTAAATCCTTGCACATCATCAGCGTCAAAGTTCACACCTAAATGGCGTGGTTACTGCGTTGGATCCATCCTTTGGCCAAGAGTTCTTGGCTCCTCATCCACACGTTCGATCCTAGCATTTCTAGGTGGAACACGGCGATTTGCAGCTGCCCGTGGATGGAATGGATTCACATTGATCGTGGGATCAATTTCCTCTAACGGTGGCATGGAGGAGTCGCTATCCTCATTGGATGAGTTGGCTCTAACCGATCTTCCCGGTCTCCTCCTTTTCTTTTTCTCCTTAAGGTTGTTTATCTCCAACCTCATTTGGAACATCATGTCCGTTAGATCGTCAACCTTCATTTGATGACGATCCGTTTCTTCCCTACGTGTCTTCCCACTCCATTGGAGTTGAGCTTCTTTCTCCGCTAGCTCCGATTGAAGATCACGCTCGTTTTCTTCAGCCATTTTCTTTTCCTTGCGCTTTTGTCTTAAAGTCCTCTCAAGCTCTTGATCAAGAGGTAAGAGATCCTCGGTGTTCCTAGACCTGCGCATACACTCAAAGAATAACGAGAGCAAGCTCCCAAGCTTGACAAACGGCAGCCGAATTCGGCCTAGACCAAATCCCCAGCAACGGCGCCAAAAACTTGTTCGCCACTTAGCGTGCATGCAAATAAGCTTTAAATTTATAAAACCAGAATAAAAGCAAGCGAAACCGCAATGTACGGATCGATATAGTTAAGCAAAAATTCCAAAGTATCGAACACAGGGATTTCGGGGGTTAAATCCAGTTAATATAATTGTCAAGCGAGTAAATGTATGAGCTTTTGTAAATATTGGGAAAACAACAATCCTAAAGATCCAGGAATCCAGCTGTGGCAATCGATTCAAGCTATACTAAAGATATAAGGACAGAGTTTAGATATGCAAAGGTATACGAATGTAAGGTAATCGTACGGTGAAGTTCCAAAAACCTTATATGACTCACCTACAATACACTCTCTATAAAGGTTATTGAGGCTTCAATATAGAAAGGTTCTAAAGGTAAGAATTAACGTCAAATACCCAAACTTGTAATCCAAGGATCAAGACTAACTAAACCGATTGAGGTTGTGACACTCACAATCGAGGTAGAGGTTGTTGAGGCTTCACTACCACCTAGAAAAGGCAAGCCAAGACTAAGTTAAAGCAAATCTTTAACTTTGGATTAAGGTAAAAGCAAGTTCGTAAACTGACACAAAATTACGGGTAGTTCTTGAGTTCCACGGCCGTGGAAGCTCAAGAACAGACCGTGGTTTAGGGTTGTCGGCGATTTTCTCTAACTCTCAGGGTCCAATCTGTTTACGATCGATCTATCATCATCTAAGCCACAATTATCAACCCTTCACCTTAGAATTGCTAAAGGGTTTTAGCCAACAATAGTCATATTGATATCAAATTCAAGGTTTAAAAGGATGAAAGATGAAAACTTCCGAAAACTTTCAATAACTTCTAAATCAATCTCAAGTTCACAAATTAAGAACAATAACGCCAATAGATTTGGGATAATGCAACAATCACGAATCTTAGATAAGAAGGGAGAACGGGATGTCAATCCGTCTCCTAAATCAAACCTAGATGAGAAGCGGAATCTTCTCACGAACAATCTTCCAAATCTTCAACTCTTCCGTCAATCCGGAAATCTCAACGGTAGAACGCAAATCTTTCCTTCACAATCTCCGCAAGATGCGAAATTAGGGTAATTCCAAGCGTAAGCGAAAGTGCGTCTAAGCAGAGGTGACGGAATCTCTCCTTGTCTGTCCTTTTATAGTGTAAGATAAAATATAAGCCCGGCCCAATATCGTAGAAGATCATGGCTTAAAGTGTGGCGAAAAAGATCGTCAAGATCACGGTCGTGGAAGGGTTCCACGGCCGTAATTTTGAGCGTGGAAAGTTTCACGGTTTGACACAAGTCTTCCACGGCCGTAGAAGTTACTGGAACGAACCACGCTTCCCTTGCCAAGGTTCCACGGCCGTGGACTTGAACGTGGAATGTAGTACGGCCGTATTTTGGAGCGTGGTTTAGGGCTAGAACGTGATTCTTCCTTTCCTCGTGTTATTCTTCAAGTTAGCACATCCTTAGCTCCTAGGAATGTCCTCAATCCATGGACATACTCAATCAACTCCATCCTTGCTCAATACCGTTCGGAAATAGCTCTTAATTACCTATAATCAACATAAAGCTTGTGTAGATCTCCATATCGACATTATAGGCAAACTAGCTCACAATTGAATCAATGCTTAATCAATGACTATCAGAATGGATGAAATACACTTAGAAAACGTGCCTAAAATATCACAATATTTCATGCTAACAACTTGCCTGACCCTGAGGGAACTTGATGGAAAAATGCCTCATGCCGAGGCACCACAGTTCTTTAATGGAACAGAAGGAGTATGAGGTGCCGCAACTGCGTCAGGATAACCTCTTATGCGGAGTCGAGTGGAGAAGATTACAGTACACTCTCATAGTACACCTTCTTTAGTACATCCATGGACGAATAAGAGGTACCACGAAGTAGTAAATTAGGTTAAAGTGTTACTGACCTAGAGATGAGCTCATCCACTACCAGTGTTATAGTGGAAGTGAGAGGACTTTTTTGTGGACTTTTGATGGGATTGAGACCTAGTAAGAGTTTTGGTGTTATCCAGATTATTAGTAACAGATTTACGAAGTAGACACGTTCCATCTCTACAGAGACGTGACCAGTGAATGAAGTAACAAAGGAATACACTAGACAGATGGTGGGACTCCATAAGTGTACCGAGGACGATCGACTATGATTGTAGTAGACAGTTTACTTTGAGGTTTTGATAGCAGATTCAGACTGCTTGGGGAACGCGTCCACATATCATGATTTAGTTTTACCTCAGACAGAAAGTTAGTCTGAGAGAACCCTCCAGACCGTAGAGGACATGTTGTGAGCTTGTGGGATGGTTTGGGAACAAGGATGATCTGTTTATCTCCCACTCGTTGAGTTCTTATACCACGACCGTTGGTATGCATCTATAGGGATGGTCCCTATGAGGCATTGTGTAGACATAGGTGTCATACACCTTTATGCTGGGAGGAGCCTAGCAGTACTAGTGGAATAGCGCCAGAACAAATTCAGGATGATATGGCTCGAGTAACGCTGATCAGAGAGAGGATGTTGGCTGCACAGAGTCGCCAGAAGTTGTATGCAGATAGGAGGCGTCGACCTTTAGAGTTCAGGGTAGGAGCTCATGTCTGTTGAGAGTAACTCTGACGCGAGGCGTCAGACGATATGGCATAAAGGGGAAGCTGAGTCTCCGATATGTCAGTCCTTTCGAGATCACTACAACATTTAGAAGCATTCATAGCGTTTGAAAAGCGCTATGATATACATTAATAGCGTTTTTATAAACGCTTTGACAGAGTCCGCTATAATAGGGTCACAGCTTTTCATAGCGTTTGTGCAAACGCTATGAAAAAGTGGACCTATTATAGCGTTTGTAGAAACGCTATGGAAAAGTAACCAATAATGGCGTTTGTGCAAACGCTATGAAAAAATGGACCTATTATAGCGTTTGATAAACGCTATGAAAATGTGTACATATTATAGTGTTTGTGCAAACGCTATAAAAAAGTTAACCTATTATAGCGTTTTAGGAAACAATATAATAAAGTAACCAATAATAGAGTTTGTGCACACGCTATAAAAAAAAGTTGACCTATTATAGCGTTTGATGAAATGCTATGGAAAAGTGGACCTATTAATAGCGTTTCCTCAAATGATATGGAAATAATGTCATTTATAGTGTTTTATAAACGCTATAGAACCCAATAATAGCGTTTTAGTCGTGCCTTTCATTTCGTATATCATATGTCGTAACAAGATTAATTTAAGTTTACGTGTCATTCAATTATTAATTCCACCAAATCTTTTCCAAAACCACTTTCAATTCAAATTAAAGATCAAATAGTTTTTATAATTATTAATTTCACAAAATCTTCATTAAAATGAAATCATATATTAATTATTAATAAAAATTACAACAAAGGTTAAACTAGTAGTATATATTTATAACTACGATATATATTAGATAATCTCTTTACAAGTATGCAGAGTATTCCCAAAGAATACATATGAATCATATGATACGATCAATCAATAATAACTTTGACACAAAGTGAGAGAGAGAAGAATATACAATTGGCCATCTTCATCTTAATCTTAATGAGCTTGAAATGAAGTTGATGCCTTGCGCGTTGTCCACTGGGTCACCCATTCACCTGTTCTGCCTCAAATAGCTTCTTGTTACGCTTAAAAAATCAAACACACTTCCAAATTCAAAACCTAAAAGAGTTCAAAGGTTATATGATCATAAACAAGATTCAATCAATCAATGGCATTGGCAGATGAAGAATTAGGCATAAAATCTTTTTTAAAAGGAGATTCAGGCAGAAAATTAATTTGAGGTTCAGTTGAAATGATAATTTCAGTTATGAGAACATCTGTTTAGCTGAGTTATAATTTTTTTACCTTTTGCTAAGAGAAAATTCATATTAAAATTCATATTAAATAATCAAGTCAAGTACAAAATAACATATTTATGGGCCAAGGGGATAAAATAATGTATTCAATCAATCTCTAGATGGTAGAATTCAATAAACTCAATAACGAAGGAACTATCCCCATAGAATTCAAGATGTTTTGATCAAACTGCATACACTACAAAAAGTAGAAAATGGTATCAGGCACGATTAAATACAAATTAGAGAATGAAACCAAGGTAAAAGACATATTTTCTATTCAAATACCCCCATTTGAAGACTTAAGAAATAATAGCATCTGGACGATAATCCAATGTTAGTCCTTCTTTGACTCTGAGCACAAAAAATTGAAGGGGTCAAATATGATTCCATTAAGCAGCAGTGAAGCACGACTCTCCAAATTTACAAGAGAAAAGAAAAATGGGACGATACACCTCTATATCACTTTAAACATTCTAGTGCCAACCTACATGGGCACTCCATAATGATGCATTCACTAACACCCACAATTTGTTCATCTTTACCAATTAGAGAAGCATTAAAAAGATGTTCAACAGTCTTTTCAAAGGATGCCAGCATCAACACACTGTCTTTCATTTTTGTTATTCTAATTCTAGTAATTGGAAGAACCTCTCCCTGTTACAAATAGGAATTTTGTATCATTGTCCATCAAAGATTCAGCAATTAAGAGTACAAGGTTAAGAGTATCACCTTAAAAGCCATTATATCTCCTAAAAGCATCATGTGGCGTACATCTATTTTTATAGAATGACTTTCCATGACCTTTTTTTATCTCCATAATTATACAAATCCTTGCAGCTTCAATACCAAGAACCTTGAAAACAACATTGACTTATTTGATCTTTAATTCTTTGGGAATACTTTGCATACTAACAATAAGTTTATCAAACAAGACATTATATAATCAAGTCAAGTACAAAATTAATATTAAAAGTAGCAGTGAGTAGCAAATTCGAAAGTAGGAACTGAAAGCAATGCAAGTAGAGATGGGTTTGCGGGTACTTTAACTAGTATGGCCTTACCCTTTAGAAACAATCAAATGTTAGTGTACTGGATGGAAAACAGAACATGCATAACCAACTGGTGAAACTAGTTTAATAAACCTACTGTTGAATGTTTGATAAACTTATTGTTAGTGTACACACAAATTCAAAATGCTAATATGAAACAAAAAATTGTCATTGCCTTCATTTAATATCCTTAGACGATAACAATTTGAAATTGAATCTTGTTAAGACAAAACGCGATTAAATACAGATAGTATGCAATCTAACCACATGGAGATAACAATGCTACAACAAACTGCTTCACAACAAGAAGAATATACTCAACAAACAAGCAACTGAAAAATAATGCCCTTTTTTAAAAATAATATGAAGAAGCTGAATAAATAGTTTATATGAAGTGTATTCCGAGCTGTTAAGAGTACCTCTTTATGACTTAGTGAGTTGCACAGACCGGGACAAAGTACTGTGTGGATTAAACTTGCACATACAGGGTAAAAGAAATGAGAAAAAACATAAAGATGAGAACATGAAGCGTACAAGGATTTGAGAAAAACACTTGAAACTTGATTTAAATACTTATTTGCAGTGAAGAAGTGCTTATAGATAGTTACTATGAGCATTCCATGGTGCGTGAAAGATATTACAGTAAACAATGTGCCAATTAGAAAGACAACATTCATCCTTGGTGGACCTTCATTTTGTTCTAGTGTGCATGTTAGGTACTATAGAAATGAAAGCGGAGCAAGGAAAGCATAAGGTGAATGCTTGGAATTAACTCTGGATCAACTTCTTTTCCATTAAAAAAAATACCATGAAAGTTGGTAAAGAGATGTGGACAGTAATGCTAACGTATGTTCATGTGATGATAATTTCGATTTTACTAGCCATATTCAAACCCCCGAAACAACCAACATTTAATCTGGTTCAATTTAAATTGTTTATCAGGATAGTTTCCACAAAACACATGATATAAGAGTGCACAAAGTAGACAAAAAGAATCAACAACGAATTATTAAAAAAACATAGACAGATTCAAATGAGACTAGTTTGATTTCAAAGTGATATGGAGATTCAAAGTGCTAATATGAAACAAAAAATTGTCAATATGCAGCAACAATTGTAGGAAAGAGAAATGAGAAAAAACAAATCAGAAACATTCTAATGTAAGTGTAAAGACAGATTCAAAGTGCTAATATGAAACAGAAAGTTGCCAATATGCAGCAACAACAGTTGCAAGAAAGAGAAATGAGAAAAAAAAAATTATAAACATTCAAATGTTAGTTTACAGACAGATTCAAATGAAAGAACATCACCAAGAAATCAAAATAATTGAGTTGTGGCTTTTTCATATGACTTGCCAAAGAAAAGAATTTAAGAATTTGAGTCATTAATGTAATGTTGCTATTGATGAATTTGATATCAATGTCTATAATCAAACACTGACAAACTAGGTTATCTTGCCCTTGAGCATATTTTTCATTCAAACATATGAATAGATTGAGAGTTAATTGATCAAAGGAAAAATTAACTACTTTACTCATGGCTCACTGGCTTTCTACGAACCCAAGCCTCCTCCTTCACATAGTTAAATTAGAACACCCTTCTTTTTATTATACTCATAGTTATATCATATACTATATTATCCTTGTGTTCAACAACACCATTATGTTCCTAGTGATTTACAAAAACACCGATATGAACATCACCAAGAAATCAAGTAAATTATCATACAATGAGACTATTACAAATTAAAGGCCAAGAATGGAAGGGATTATTGCAATTAATCATCATACAGTGAGGCTACTACCACTTTTATAATCAATCAAGTACATAGGATACATTCTAAATACATCAGAAACAGATAAAGTTAAGAATTTTAATATTAGCACCAGATTTTGCAATACAGTTATTCCTACATTCCCAGATTCTTGTATACAATTTCAAAGCATTCTCCTTCATGAACATTTTCTTGTATTCTCTCCTCCTCTGGTCTCCTCGCAAATCAACAGTAGTAGGTTTAAAAAAACTCAAATCAGAATTTGAAGCAAACTTAAATATGAAATAGAATAGAAAATTAGAGAATTTAGGGGAAAACAAAACGCATGAAAGGGAGAGGGGAAACCTGCTCACTTGATTGAAGCCCACGGTGGCTGCAATTTTGCAACTCTCGTGGCTGAAACCCTCGTCGGTTAACAAGAAAACGAAGATAGTGATGCAAGTTTGCAACCCTTGTGGCCGCTGTAAAGGGAAGAGATGGATTGATGTGGTTCTATAAAGAGTTGAAGGGAAGAGGCGAACGCTGTGTAAAAACCTACGAAGAAGAGATCTAGGAATCGGGGTGCCGTCGTGTAAGGTTTGAAGGGAAGAGAGGAAAAAATTAGTCATTTGTATATATGTCTTCTCATAGCGTTTTTTTCCATGGCGGGATAGGGTAAAAATAATTCCAACACGCGCTAAGGCTAAAGAAAAGGGCGGAATTTTTTTCCAGTTTTTAACAGCGTATTTGATATAATGAAATGCTATAAAAAAAAATCAAACCATGTCATTTATAGCATTTACGATATAAACGCTGTTATTTAATGCTATAGAAACCTAGTTTTGTTGTAGTGGATACTGGATAGAGTTGGGAGAGCAGTGCACAGATTGGTTTTGCCACCGAAGTTAGAAGGTGTTTACCCTATGTTTTATGTGTCTCAGCTGAGGGAGTACATACTAGACCTGAGGCACATTGTGAGTTATGATGATCTAGTGGTTGAGTCGGACCACACTTTTGCTGAACAACCTTTTGCAGTTCTAGAAAGAGAGGTGTGAGCCGCCTGTATTCGAAGGATATTCCTATGATGAGGATACAGTGGTCGAGATGAGGACCGGATGAGGCTACCTGGGAGACGAAGGATAGTATCCAGAGGAACTATCCAAAGTTATATGCGGAGTTAGAGGCACCCGTAGGATCCACGAGTAGATCTTAGTGCCTTTTTGGTGAGTGCTTGTATGCTATGTGCTTATGTGATATGATGTGTTTTCGTGCTAGCTTTGATATGTGCATCGGATCTGTTAGATATTGTTTTCTAGCACGATATAGGTATAGCTGGAGATGGTTCTTTCCTCCATGCTATTGTAATATGTTTAGGATTAGCTGGAGATGGTTCTTTCCTCCATGCTATTATTGATGGACATAGTGTGAGTGGAGACGGTTTTCCTCCACATAGTTGTGTTACGAGTACGATTGGCTGGAGACGGCTTTCCTCCATGCCTTGTGACGTGGTTAGTAGTTGGCTAGAGATGATTTTTCCTCTATGCCTTTGGATAGCGTTATGATCTTGTTGCTGGAGTTGGTGATTCCTCCATGCTGTGTTTTGAGGTTATAGAGTGTTATAGGTTGATACGTTTGAACGGAGATGTGATACCTCCGATAGAGAGAGTGTCTATATCTCGGTGTATGGGTCCGAGAGGATTTGGGAATTGTACAAGTTTCGGGACGAAACTTTTTCTTAAGGGGTGTGTGATGTAATAGCTAGGATTTCAGAATTCTAAATAATATTGATTAACTTAATCAGTGATAGTAATTGACATATAACTCGCGAAGATTGCGTAAGTGTTGAGTATAAGTCTCACCGTTATGTTCCTGGCGTAATTTTGGGCTTATGGTGAAATTTTCACTTTTTCCCCCGGGTAATTATTTTTACCCTCCGGTATTATTTGGAGCATTTGGGAGCTCCAATTAATAAAAATGCAGTTGAGAGAAATGATCAGGACATCGGACATGTCCTAGATATGAAATAACATGGAAAGGCAAACGGCCAAAAAAGAGTCGCTATTTCGTTTCTTAACGGCTTAGGAATACACGTTCTCCTAGGCAATTATGGAATAATTATCCCTACAATATTCAAGATTTATTGTTCCAATTTCGAGAAGTTTGGAGAAGGGGGTTCAACCCGCCATTGGATCGGTTAAAGGATAATTATCGACTTCGTTAAAGGATAATTATCGACTTCACTATAAATAGCGGAAAATCGTTTATTAATTCATTTCCTTTCACGTTTCCTCGTAAAAACTCTGATTTCTCTCAAACTTCAAACTACTCTCCATTTCTAATCCGATTTCAATTCCGTTTGAGTTTCTGGATTCCTCTCTTCATTCTCTTCATATCGGTACCAAGTTTTTGCATTTTCGAGCAGATAAAGACCGGGTCGAGAATATATGTCACCAGGACAGTTCCGTCGCTCAGATTCCGGTGAATTTGATGTTGTACATGCATAGCCTGCGTCGTTGTAATTCCAAATCCTCTTTCAGATCGTTAATCGGGTTAGTAACGAATAAGTTATGAATTTATTCGTTTTCGTACTGTGATTTGGCCTAAATTGACCTTAGGCTTTTCAAAATGGATAATTAGAAATTCCATTATGATCATTATATTATTCTGGTGTTTATGGGTTGTTTGTTTGATGAAATCTGATGACAGGTGGGTTTAGAAATGGCCTGCGGGCAAAACGTTATTCTGGTGAAATTTAATTAATTAATTAAAGGTTAATTAATTAAATTAGGATTAAATTTGATATTGAGGAATACTGATTAGATGCATGCTAGGTGTCAGAATGAGTTGAGGATCATGATGATGTTATGGATATCGGTTATGGCTTTAAGGTTTAGTATGTGTACGAGTATGATGAGATGTTATGTTGAGGATATGCCTTAGGCATTTATGAATGTGTTGAGGATCTGAGGTTTAGATTTGAGATATAGGTTGGTTGTGGTTAGTGAGACGAGTCTCCTAACCTTTGCAGTATGTAATTGTGTGTGCCTTGCTATTGCAGGCATTGATTACTTCCCCAAGGGGAAGCTGTGACGTGGTACATGTTACGAGTATATCAAGTAAGTCCATAGGACTTACTTAGCGTGCAGTTGTGGATTGTATGATTGTGATGGTTGTGTGTGTTCATATGATTGTGCATTTATAACCTAAACCGGACTAGGATGACCATTTATTACATTTATTTGGCCCAAGTGTATTATAACGGGCGATAACCACCGGTCTCCGCCTGTTGGTTGGGAGGAGGTTCCTGGAAGCCAGTAACACAGGGGGGACGAGTGACGATCACCCCCATTGCAATCCCCTGTGTAAACGGGGAAAGGGACGAGATTCTTTAGGTTCCTCGTGTTACAAAAGAAGTTGAATTAGTAATGAAATAACATAATGAAAGATAATAAATGAATGTGCGTGGCATTGCATGTATGAGATGTTGATGTGTGGTTGTGCTATTACCTTCATGCTTTTCATTGTTGTAGCTAACGGTGTATACTGTGTTGTAATTGATCTGCAGGTTAGGAAGACTGCAAGGTGAGCCAAATGGTGTGACCAGCCGAGGACTTCTATACATTAGGAAGCGTGGGATGGGGTATCTTTTGTGGTTATGGTTTATGATGTTGTTTTGTACTCGGCTCTGAATTTGTAAACTCTTTTGATGTATCATATATAGATTTTATGTATTTGGTTTTAATCTACCTGTGCCTAGTTGTAAGATCCAGTGAACTTGTTGTCAGGTTAGGGTCAAGATCCATTGTGAGATCCTAGCCCAATGTGACACTCCAAGTCCCGTGGATTTGGGGTGTTACACTACGGGCGTAGACTACAAAGGCTATGAGAGGGAATAAGAAGAGTCCACTGTCGCCAGGAGCTTCACGGGATCCATGGAGGAAAGCGCTCACACTAGGTGGTGTCAAGGGTGCCGGGGAGGAAACGACATCAGCTGACGCTAGACGGCACTAGATGACAAGGAGGGCTGCAAGGTGAAGACTGGCCCGATGGCGCCCGATGGTGTGGGAAGAAAGAAAGATATGAATGCCAAATGTTGTTGTAGGTAAACTCTACCAAGGGCAAATGTGTCTCCCACTGATAACTCCACCTTGATTATGAATTGTTCATGTGAATGATGAAAGACTTAACACTTATATGCGGTTTTATAAACTAACAAATATCGACTGTATTTCTAGATTGCATGTTTTGGTTTGTGTTTGTTAAATGTGTGCAGGCTTTGAAAAGAATTTCAAAGGAAGAAAGCATGCCTTGAAACACATTACAAAGGACGAACACGAATACCTTGAAGTGTATTACAAAGGACAAACGTGGAAGCCTTGAAAAACATTACAAAGGTGGATTCAACTAAGGGCTTTCAAATACAAGATCCGAATATCTCAACAACCAAAACAAAGATCTCTACCAAAGGATAACAAGAAGATTTGAGAAGATTCTTAAGGAGAAGATCTCGGCCAACCAACAAGAAGATCTTCAAACAGTAATAAAAAGAAGATCTCGGCCACAACAAAAAGATCTTACAAAGATCTTAACCAAAGACGCAAGAGGATAAAGGAAGATCTTCCAAACGGATTTCACGCAAGAAGATCTCGGATCTAAGGGAAATCTTCAACGGCATATCCAAGAGAGAAGATCTAGGATCTTCAACGAACAAAGATCTTCAACGGCATTTCCAAAGCAAGAGAAGATCACGAAGATAAAGATTCTCAACGTGCGTCAAAGAGAGGAAGTAGAGGAGAGAAGATAGAAGATCTTACAACGGCTACTTCACCTCAACCAAGCACCGTTTTCCATGGAGAAAGAAGAACATTACAACGCCTATCTTACAACGGCTAAGAAGTTCTCCATAGAAGACTATAAAAGAAGATGGTGATTGGAGTGAAGAAGAACGAGCTGACACGGAAATAATCCAAGTCTTCAAGCGATAAAAACATCTTCATTCGTTCCAAAAGTTTTTTTTTCCTCTTAGCTTACAAAAGTTTACATCCTTAGAGTGAGAAAACACTAGAGCTCCATTGGCATACCTAGAGAGTGTTATACTCGAGTGTGGGTTACTCTGCGAAGTAACTAGGTTATTATTGCTAGATTAGATTTGACTAGGCCGTAGCATTAAGGCTACAGTTAGAGAAGAAGGGGATTTATTCTAGGTTGTATCTAGGACTCTTTGAGCAGATAATAGATAGTTAGATCCTAGGGTCGAGAAATCATAGGGTCGAGAAACCCTATGATTTTGGTTTATGAATTATTGATTTGGACTTATGAGATATTGTTTTCGGGCTTGAGTATTTTGATATGGATTATGTTTCTAATGAACTTGGATCGTGAGTCATGGATTATGATTTGAGGTTTCAACATATATTATCACGAACTTATGAGATATTTGATGATTTAAAATGTATAATTGACTATTTAAACTCCATGAGTATTTTCTAAAGATCATGTGATATCAAATATACTTATACCATGTCTAGTTCATGTATATATATATTACCCCGCTTATGTATTGACTTAGTCTATGTGGACGACTAAACCCACCACGGTGAAGTTGATTATGTTTTTAACATAATTAGGTATATGATTAATTAAAAAGATATGGAGGTCATGAACTCTAGTGAGAGTCTTGTTTGTTGGGTTTGGGGTGGTCTTGTGCATTAGGACTTGTTCCTAACTTTGATTATATCCTTGTGGAGATTTTGCTTTTTATAAGTCTGGTTTGTTGTTGACCGTTTACGGTTGTTTCGTTACTAGATTTTTGGAACCCTTTGTGGTTGACGTCATGGAACGTCTTTTGGGTTTTTGGTACCACATTGTATGTGGACCATGAAAAGGATCCTTGGATCCTTAGACTCGTGTGTTGTTCTTGTTCATTTATGTTTTCTTTTCTACTCTTGTTTATCTTAGTTTCTTGGTTTGACACTTGCATGTCTATCATGTGTAACTCTTGTTTTTGGCTTTACAAAACTATAGTGGATTGGATCGATACTGAGATCCGGGGACGTAGGACTTTGATCCGAACCTCATCAACAAATTATTTTGTTCAAATTTTGCTCTTAGAGACAATAACTCTAAATTGTTTTCTGTATGAATTTTATTCTCTAGATTTGTTAGATATTACGTTTACAAGTCCTTTCTTGAAATCAAAAGATACTCAAATCTAATTTTACATAAAACCTCTACACAATTTTGCATAAAAACTATCCAAAAAAACTCTTGTAAAACTACAGCCCAAGAACTAGGGCTGACAGTGAGTCTGATGATGGGTGAATGTACCACTTTTGTCACCCAATCCGCCACCTAAAATCTCCATCCGACATGTAACTTTTTTCACCCATACATGCGGGGTGGACGGGTGAGTTGTTTTTTTCGGGTGAAATTTTATTTGTTTTTAAGAAAATATTCACCAAATTTTTAAAGAAAGTGAAATTGTACAAACTAAAATTACATATATGATTTAATACGGTATAAGCCTTAACTACTAATAGGGTTGAAATGAAAATATAAATCTGAAATATCTTACATATTTCCAAAACATAAAATGAACCGAAAGTGAATAAAACTCAAAATCGTTAAACCAAATAGCATTACACAAACTTGTCTTCAACTCATCAGAATCTCAAAGTTGACACGTTCTATTTAACTTGTCCTCTTTAGTCAATAAGAAACTTTTATGAAAAGAATAACAAGAAGTTATTTACTTCGATTTACAAATTGAAAATTTTGTCTTTAACAAAAATACATTTACCCTTAAAATTCACAGATCTTGAAAACTAGTATCGTCGACAAGGTTATAATAACAAATAAGACAACAAAATATTAGGTTCTCTAGAGTTCATGAAAATTTTAATGTAAACTTATATTATATAAGTATACAAAATATTATAATTAAAATATAATGAAATCTTATATATTATTGAAATAAAAATATTTTTATAAAAATAGTGAATAGTGTGGATGTTGAGTACGAATGGTGGGTCGGGAGATGGATCTTGAGCTACTCACCCTTATCCGACACATCCCATCTTGTCAATTTCATCCCAAATAACAAGATTTTACCCATTTTTCTAGACGGATTTTCAGACACCAAATGCGAATGAGGTTGTCACACTAACAAGGTAACAACGAAACACGTCATAATTAGGGTTGTAATATGAGAAAATCTACTCGGGTTCGGCTTGTCAAAAGCTCGCTTTGAGCTCGTTCATTTTCTAAACAAGCAGAATATGAACACATTTTAAAACTTGTATAAAATTTATGCTCAGTCAGGTTCGGGCTCAACTTGTTTATAAACGACTCGAGCTTGAACATGTCAATGCTCGACTCGTTCGGTTAAAATAACACTATATGAGTACTATTTTAGCCGAGCTATACAGGGCTCGACTCGTCAAAAGCTCGACTTAGACTCGTTCACTTTCTAAACTAACCGGATGTAAATACGTTTTAAAAGTCGTATAAACGAGCCGAGGTTGCCCGTATTACACATTTACACCCGTAGGCCCTAGCCCTAACTAAAAGAGGTTTAAAGCTGTTGCTTGAAAGCAGTGTCTTTGACAAAAATGCCCTTGAAACTAAGTGCAACGTTCCGATACTAACCCTCAAGACCCTCTTCGCTCTTCAGCACTCTGTGACCCCAAAACGCAATAATCAATCCAAGCAATTCCTCATCCAATCGTCACACGCGCGAGGTAAATTCTGATTCTCATTTCCTTTCGATTGTTTTCTTGCTTGTAATTGTCAATCAGATCTCAGATATTCATTTGAAGGCTTTGATTTTTCTGATCTCTCAATTACTGAAGCCTCGTTGTTCTGATTTTGGGATTGTATACGAAACCCTAGAGATTCTGTTTGCAACTGGTCAACTGGATCCTAATTTTTCAGTTAGATCCAAACCTACCGGCAGAAATCAGCAGCTACTGTTGTTGGTGATTCCCAAAGAAGAGATCGTAAATCCACTTTGTTACGATCCCGAAAACCCCTTCTCGTTTCCAGCAAATGTGGCCTTGCCCCATTGTTGGAGTGTGTTGATTACCATCACGTGCCTGCTCAACTTAGATCCTTTTACGATTATACTTCAGATTAATATATTATAGTGGACTTCAAGTACGTATACCATGAATTTTGCTAGACATTAGGGCTGGTTTGGTCTCGATACTAAAAATATCAGGCACCGGTTTGGGTATCATGATATATGAAAGTGGGAATAGGTGTTATTAAGATATTAGTATTATGTATTGGTATGAGTTATACCACATTTTGTTTGATTTTAGTAAATGAAACGCAGATGGTTTTAGACTTAAGTAAATGAAACTGGTGTTCTTTTAATCATTGATCACATATAAAAATATATACTATTTAATTCTCGGAATGATGAATTATTTTAGAATGGAAGAATTTCGTTTCTTGAACTGACAGCTAACCAGTTTGTTGGCAGTTCAATAGCAATGGCTAATCCAGGAAGTTCCATGCTAGTGTCGGTACTCCTGTTCAATGTAGTGATCTCGCTTCAAGTAATCTATAGAGGGAAGTTAGCATCGTCTGAGTTATTCACTATTCTAGGAGGATTCACGAGCTCACTTCTATTTCTTCTGTCCCTCACAGTGAGTTACTGATCGGCTGCTCTCCATATTGGCATTTATCATTCATATGCCAATGTGTCATACAAACCTATTGTATCAAATCCTTTTTCTTCTTCTTCTAGTATTTATGTACTACGTGACAACTTTTTTATCTTCTGTTGGTTCTCTACTTGTAGTTCATGGGAAATTTTCAAGAGAATTGTGGCATGAAAACTGGCTGGGGTTCAGGTAAACCTATCATATACTCTTCTTTTAGTCAAAAAATTATCTTCTTTTACTTGCTCTTTCACTGAACTCATCAAAAACATTTGCACGTAATTTGCTCGTTTGGTCTGTAAGGAACAAAGATCATCAAGTTGCCTTTTATTTGCAGTTATACTTGCAGAATTGGTTGCTCTTATTGCTGCTGGCACTGTTCACCGAGTTTGTGTCACAACATGGTAAT
This sequence comes from Fagopyrum esculentum, assembly GCA_033239045.1. Classification (NCBI taxonomy): domain Eukaryota; kingdom Viridiplantae; phylum Streptophyta; class Magnoliopsida; order Caryophyllales; family Polygonaceae; genus Fagopyrum; species Fagopyrum esculentum. The sequence continues at coordinate 25,715,852 of BSUD01000006.1, read as the reverse complement.
CAAGGCTTTCTTTGATATGTGTTTTTCCCGCAAAAGTTATCTTATTAATTCTTCACACTTGTCCAAACCCTCCTTCTGTTGAAAAAGATAGAATAGAAAGAACATTGAAGATGTCTCCATTCTTTCAAGCAATGGGAACAAATGGATGTTCGTAATCAGTGTAATCTCAATGTATTTTGTTTTTGTTATAAGTTGGTCTACCTCTGTCTTAGGAATAGGAAAATAGTCATTTCAAAAAAGAAGAAGAAAAGAACGGGAATAATAGTTGTATATTTTGTTATTTCGCATTTTCACTTTGTAGGCAGGAAATATTCTCTGGCCTGCTAGTGGTCTGACATGAAAAGAAAGTGGCACCCCAACGTAGATGATTATGGTGATTTTGTTAATCTCTGTCAATCACTCGAATCCCTCTTGCTTGGCTTTAATTCTTCAAGGTTTGTTGGATTTTCTTGATCTAGGATTGGATGTAGTATGGAGGTGAAAACATTCTATGGCCATGTTTACATATTCAATTTACATGCTTGATATGCCCTTACTAGCATTAGCACGTAACCAGAAATTTGATATGCTTTGGTTGAGAACTCTCTTCTTCATGTATAAAGACAAAAGTTACAAGCTCCCCGTAGAAGAAACAAACGTGAATACCTTGTTGACATTTAGTTTTTACAAGGAGGTTAGATAGGAATGGGCTACTGTGTTTCAGAGCCCGTTTAAGTATAAATTGTTTATTACACAGCCAAAGTGTGACGGTTTTGGAAAAAAAGCCGGTCCATGGATACCAACAAGTAAATTTAATGTGAAGTGTTACTCTTCTTGGATGAAGTCTATATTGGACGGTTGGGTTTCTGACATTTTTTCTTTCTTTCATTGTGCTACACCTTTAAAAGGATATGAACACGTTATTTGTCATGCTGAAACTGCAACATTAATCAGGGCCTAAAACTATGCTTGTTTATGTTTTCTGATTATCCTTGTATTAAATTTGGTCATTTGCAGCTTCCTGTTTTCTGCTGTGCTGCTATACGAGCTCAATAAGCTTTCAACCATAACCCTATCAGGAGCCGAGTCCAAAACAAAAAGGCGCTGAGCAGATGGATAGCAGGTTCATCCGTTTTGGTTTCAGGCCATGTCAGACATTTTGTTGCATTATAATGTTATGTTCTAAAAAAATTGTTGAGGTTATCACAATATTGCTGATGTAGTTCAACTGATCCAAGCAAATGATGAATGGGTAGGTGTTATTGAGGAAACATACAGAAATGATGAAAGAGTAGTTATTTTTGGAAGTTTTTTGAAGGGTCTTAATGGAAGTTATAGTGTAGTCAGGGCCTAGGGTAAGAATATTCTGCTGCATTTGTTGGTGATCACAGAGGCCCTGATATATAGTTTTATACCCGAAGTTCGTGTTCTCGTCTGTTTTAGGGCGGACTATCTTTAGGAGATAGATCAACCTAACCGCTTTTTGTTTTTCAAAATAAAAATAAAAATAGTAAGCATGGATACAGCAATGTGCATGGAGAACACGACTAACTGACAATTATAGAAACATAGGAAACAAACCCGCCAAATAAAAAACACAAAATAAGCCTGCAGCTGCAGCTATAATGATAACAAGGCAAACAGCACTTAGTTTTTGAAAGCACAACCACTTTGGAGTTCCCTTCTGCTTGATGTACACCTCCAAAGGGTAGTAAACTGGACAGAACACCAAGGCAACTAATAACCCAGTCATGCCCTCAAAGGGAATGATCATTGATATGGTGGTGGTTACGATCACAAAAATTGTCCTCGAAACCAACCGAAAGAGGTTGAAGTTATAGGGCTCGTAGCCTGGGATTCGGACCTCAATCTCTTTGGTGATGATTTTGCAGTTCGGGAATGTCTGAGCTGCATTCTTCTCAATGGATGTAAATAGAGGCCAGACGTTGACTTTGTAAGCTACAAATAGGTGGACTACAATGGCAACATTGGCTACATCAAGAAGCCAATACGGATTGTAGAATCCGAATCCAGTGAGGCGGTTTTCGGGTGCTGAGTCTCCAAATGCAGCAAAGCCCATGCATCCATAAAGCATGTAGAAGAAAGTTGTGACCACCACACTTGTGCGCGCTGCCATTTTCATACTACTGGCCTGTGAAGTCGGACATTTATCCGTGTCCTACAATATATACACAAACCAATTAAGATGTGTTTGATAAACCTATCATTAAGGATCCGTTTGAAATTGCTAAGAATCATTCCTGGATTTTGTTTAGTGAGTAAAATGGATTTTGTTTAGTAAGTAAAATGGAATGTTAGAGGTATTTTAACACATGAAAGTAACATAACCACTTTCATTATTTTCTCCCCCTTAACCGTTTTCATCCCACTACTTCAACCAAACGGGTACTAAAGGTGTATGTACCTGAATCTCAAGGCAGATCATGGAGTAAGAGCAGGCTAATGCAATGTCACCAACAACCTCAGAGTTTTTCCATGACTTCTCAACTTGTACCACAGTTCCAATGCTAATCCCTGTTAAGCTTCCTCCAAACGTCATCCTCTCTGAGATGATCAAACAGACCCATAAAACAAAAGGCAATAAGAGATTTAGCGAAAACCACAGAACAGAACCGTGAGGGTTTGGGTACACAACAGATAACAGCATTGTATATGAAAATAATCAAATTAATATTAGATGTTCGAAATCTGTCATATTTAACCTGCAAGTTTAGTGAACCCAAGTCCAAGGCCAATGGTAGAGTACGTAAAAGACAAAGCAGCAGCCATAACGGAAATCCATGAAATGAGATCAAAGCCTGGGATCTGTAAAAAAATGATCTCTGCTATCCCAAATATGATCATGTATGGCTTGGCTGATATGTCACAAGGGTTCTTCCCAATACTGACATGGAAGCAATATGACCTCTTTATAGCCCTGTAAACCAAATACAGATTATTTTTACCCAAACAATTGCCAAAAGCATAGGGCTTTTATTTGTACTGGAACTTACATCATACTTATGGAGGCTGCAATGATGTAACCAATAGCCACTCCATATAGATTGAGGTAATGAACCTGAACCCACCCACAAATCTCAGATTTCCTTCCACCTTCACAACAAGCAGACTTATATGTTAGGAGGATATGTACGCCAAATGAACCTACGCACACAAGTCTTCGGTTCCAATCTAAAACCGATTCATATTGCCGATGTGGGACATTTCCACACACCTCAACAGTTAAACCCAAAAAAAGAAACAGAAAACCTTGTCCAACATAAAATGTCAAGAACTTGATTAAGGGTTCATCTAAGCTCTTACCAAGACTTGTCAGTGGAGGAGAAGTATAGTATGTGAGAATGGAGAAGAGAAGCATGACTGTGGGGCTCGCAACCCAGCCGATCTTGTTCATGGCCCAAGCCAGGGTTAGCACAGCTGAGCCTATAACAGCTGTTGTGATGTGAGGAGCTCTTGCTGTCCAAACACTCCCCAAGTAGTATCAAGTTAGAAAAAAACAGAGGAGATACAGTTTAATCAAATTTGAAAAGAGTTTTCCTCTTGTTAGTGTACCTGTCTGTTTGAAGCAGCGATCATCATGGATGGATCCGGTCACCGGCAACCTGTCAACGTTCAAATGGAGGTGGTCATCTGGACTCAAATTGTCTCCTTGCTCCATCTCTGTTAAGTTTCCAGAATTTGATCGCTTTGCCAAAATCAAAATGGTGGTGGATATTTATACATTAAGAAAAGACTGAAGGAGACTCGGGGTTTACGCGGTTTATGGAGCTAGACGTCCCTGTCATATATGTCGCCATGAATATGAGATAGAAAGGAAGAATATACCTTTCCGTTTACTAAATTGTCGTCAATCTGCATCACAACATGTCGTTGTCAACCAACACTTTGGTCTGTGTTAATGTCGTTCACATTTGTCTTGCTGTTTTACATTAAAAGATCTAAAATTGTAAATGAAAAGCATTTTTATCCATCATCTGTTATAGGCTTATAGCAGAGAATGTTTGAATTTGTACAACATTCAAATATGCACTTATACAATCTTATATAAAATTGGCATGTAAATATGCTCTCGGACGACACTCTAACAAACATCACAGCTTTTGTCATGACATAATAATGTCTACAAAACGTTAACTATCTCTGCTCTTATTATATCTACTCAAAGTTCTACTCAAAGTTCATTCTCTTTTTTAGCTCAATGATCACTATTATATGTATTCGATGAATTCATCCCTAAAGACATATTCAAACATACTTATGGGTTTCAAGTGTTTCTATGCTACTTTAGATATTACAAGTGCAAGTCCAATTGCAGAGTAGGTCAAGGACAATACATTCAAATCCCTGGATTTGAGAAAAGATGAATCGTCGTTGTCGTTACTGAGTATTTTTTATTCCCATTTACCAATTTCGAATGCATCTACATTCTACAATTAGCCATTACAGAAAAATATTCATATTTTTACTGAATACAAATAAAATATATTTTAAAAAAACGCTGCAAAATAATTTATAATGTGAAAAAAAAATTATACAAAGGAAAATAAATAAAAAAATTTTTGAAAGGATAAATTAGCAAATTTATTATTAAAATATATTTTACAAAAATCATCCGCTTATTATCAATTGATCATTAGAATAAATCAGCGATTTATGTTAGATTCGAGACTTAATTATACATGTAATGTGTTACTATAAGTATGTGGACCCCATGTTGATTGTCTACCGTAATTTCACAATTTTATATTATAAACGTAAGTTAATGACAAAATGAGCAACACGTAAAAAATTTGTGAAATTTGGTTAATATCTTTTAAAAATATATTATTTGCACATTATATATTTAATTCACGAAAAAAATATGGAAGAATTGGATAAAATGGACTCAATGATAAATTTTATTTAGTATTCATCTACCTCAATAAATAATTAAGTATATAGCATTATTTTTTATGAATGGACTAATTTGCTCTTATTTAATATATTAATTTTCTTTAATATGTTACAAGATTTTTATTTAATTCTTGTATATAATTTCAAGTACAAGAGATAATCAAATTATTTGGGTACAAAAAATAATCTAATAATTTAATATTTTTGAGTTACTTATATGTAATACAATAATCATATACAAGAAAATTAGTCACAATAATTTTTGTACAAGAAAATTAGTACAATAATTTTTGTACAAAAAAATTAATATACAATTGAAAATTCAAGTATCATAATTAATGTAATTATAATTTTCAAAAGAAGAATAATTTTTCATAGTTCTTGTAATAATTATAAAATTACAAGAAAATACGTCTCTTTACAAGAATAAGTTACAAGATACACTTCTAATAGTTTGATTGAAAATTTATTAGGTTAATCCAAATTATTAACCATTAACAATTCACCTTCTACAATCAGAGTGTATTATGATTTAAAAGGTAATATTAAATATAAAATCTTGTAATTATTTGTATGAGGTTGACAAATTCTAATAAAATTAGTAAGGTTAACAAATTTTAAACAATATTAGTAACCTAACGGTGCATAGTAAATTCACCCAAAAAATTGGGGTTCTTTGATAAAGATGGAACAAGTATGTCACTCCTTGTTCCGCCAATCGCCGTATCCACACAAAGTGAGTCATCTTGAAGAATTGAAGTTATATAGCTGTAAGTAATAGTACTTGGCATCCGATATGCTTTACTTAGTGAGTTGGAGATTAACAGTCTAAGGAAGTTAATACTTGTCGTATGTTACAAAGTTCAAATAGGATTGTATTTCCAAAAGGTAAAGGTAAGTGAGCCAAATTCAATTGGAATTTTTTCAAGTAGCAACTATACAAAAGTCCTTCACATTTTAGCACAAGTTGGGAGCATGAGTTGAATTGGTTTGGTCTGGCTATCACACAAGTATCCAGCAAAATTTCCACTTATTTGAACCCCAATTTGGGGTTTGCATAATAATAGATAATTACCTTGTTGTTTGAAATATGACATTTGGGCACTTCACTGTTTAAACTATATAGTAATACCTATGATCCGCTGCCAGTGACACAAAATAGTTTTATCCAAATGATATTGTTCAGGTGAATATGTGATGAACAATTATAAAGGACAAGCAAAATCTTTTGATTTGGTGAAGTGTTTTTTACTGCTTGTTGAATTTCTTCTCTTCTAATTTATATTTGTTGGAGACTTGGAGTTCATTGCTGCTTTGACTAAGGTATTCTTTAACTATGAGTTGTTCTTAACTGGTTTAATTCCTACGATAAATATTTTTCGGATAAATTAGTAACTATGAACGTACTTTAGTTAAATCGATTGATTGTTGACCGATGATGAAGAAAAGCATTCCAAAATTCATTTTCATTTTGTAACTGTTTTCCGGATGAATTCAACTTCTTTTATATTCGGAGCACATGGACTTTCGGACCCTTGAATCATGTCCTCGTCTTAAAGGGTGTTTGAGGATAATGATAGATTATGTAAATAATAGGGATCCCTTTGTAAATATTTGTATTGATATTTTCCTATAAATAATACAAGATCAGATGAAACCCTCTAAGGGGAATTATCCAAATATCATGTTCCTCTAACCACTTTCCGATCTTCTCTCCGACGACTAACCCTAGTCCTCTTCGGCACACCCTAACGCCGCTGTTTTCCCCTTTCGGCCACCAGTCTTTCCGCCACTTTGCTTCTCCTCGTTCAAGCATCTATCGTGTCTAATGATCGCAAGCAAAAGTTTCATTCTGCACTTGAGATCTCTAAAATCAAGAACAACATCGCTCTTGGTCTCGATCATGACACTCCCTATGCATCCTAGGTCACTCTTTTTCGCGTCACCGCGAAAGGCCATAATGTTCTCGATCATATCGATGAATCCGTTGTCAAACCACAAGACATTGATGATTCGTTGTGGAAGCAAATATATGCTATTGTCTTCCAATGGATATATGGTACCATCTCCCGAGACATCCTTCTACAGATTATGGATCCTGATGACACTGCCCTTCCAACATGGACTCGAATTAAGGATATCTTTCAAGACAATCGGAATACACGTTCGTCTACCTCGAACATGAGTTTTCCAATTGTAAGTTATTTGGTTTTCCGTTCATTGGTGCTTAATGCCAACAACGTAAGTCTTCATCGGATCAACTCCGCGGAGTTGGCTCACCAGTATCCGCTAGCCGCCTTGTTCTTCAACTCATCTCGGGGTTACTAGCTGTTTACAATGTTGCTGCCAGTTTCATTCAACAAACGGATCCCCTTCCCAGTTTCACGAAGGCTCGATCCCAACTTATACTCGAAGAGATGTGTCTGGCGGATCAGATGGCTTCCAAAGCAACGGCCTCTACCCTCTCCGCATCCACTGCCGCTGGCGCTAGGATCTTCAAAACCCTTGTGTCTGGGCCTGCGGGTGACTCCAAGGAAGCAACCCTTGTTGACCAGCCCAACCGCTAGCGTGGAAAGGGCCGCAGATCCAGAAACCGTCAGGCCTAATGCGTGTGGCTTTCCATCCTCCTGCTGGATGGATGCCAACTGAAGCCCAAAACTCTAGGCCTTATTTCCCAGTCGGGTCATGGACACCAACCCATCAGCAATCAGGCCTGTTTCGTTCTCCCATCTGTCCATATCCCTCTCACTATACCTATGTTCTTGGGCCTGGACCGTAGTAGCCCTCTCCACAGGCCCATTATCACTTTGTATTGGACTCTCATGCTCAACCCACCACGCTTGATCATGCATTTGCAACGATGACTTTGAATCCCGCAAACAATTTATGGTATATGGACACGGACGCCACATCTCACATGACGGATGATCTAGGTAATCTCTCGTCTTATTCGCATAATAGTTCCTTAAATTCCATAATTGTTGGGAATGGTATGCCTATTTCATCTACATTTATTGGTGTAACCGTCCTTTACACCTAAAACCGGCCCCTACACCTCTCCAATGTCCTTATTGTACCACAAATAGTCAAAAACCTTGTATTCGTACGCCGTTTTACCACTGATAATCATGCTTCCATAAAAATTGACCCTTTTGGTTTTTCTATGAAGGATCTGGATACGGGATCACTCGTATGAGCTGTAATAGTTCCGGAGAGCTTTATCTTGTCACACGTTCTACACCATATCACCATCAAGCCTTATTTGTTGAGTCTTCATCCGTTTGGCACACCCGTCTTGGTCACCCTGGCGCACCCGTTTTTAATTTTCTTCGAAAGTGATGTTGTTTTAAGTGTCATAAGGAAAAAATTGCTCCCCTTTGTCATGCATGTCAATTAGGAAAGCATCATCGATTACCTTTTGATCGCTCTTCTACTATAACTTTTGCACTTTTTATAATTATACACAGTGATATTTGAACCTCTCTACTCCCAAGTCAAATATTATCTTCTTTTTCTTGATGACTTTACTCATTTCTTATGGATTTATCCGATCAAGTTTAAGTCTCAAGTATTTGAATTATCTAGTTAAGACGCAATTTTATGTTGGCATAAAAAATTTCCAATGTGACATGGGATGTGAGATCAACAACACGAGTTTTCACAAATTGTGTTTGCTTCTAAACATCAATTTTAGATTCTCGTGTCCTCATACTTCATCCCAAAATGGAGAAGCCGAACGGTCAACAATATGATGTTTTCTCTTCTCTTCCATGCATCTATACCATTTTCCTATTGACCCCATGCCTTGAAGACTTCTTGCTATCTCTTAAACATCCTACCATCCACCACCATTCAAAATCAATCACCCACTTAAGTGTTGTTCAACACAACAGCCACGTTCCGTTATCTTCGAGTTTTCGGTTGCCTTTGCTACCCCAATCAAAGTGCAACCGTTACTCAAAAATTTCAGCCTCGCACCACTCCGTGCGTATTTCTTTGGTATCATTCACATCATCGGGGGTATAAATGTTTAGAACTAGCTACCCTCAAAATTATTCTTTCCCATCATGTCATTTTTTATGAGACCATCTTTTCCTTCGCCTCCCGATCAAATGGCTTTCCGGAACCATACGACTCACTCACCTACACCGACGGGATATCACCCTACCACTTGGCTCACCTCCGACCTTTACCAGATCCTGCGGACTCATCTCCGTCCTCCCAGGAAACTGCTGCTTCCCAATCGGCCCATTCCCTAGCCGACCCACCAATATCTTCTTCGTCTCAGCCAGCGTTGGTGCAACAGGCTCACGTTCTACTCCCAACCCAAACCCACATATTCTACACGTTGTCACACACCCAACAACCGGCCCACCTTCTGCTCCCAACCTCCAAGCCCATTATACCAGCCCAATACCCATCTCACATCTTGTAGCAGGCCCTTCCCCTCTAGCCCGCCTTGCTTTAAATCCTCCAACCCTACTCTGGCCCAACACGTTAATCCCACAACCCGGCCCCAAACCCGGAGTCAATCCGGTATCGCTAAACCTAAACCTATTTTTGATTTATTGTTTTCCACCAGCTCATTATCCCATCTTATCTCTCCCATCCCAAAATCTCACAATGTAGCTCTCTAAGACCCGAACTGGACCGTGGTCATGCTCGATGAATATCGAGCTCTTATGCGAAATAAGACTTGGGTGCTAGTTCCTCATCCCTAAGATGCTAATATTGTGTGATGTATGTGGATATTTAGGCATAAGTACAGATCTGATGGTTCTCTTGAGCGATAAAAAGCTTGCTTGGTTGCCAATGGGTGCTCTCAACAAATTGGAATTGACTATGATGGGACGTTTAATCCGGTTGTTAAACGGGCAACTATCCGGATGGTTCTCAACATTGCAGTATCTCGCTCTTGTCTATTCATTAGTTTGACGTTCAAAATGCTTTTCTTCATGGACACTTGAACAAAACAGTATACATGTTTCAACCTCCAGGTTTCCGTGACTCCTCTCGGCCTAACCATGTATGTCTTCTTCAAAGGTCTCTTTACGGTCTCAAACAGGCTCCCCGAGCCTAGTTCCAACGGTTTGCCGGTTTCTTGAATCACATTGGTTTCATCGGAAGTAAGAGCGACTCCTCTTTTTTATTTATCGTTAGGGATCTGACATTGCTTACCTGCTTCTACGTGTAGATGACATAATCCTTACTGCTTCTTCTGATACTTTGCGCAAGCATCTAATAAGGCTTATGGGTAAGGAATTATCTCTTACAGATTTAGGTCCGCTATCCTATTTCTTGTGCATATCAGTTCGTCAGACCTCTTCCGGTTTGTTCATATCCGAGTATAAATATGCTCGCGAGATCGTTGAACGAGCAAAGATGACTAACTACACGCCATCTGCCACACCTGGTGAGACGTTTGTCAAGTTGAGTGCTTCCTCTAGTCTGGCTATCAGTGATTTGGCACTTTACCAAAGTCTGGCTGGGGCACTTCAATATCTTACTTTCACGCGCCCTGACATCAACTATGCAGTACAACAAGTGTGCCTTTTCATGCACGATCCTAGAGAAGCTCACTTTGCTGCTCTAAAGCGCATCATCCGCTACATCGTTGGTACTTTGACACTAGGCATTACTATCTCTCCCTCGCCTAAGTATGGCTTAATTGCCTATGCAGATGTCGATTGGGGAGGTTGTCCAAACACCCGATGATCTACTTTCGGGTATTGTATCATCTTTAATGATACTCTCATCTCATGGTCCGCCAAGCAACAATCAGTTGTGTCCAAAGCTAGTGTTGAGGCCGAATACCGAGGCGTTGCCAATGTTGCCTCTGAGTGTTCTTGGCTACACAATCTTCTATTGGAACTTCATTGTCCAGCAATCCTTTTCAGCATCAACTGACAAAACACATCGAGCTCGACATTCACTTCGTCCGTGACAAGGTGGCCCTTGGTCACATTTTAGTTCTTCATGTTCCCTCTACTTTTCACTATGTTGATATCTTCACAAAGAGACCGCCGCTTCAACTCTTTTTAGATTTTTTCTCCGGTCTCACTGTTCAACCTCCTCCAGTTTTGACTGCGGATATGATAGATTATGTATATAATAGGGATCCCTTTGTAAATATTTATATTAATATTTTCCTATAAATAATACATAATCGGATGAAACCCCCAAAGAAAATTTTATCCAAATCTCACAGATAACACCACTTGCAACTACTGCACTTTGTTTAAGGTAATTAGTCATAGGCTTGAAATATCTGGCTGTCAACAAAGCTTACATTTCTTCTGATGGCCAATGGTTCATGGATGGTACGTTTGCTTTCACATTTATGAGCATTTGTAAATAATGTGTAGAATAACTTAAAATTATACAACAACGATGAAAACTGCAAGTGTACGTGAAATAATATAGATAGAAATACAGAAAACTAATCTCTAAACTAACTCTCTTACAAACTGATCTTTGAGAATTTACAATCAAGAGTAAGACTGAGACTGATTAGGCTTAACACTTCATTGTCATTTTGTTGAATTCTTTAATTATTAGGGCATCAACATCAGCATCAAGTTATTTGCCCCTTTAAGTTTTGACAAATGTTTTTCAAATTGTGGGTTCAAACAACACGATGGTTGGCTTAAGAGCTTACATTCAACTTTGCATAACAGTGGCATTCCGTCCCCATACTTGACCACAATGTCGATGCAACATCATTTAGAGCTTCAACCTTTAGCAATTTTTTGTAAATAGAAAGCAAAAATCACTAAAAGTTGACACTTATACGCCTTTATTTCTTCAGCAAATGCATGCTTCCAATTGTAGTTGTTCCAAAGTTCAAGGTTTCTAGCACAACTTGCCCGAAAATATACGCGACATTGAATAAGCCAACAAGGCTTTGGACGGGATGAAAGCCATCCCACCTCTAGTCATCTACACAATCACAAATTTATTTATACTTCAAACGTGATGAGACTTGAACCTTCAAGACTCAATATTGTTGGACTTTGATATTTTGATTTGAGATCTAACAACCGATAAATCGTTTGATTAGAGATTCAACTACCAAGATTGATAACTTTATTGATAATCATCCTTCAGAACGTAGTCAGGGATCCTTATATAACTTACTGTCTGCCTAAAAGATAGAATAAAGATAACTATAATTAAGGAAAAGATAATTAAGATAAACTATGGGCTTGGGCTGATCTAGCATCTAGGGTTGGGCTCTTATCATCCATGCGCCCTTGAGTGAAGGCTTGCCCACAAGCCTTGGAAAATGACTAACGTGCTAAGAGATCCGCAGAGTTCTCCCAGGTGGCTCTGTCGGACTTGCAGGGTTGGTCTCAACAAGAGAGGCGTCCATCAAAAGCAACTGCGGAGTGGCACAACGATGCCCAGGCTTGTAAGTTTTGTCGCAGTTAAAGCAAAACCCTTGCTCCCTTCTTTTCTGTTGTTCAGCCCAGGTAAGGCGTTTGACACCAGTAGGTAGCGCCGCGTTTTCTGGAAGTAGCTTAGGAGGAGAAGTTGACTGAGGGGCCCGAATGGGTGAGGGATTGGTGCTGCTGGAAGCAGTGAAGGCTTTAGTGGCGGTGATAGCTTCCTCCTGACATAATGCTAACTCAAAGGCATGAGACAAACCAGTAGGTCTGAGAAGGCGGACCCCGACTTGGATGTCAGCCCGTAGACCGGACAAGAATAGGCTAACTTGGTGCAGATTTTCGAGACCGTGGACCAAGTTGATCAAGGTTTCGAATTCAGTAATATAGGAAGAAACAACCCCTTGTTGGGTAAGTTTAGACAAGGCACTCATGAGGTCTAAATTCTTGCGGGATCCAAATCTCTTACACAAAGCCGTGGAAAATTGTTGCCATGTTAATTCTCCCATTGAATGGTGTAGCCAACGATACCATGCTACGACATCACCGCGAAGATGAATTGATGCCATAGTGACCCTTTGCTCAGGAGGATTGGGATTTAGGGCAAAAAATTGTTCAACCTGAAAGATCCAGCCTTCGGGTTCTGTACCTTCAAATCTGGGGAAATTTAGACGAAGCGGTCGACCTTGGATATGCGGCTGCTACGGTTGGACGAACTGATGAGGATCATACTGTAGAGGCTGCTTTTGTTTCTCGGCAGAGGCAAGTTTATAGAGAATCTACTTCATGGTTTCCTGGATTTCAGCCAAGATAGTAGAATGTTGTTGGAGAGTGGCAGTGTTTTTGGTGATGAGGCCTTCATGGCGGGTGGTGACTTCCTCAAGATTTTTTACCGTCATTGTTGAAGAAGACAGGAAAAAATTTTGGAGAATTTTCAGACGTGGATTTGATACCAGATGATGAGACTTGAACCTTCAAGACTCAATATTGTTGGACTTTGATCTTTTGATTTGAGATCTAACAACCGATAAATCTTTTGATCAGAGATTCAACTACCAAGATTGATAACTTTATTGATAATCATCCTTCAGAAAACGTAGTCTGGGATATTAATATAACCTATTGTCTACCTAAAAGATAGAATAAAGATAACTATAATTAAGGAAAAGATAATAAAGATAAACTATGGGCTTGGGTTGATCTAGCATCTAGGGTTGGGCTCTTATCAAAACGCTTGTTATGTGAGTAAGCTGAAAGGAGAGGAAGATTTTTGAACTTGTAGGAGATGGAGAAGAGGCGGTCGTGTTCTTGTGAGGTTGATGGTGGATTGGTGGAGAAGATGAGAGGAAAATTTTATGTCGAGGAGAGAGGCAAATTTCGTTCAAAGAGATCAATTTTGTTCGAGAGGAGATAGAGGGACGGGAGAAGAAGAAGAAAACCATGATGGACTTGACTTTCTTTTTGTCTTTTGTTTAATACTTATGTAAACTAACGGTTTTATAACAACCGTTATTGCAATTTGACGGACTTGGACAAATTCCAGAAAAGAAAAAAGTACAAGGGTGCGAACCGAACTCGGAAAAAGTGTTGGACAAACTTCTAAAAAAAACCCAAACCACAAGCACATCAATTGGAATTCCGTTTTATTAATCACAGTATAGTATATACTTAACAAAATCTCATTAATACGACTACCCTGACCCTTTATATTTTCAAAAAAACGCAGAACAAAAATATACCAAAAGAAACACAGTGATCAAAAAAGTGAACTTTCCCTTAATTGCTTGTCGGGTCAGAATTAAGCAAAGGGTTTGTTTTTGTTCGGTTTGGTGTCATTATTAGATAATTCGATAATTTCTAAATTTCATCTCAATAATCCCCAATCCTTAATAATTACTATCTAACCAACATTTCATACTGCTAAATTGTCATATTATACACTGAATGGCATAGTCAAATGGATGAAACAGAACAAACTACAAAACTAAATAAAACTTCCTACAAAAACCAAATCAATAAAAGATACCAAAGGGCTTAAAACTCTTGAGATCATCGACCATCCCAGCCACTGATCCTGCAGCTGCAACTAACGACACAACAAGGCAAACTCCACTTACTATCTCAAGCAGCAACCATTTCGTGCTGCACTTTGCTATATTCTTCTGTTTGATGTACATCTCCACAGGGTAGTATACTGTCAACGGCCAGAATCCGATGGCGCCGATGAACGCAACTGCGTCGTTGAAGAAGGGCAACAACATTGATATTACAGTCGTTGAGATCACGAAGAGAGTCCTCCAAACCAGCCTAAAGAGGTTGAGGTTGTACGGCTTGCTTCTCCCCGGGATTGGGACCTTCATCTCCTTGGTGATGAATTTGCAATCCGGAAACCTTTTAGCAGCACACTTCTCTATGAATGCGAACAGCGGCTGAGCGTACACTTGGTAGGATCCCACTAAGTGAATTACTAATGATGCATTGGCTATGTCGAGTAGCCAATATGGGTTGTAGAACCCGAAACCTGTCAGGACATTACCCGGTGCCAAGTCTCCGAACGCAGCGTAACCCATGCAGCCACATAGCATGTAAAATATAGTTGTTACTGATACACTTATTACCGTTGCCTTTCTCATTGTCTTTGACTCTGTAGGCGGACATTTTATCGTGTCCTATACAAACATCAACAGGCTTAGTTTCCGGATTTTGTTCAGCATCAAGATTTACACTAGTAAATGAGGTCAGGGTAGCAGTCGACTAATCTTATATACCTGAATTTCGATGAGAACCATGGAGTAAGAGTATGCAAAGGCAATGTCACCTAGAGCTTGGAAGGTTCTCCACGTCTTCTGAGTTTGTGTGACAGTTCCGATACTAATCCCAGTTAAGGTTCCTCCAAACATTTTGTTCTCTAAGATCAACAGAAGGCAAGAAGAGATTCAGCAAACAAAGTTTTCATCTTTAATTCCACTAAAAACATATTTAGTTATAAAAGTGTTTTGAAGTACCTGCAATTTGGGCTATGCTAAGTCCAAGTCCAATTAATGAGTAAGTAAAAGACATGACAGCAGCCACAATGGAGAGCCATGAGATCTGATCAAAGTTCGGGATCTGAGATACGATGATCTCTGTTATCCCAAATATAATCATGTAAGGATTTGCTGATATGCGACAAGGGTCCTTCCCGCCACTCGCATGGAAGCAATTAGACCTCTTTATAGCCCTGTAAACCAATATACAAGATCAATCTTTAACTAACAATTACCAAAAGGAATGAAACTTAATCCGAATTCTTACATCATGCTAATGGAGGCAGCAATAGTGTAACTAATAGCCGAACCATACAAGTTAAGGTACTGAATCCACCCACACATCGTCACTTGCATCCCACCTATAAAATTCATTCTAAATAAGTTGATAGAAACTTCATAACATAAGGAGATGTATTAAACCATGATCAAGGGTCCAATTCAGCTTTACCAAGATTGGCTCGGACAGCATCCATGTAGGTGTAGTTCCTCTTGCCATTGACAGGGTCGCCACTACGATAGCAGTCCGCGAGGAGAACAGAAGTATAGTAAGTCACAATGGAGAATAAGACCATCACAATAGGGCCGGCAACCCAACCCAGCTGGGCCACTGCCCAGGGCAGTGATAGCACCCCTGAACCTATAACAGCTGTTATAATATGGGCGGTTGCAGTCCAAATGGTCCCTAATTCGAGTCACAAAAACAGTCGATTGGTCTTATCAAAGATATTCATGTTGTAAGAGGTTACAAAAAACTTAGGAAACAAATTCTCCTTACCGGTTCGTTTGATGCGGCCATCATCATCAAAGAACTCGGAGCCAGTCTTGGATAAGACTTTGGGAGGGAGATTGAAGACCTGCTTGTTGTGTGAATGGTGATGCTCATTTTGCTGCATTGAGCTCGAATCGTTGTCATTGTCCTCCATCTTTCTAAAGTATAAAAAAGATTAAATTACATTATAAACAGAGTTTAGATTCAGCTGATATGCAAGATTAAGAATCTCTTTGCACAGAACTATTCCAACAACATACTAAATACCTCCTGATAAGAATCAGGACGTGTATCATTTGAACCGCTTTCTTTCTATTGATACATATGGTAATCAGAAATCTATTATATTATCAATTTAAGCGAACAAATGAGACATGCATCTGTGATATCCGTCCTATCTTGAAGAATATAATAATGAGATTCCTGAATCCTGCCTAGTATCCAGTCGAAGTACACATTAATCTTTACGAATAAAATACGATTGATAGGAGATTACATGACTCTGAAGATACAATTTTGAGAATCAAATCCTAACGAAATATAGTAAATAGTAATTGAAACGTTTTAATATCCTAAATTTTTTTCTTTTCTAAATACATTTAGCCAGCAGGATTAATAGAATAAGCGAATTTTGGAAGCAACTAATAGTTGACTGTCGCCGGAGCCGCAATGCGGCTAGGGTTTGAGTACGGCCTTGTCGGCGTGACGAGATTGGATAGGCAACGAGGAAGCAAACATCAAGACTTGTTTAGGCTATTGGACCCTTAATCAAGCTGCTTGAGTTTATACGCAATGCAGGATTTCGACTTGGATTGTGATATAGTATCTACTATCAAGAGACAAAAATGAAAGGAATAAGATTTGCTTACCAACCAGTTTCTTCGTAATGCTTTCTGCAAATTAAGAAGCAATGGAGGGTTTTGATTTGCTTTGTGCCTCCATTTGCTTCGTCAGGTGTGCTTATGTTGTTTATATACAAGCCTACAAAATGAAAATATAAATAAATTGAAAATTAACATCGAATATTTCAAATATTGAAACAGAATAGCGAACTTTTTTTTTCTCTCTTTTTTTGTCCTTTCCAAATAATCCAAACACTGAATATATATATATATATATATATATATATATATATATATAGATTTTAGTTCCGGTGAGGAGGAGCCTTGTGGATAGGAATTAGGAGACATGTGAACCATTGGATGAGATTTAAATCAACGGCTCTCACACACTTGTCATTAATGGCATTTTGGTAAAAATAGTTAAAATTTTGCAAACAATAAAAAATAGGTTTAGACTTCTTCTCTTCACTCGCACACACAGACGGATGTCATTCTTCTTCTCACATACGCCATTCTTCTTCTCCTTCTTGGCTCTTAACAATAGAATTAGGATTTGCTTCGATTTTCATTGAAACAATGGTTAAATCAAAGAGAAACGACTATTGAGGTATGTTTTTTTGCTCAATTTGTACTCTTAATTTTAGGTTTGTACTCTTTTCATATTTAGTGTTGGTTACCTTTGATTTTGTGGTTCAAATCAAATTTGTTCGTTTTATTGTTGTGTTTGATAGTTTTCATTGCGAAAATGCATGTATATACATATGTTGAGTTGGTTTAAGTCATCCAATTGCATAATCTATATGTTGCTTCTAATATGCACGCAAGGTATTTGACAAAATGCCTCATAGAAATTTTAAATATTAAAAGGAGTGGTTCGGATACAGTTTACTTTGGATCTACAACCATGGCTGATAGCCAAAACAATTTGCTATTCCAATATATGTTTTCTCAAACAAAAGAAACTTATGACTACTAGTATAGCTACCACAACCACGAGAGATTATATTATGAACATGAGTGCCCTTGAAATTGTAAGTAAGAGACTGATGACCCGCTGTTCAGATTATAAAGATCTAGTTGATTGCTTGCTCCTTTAGTTTCATGATTTGTGATCAATGTTCTTAATCATCGTAATCCTAGCTAGATTTTTCTAGATTTAGTTTTGCAAAGATCCACATCAAACAAAATATAGTATCAATTTGGATGTTCAAACTAGTTACTTAACAATCATACTTTGATGTTCAGCTGCCTAGAATAGCAAGTCTAACTTTCACCCACACTTTGCTCATAATCTTCCTTTTGAAGAAATGAGCTTACTTTCCTCACTTACCTCTTCAAACAGCATTGCCCTAACCTCACATAACACTTAATGTGGTTTGTTGTTGGATGAGAATTAATCTAGTTTGACCATCAATATTATCTGAAGCGTAGATAGAGCACCACGAGTTATATTGGGCGATGTTCCAAAGACAAATTTTGAAGAGATCACAAGATTGGTAAAATTCTAAAAAATAATTATATTATTCAATATCAATTTTTTTACCGTCATATATGTTAATTTTTTATTAGCATATATTTTATGTTTAACATACATTGTATATATCTTGTTTGTGTAGAAAAAATATTTTTGGATTACCTGGGGTTTCATTCTGCAAAAAATACGGGATGTTAAGGAGCATGGATCCAGCATTCGTATCTTTACCATGGGCAACTCACAAGCCAAATGATGATTCTGCAGTATATGCCATGAGACACATGCATATATGGGAGGTGAAACCAAAAATTGGAAAGTTAGGTTTGGTAAGAAGAACACTGAAAAGCTTGTCATACTTTGTAGAGAGATATATTTGTCTCAATTGCTCAGTTGGAAGAACAATGAAGTCAAGGATCTAGTACTTCAATCAGTTGGACAAACAAAAAACATTTGAATTGTTAAGTTGTTAAAACTTATACTTTGCTTTCGAAGATGTAAAAAATGATGTGGTTTGTAACATTAAAATTGTGTTTGCATCTGTAACTTGAATGTTGGGTTATTTAGGTACCATTTGAAATTTACATCTTCGATGTTCCTATATATTATCATCGTTTTTTTAGGTACTACATAATGTTTATATTATTATGCATCAATGTTATGTATGTGCAAAAATAATAGAAAATCATTGGTGTTCATACTTTTATTTGTCATTGTTCATGTTTTTATTAACCGGTGTTCATTTTTTGAAATATGATGTTCATCGTATTCAAAAAGAGTTAACCAAACGTTTTTATTGTATAAATTTCTCTTTGTTCATATTTACTCATGTTGGTGTTCAAATTATAAGAGATTGATCCCATGAGTAGTCCTCGTATGATCGTCACTTCAAAAGTATAATTAGAGAATGCATGTATGAACTGAGATATGAATTGTCATGATTTTATTAATCGGTGTTCATACTTTTATATGTCATTGTTCATACTTTTATGCTCCATTGTTCATGTTTTTATCAATCGATGTTCTTACTTTTATATAGTCAGCTAATTGCTCATACTATGGTTCAAAACTATGGTTCTTGTAAATTAAACACCGGACTATTTTTAACAAATACACAACAGAGGATAAAATTGTTAAAACGGAAACTATGGTTCGAAACTGTAAATTATACATGTTTTTATCAATCAGTGTTCATACTTTTATAGGCCATTGTTCATACTTTTATGCTCCATTGTTCATGTTTTAATTAATAGGTGTTCATAATTTTTTATAGTCAGTTGATTGTTCATACTATGGTTCAAAACTATGGTTCTTGTAAATTAAACACCGGGTTATTTTCAACAAATACACAACAAAGGGTAAAATTATTAAAACGGAAACTATGGTTCGAAACCGTAAATTAAACATGTTTTTATTAATCGGTGTTCATACTTTTATACGTCATTGTTCATACTTTTATGCTCCATTGTTCATGTTTTTATCAATCGGTGTTCATACTTTTATAGGTAAGACATTGGTGTTCGTACTTAAACGATGCTCTTTCTAAGACAATCTCATCCTACAAAAAATATTCAAAACAAAATAACAAACTTCAAACACATAAGAAAACTATATAATAAGTCTCAAAAACAAGTTTGTTCATATTTATTTTACATGTTGTCTCATTCTTACTTGTTAAACTTTTCACAGTTTCTGCTGTCATGTCCACTCTTGCCACACTTTTTACACTTCCTTTCACCCTTTTGAGATTCTTTCGAATATATTTCTTGTCCATCGATGTAGCGTTTCCGGCTCCCTTTGTTCTTTGCTTGTTCGGGTGGCAATACAATGACAGTAGTAGGTTCAGTTGTTGTTGCTGCAAATGCCTCAAATAAATCTTTTAGAAGGTGTTGTATAGTGAGCTGATTCCACCACCAAATTCTTGTACTCTTTAATTATGTTGAAAAATTGCTTTACAACCACAATGATTGGAAGTTGTCTTCCTTTTGCCCGTACTATGTTTGCCATTTTTTGTTTACCTTCCCTTGTGTATACAAAATACTTCCTCAACACAACATTGTTGGGTTTGTGATTACATGAAACACAAATCTCAAATTCACAAATAGAGGCATACATCCTATAGAAGTCCTCAACTTCCTCCACACTTAAAAATTGTTGACCAACACGTGGCTTCAATGTATCATCACAAATTGATACCCAATTGGTAGAGTTATTTGGAGTTACTTGTATAATAGTTCCACCTTCATTACATGGAGCATTTGCCCTCAATCCCGACACAAAGATTGGTGATGATTGTGTACCCAACATCACTGAATCTGTAAAGCAATGAAAAATATACTAGTGTAAGTTCATACTTTTTATTCATCGGTGTTCATACTTTTATACGTTATTGTTCATGTTTTTATTCTTCGGTGTTCATACTTTTTATGTCATTGTTCATGTAAATAATATAGTCTATTTTTCTATGAGACATTTTGTCGAACAGTTGGCGGGCACACTAAAAGAGCATATAGATTGTTCAATTGGATCTATTAGACCAACTTAACATATGTATATGCATATATTTTCTTAATCAAACCTATCAAAACAAAAGTGATTCAAGCAAATTTGATTTAAAAAACAAACATCAATCATAATGAAACCTAAACCATAAGAATGAAAACCTAAACCGTGAGAGTAGAAATTCGAAGAAACAATACCTAAATCGTCATGTATTCTCTTTGATTTCACCATTTTTATGTAATCAATCTTTTATTTTGTTGAAAATCGACCAATATGAAGCTTGTGGGATGAAGAATGTGAGGGAGCTGTGAGTCGTTGGAGTCGAACGGTGATTTTCTTCTCTTTTTTTTTTCAGATTTATGTAATTACCAAATACCATTAATTATGAGTTTGTGGGAGCCGTTGATTTAAATCTCATCTAATGGCTCTCATGTCTCCTAATTCCTATCCACAAAGCTTCTCCTCACCGGAACTTGCCCCTATATATATATATATATATATATATATATATATATATATATATATATATATATATATATATATATATATATATATATATATATATATATATATATATATATATATATATATATATATAATGACCAAAAATAATACCAAAGCGATGAACCAAAAACAATACAAATTTTAAAATTACTAGTTGGTATTCAAACTATTTTACATTAAACCAATTTTGATACGAGGTAAAATTATGACAAATTTTATTATAAAAATCGCCCATAACTTTTAAATCAAAGAAAATCACCCCTACATTATATTTTCCTTCAAAAACTACTCATATTACTTTTGTATACCTAACAAATTATGTAGTAAATGTTAGTTATCACTTTATTCTTATATATTTTAGGCCATCTAATTGAAATATAACTATAAGGATGATTGAGAATTTTAAAATTTTTAAAATAAAATTTTGGATAAAAGACCCATACTTGTTGACATTCTCACAAAATTTTGGTATAAATAAGACTGATTTTTAAAATTTAAAACATGAAATAGGGATTTTTTTCTTAAATATATTAATTTTAAATTTTCAAATTACACAAAATTTTCAATAAGTGATATATACTTTCATTCAGTTTTACCCCAAACATGAATGTTTTCCTCAAACAATCCATAAATTTTATTTTTAGTTATTTTATTTTATGTATAAATACCTTAAAATTTTAAGAATAAAGTGATGACTAATCTTAACATGAGTGATTTTTGAAAGAACATAAAATAAAATTTGGCCACAATTTCATCCCGTATCAAAATTGGTTTAATGTGAAATAGTTTGTATACTAAATAGTAATTTCTAAAGTTTGTATTATTTTTTGTTCATACCTCATAGTTGATATTATTTTTGGTCATTTTTTCATATATATATATATATATATATATATATATATATATATATATATATATATATATATATATATATATATATATATATATATATATATAAAGGTAATTTTACCATTAACCCTTATGCTTTAACTTCATAGTTTTTTGTGCGCACTCGACCACTGATAAAAAAAAAAGAAATTCTTGTTGACATGGGTAACAACAACATGCTTGAAGTTAATCATAAATTACCATTCAAATGATACGGGATGACAATTTTGCGGGGTGTTACAATCTCCCCCGCTTAAATAATCGACGCCCCACACTAAAGACCGTCCACCGAGCCGAGTGACCAACTGTTAGGACAAACACACTCGTAACTCAGGATTAGCTCTGATACCATATTATAACGCCTCGAATTTAGCACTCCACGAGCACTAGGATGTGGACCTTATAGTGGATCCGCTAGAGCTAGTCTGACAACAACTTTACTATCCGAGCTTCCAACAAGAGCACGACAAAACAATAAAACATATTCGACCTTTAATTTACAATTAATCGTAATAATATGCACTTTAAACCATAAGATATAGACTGAAACTGCCTTAACAACCAACTCTAAAACAATAAAAGATAAAGACCAATGAGTACAATGATAAATTAGGGTTTGAGAACCCTCACACAAATGGTGGGAAGGACCACATTGTGATTATTCCTATTGAGCCTAATATATAGGCAATACAAAATATAAAATACATGAGCCCATAATCTATTCTAAGTTAAAATAAACGAGAATATCAAATCATATATTCTTCAATTAGGAAAGATATCAACCTAATGATATTTGTAATATCATTGTACAACGACCTTCCCAAAACCAAAGCACGCGTCGGTCCGTTGATCACCAACTCCGATAAGTTTATCCGAAACATACTTAGAACTTGAAGCTTATCCTAAAAATAACAACATATAAATCGTTAGCTATTGTCCCAAAGTTAGAGTCGGGGCTCAAAAATCAGTTCAAAATTGTACGCATCATATGAGGAATAGCAAAATAAAATAGTAATAATATACAATCAAGTTCATCTCATATAAATATCACAATTAATCCTAAACCAAACAAGGAAGGCATAAGTCGTCGTTGATCAAGTCAAACTATATAATCTTTTAGGCATAAAATATTGAGACATAATTATCAAGAACACAATGTATAAAGAAGGTTAAGAAAGAGTAGTTACACTAAACCACTGAACTTAATCACATTAACTATGTACAGGTAGCAAAACAAATAGTATAATTGCGTATGTGTATATCTATAGAGGTAACCATATATTAAAATAAATATTTAATACTCGAAAGTGATGATAATACCCATGATGATAATGATTATGATGATCTTCAAATAATGCAATGCAATGAATGTATCTCTCATCTCTCGACAACGCAAGGTAACACATTGCTCTATCAAGTCCACATGTGACCCTCCCACGTACTAATGGCTACGAAGATTTGTAATCTCGTGTCCCATTTTTAATATCCAGCTTCTTTCTCCGGTTCGACCTCTACTATAACACCGTCCAAAACATGTATGCACGTTTTAATATATAAAAGGGGCTCCTACCAAGTCGAACGATCATTTGAGGACATATCATACACGTGCTTAACTCCTTCAATTCTCATCACTAGCATGACAACTATTCGATCACATAAATTTTTACAACCTTAATCATATCATATATCATTCAGTCATATACAACCATCAACTTATATCATCATTCATGATTATCAATATATCTTACCATCCAAACTATCGTGTATGCCTCATAAATTTCCACATTAAATAGGAAGACCGGGACTTATTTATTGACTTACTCGATGAGCATAACCCAATATACGCTAGATTTACTCGCATAGAAGAACTACTTCATGAGCATTATAATGAGCAACTTATTTCTTGTTCACCCAGACTCAAGGCACTTGTTGACTTTATTTCCATATGTTATTGTTTTGGACAACACTAACACCCCAAATTCTCAAAACTCGGAGAGTTAGGAGTTAGGACCTCACAATGGGTTTCGACCCTAGTTTGACAACACTTTCACTAGATCTTACATCAAGGCACAAATAAAGGAAACCGAAAATCATAAAAACAAGGTTTTAATGTTATGAATGCATCAACATGAGACTGTTAGCCAACAATATCACTTAAGATCATAATCTCTAAAGACAACATGCTAAGAAGGAAAGTTTGATAAAGTAACAATCAAACCCCATCCTATGGAGTACGGTGACCCGGCTGACCACTAAAATCTGGATCACTTGGCCGATGCTCTAATCTGTGGCAAATCTAATCAACATAATAGTTAACTGTTAGCTAACTATCCAAAAGTTAGAAAAATCACGATAGCACAATCAGCCACATAACTGGAATTAAACATTCAAGATGTTTGCATAGAAATCGGTTATTATCTTGCATAAATGTGATTCCCTCTAATTCAACTTATGGTGTAGCACGAGCGTCTCCCGACTCCTACCCCGGTCCCCGTTTACCAACTGGAGTGGATCCGATGCACCTCACCGTGTACCGCCTGGCCTAGTCGTAGAGAATCTTCCAAACTCCTGGTAGAGTTGGGCAATTATGCTACCGTCTGTTATACATACACTTGGGCCAAAATTACAATTAACGTCATCCTATTCAAGTTATAGTTATCAAGCATATGAACGCACATCATTATCGTTATTCAACCAACATATAGAAGTTGGCTAAACAAGCTCAAATGGCTTACCTGAATTGAGTCACAATTCTCGTTATCTCAAAAATCGATCAACAAACGTAGGAACTCAATCGCATGATATATAAAAGGGAAATAGATCAATAATGTATTCAACCCTCTTAGAAGTCTCTAACTTTTAAGATATAAAAGTTTATCATAAGAAAATTACCAATTTACCCGGGCAAAAAGACGATTTTACCTCAGGATCTCAAAACCTTGTAAAATTCCTAACATACTTCCAAACTATCCTTTGGAACCCAAACCACAATCCGACACTCAAAACTCAAAAGAAAATTTTGTTAAGTTGGAAGATTTTTTCAACTTTTTAACTTTCATGAAAAGTCCACTAAGGTCATACTTTGACCTAACCTAAGACACTCCAAATAAAATCTATAAATTCTAAAGAAAATGTCCAAACCCTCTATGGTATACCCTCTTATTACTAAAGTCAACAAACTATAAGAATAAACCATCACTAATCTTACACAAAATCTCAAAGATGACTCTAAGATACAAAGTTTCCATAATTAGCCAAATTTTCATACATTTTTCAAAACTGTGCAACTACCCTACTTTGAGACATTAAAACTTCAAATCCGACCGCTTGATCGTTCCCAAATTTTAATTCTAGCAACTACCCACATCCACCTACCATGTTAAAAAGTAAACGGTGAATGATAAATTTAAGGCCTTGAAAGAAGGGTCCAAAGTTGACAGCTCACCACTAAATTTGTGGAAAACAAGGAAGAAAATTGAGTTCGATACTCACTGTCTTCTTTTTCCTTGAGCTAAACTCACCCCTACAACCCAAGTTCAAAACCTGTCTATATATAGAAACTACCTGTTCCCAACCAAAACTCAAGAAATTAGGTCATCATATCTATTCCAAGTGAGTCATAATTTGCAATTAACACCCTTCTTCCCCCACGTAAGGACAATTTTCGACATCAGGAAGGACAACTTACCCAACGTGTGCAGGCAAGGGGAGCATGTGTTCGGCTCTATCGGGTCCTTCGTTGCGGTACAACCGGGTTGCAGAATGTGATCTACTTCCAACTCCGGCTGTAGAGAGTGTAGTAATGATCAACACAAAATATTATAGACTAAGCCTGGTGCAGTGGAGCTTGCGTACCCCAGGGAAAACGAGATCGAAAATTAACTAGGCGGGCTGTCTTCTAGAGGCGGTTGCTTGTTGCTGTTAGGTATGTGGAGGGCGTTCGTGTCGTCACTGGAGAAGAAAAGGAGGAGAAAGGTTGTGTGTATAGGGGCAGAAGCAAACAGTCGGCTAGAGTTCAGCACAAGGGAGCGGTTGGATGATGAGGTAGGGGATCTTCTGCAGTCCTAATCTGGATGTCCGATTCAAGCGCCGGAGAACTTGGTAGTTACCAAGTGTAGAATGTGGTCAAGGGAGAGGAAGGTAGGCCGTCATGGCGTCATTCACGCAATTGGAAGAATCATTGAAGATAGGAGTCTTTGTCGGGCCAAGGTGACGTGGAGGAGGAGGAGCCTGATTTGAGGCTTTCATCTTGCCGCTGGGCCGGCTGGCCTTGTCAAGCAGGCTGTGTGATCTTGTCAAATGCCTTGGGCTTGGGCTTATGAAGATGGTCTTATCGCCTTGTCAAAACTTGTCATGGTCTTGTCAAATGGGTCATATACTTTAGAGATTGTATTTTTGGTGATTTTTCTATCATTTTATGTGACTAATAATCTCACGTAAAATAATAAAATTTGTGTTGATACATGACATCAGGTACCATGTAAAAAAAATCAACGGGTCGAAATCAGGTTTGACTCGAGAATATACAGAAATAAATTTTCGGATATTACAAGCACCTACAAAACCAACAAGTTTTTATCCATTATTTTATGTTACATATAAAATTCATTTTTTTTGTTCTAGCTATAGAATTTTACATGTGTAATTATATGACAGTAACTTTACTTTATTGATATTTGATCAGCTGTTTGGTATCACACTGTTTAATTCTCTTGTAAATTTTTACCTTGCATATAGGTACAATATGCCACTTTTGGAAATCATTGATTTTACGTGTACGAATAAGAATCAGCGTCGCCTTTGTTTTCATGTCCAAGGAGAGTGAAGACGGTTATGTTTGGACATTGAATCAACTTGCTACTTTGTACGGAGAAGGTGTGAGACCACAAATCATAATGATGGACAAAGAGTTGGGTCTAATTAACGCACTGATACAAGTTTACCCCGATGTATAACCTATGATATGTTGGTGGCACATCATTTATAACATTGTAGATGTTGCTTTGGGTAGAACGGGTTCTGAGGAGGCTCGTGACAAGTTAAGAGTGATTGTTATAAAAAAAAATTCATCCAAGGTTGAGGAAAAGTATGAGGCTTGACGAAGGGGGTTGTATGTGAAATGGGGTAAAGTAGATCGTTTAATGGCATACATCGAGGGTACGTGGTTAACTCCATATAAGAATGGTATAGTGAAAGCTTGAACGGACACCGTATATCACTTTGGCATGAGGACTACTAGTAGGTAAATTAAATTACATTTGTATTTAAAAAGATTTCTTACCTCCGGGCAGTATAAATTTATTACAATATATATATATATATATATATATATATATATATATAAAATTTAATTTTATAAACTTACAAGGAGGAGTCTGCACACTCTATTTTGAAAAGAAGGTTAAATTCTTTTGTCGGATGATTTGACACAGTGACAACGTGTAAATGTCATTTCATGACGAACCAGATTAATGCGGCCAGGGGTTCTTTGGATATTGCACGAACAACGAGCCCAACCAAATGACTCATCACTGTGTACGGTTAGTTGGCAATATCTAAAAACAATATTTTTATAGGCTGTCTAATACACACAAGAAGGTGAAGTCGGGAAAAATACAAGATGATTGTTTTTCCAAGTGGTTGTCAACTTGTCTCGGACTCCCTTGCACACATGATATTTCCTTGTGTACCCAAAAGAATGTTACAATCATGCCCGGACAAATTCACAAGTTTTGGAAACAATTGACTTGGGAAGGACTTCATATTGATGCACAAGATGATCATGTTCCTATTCCCGTAGGACATGTCCATTGACAGGTTTTAATCAAGAGATTTCTTGCCAATAAAGTGAGTCAAGATGTTGTTAACAAGACCGGAAACAAGTTCACGATGCAACGAATCCAAACGGTTTAACTCAACAAGAACCAACTGCAAAAGTGCATAGGGGACGTCCGAAGAAAAACCCATGTCAAAGAGAGAGGAGTGCATGGGAGATAAATAAGATGGAGTTAAGTCAAAATGCCAAAAGTCAACACACAACAGTAGAGGGCGCGACCGTGGCAGAGGCAGATCTGGACGAAGGAAGGATGTGATTTCCCCAACCACTTCTAATGCGTGTAGCGCTGATTACATGGAGGAACCCTTAGGTGCAAATCTTCATCAGACGCAAGAGGTGGAAGACCTCATTTATAAGGGTTTTAATTGGGATCACAACAGTGTGGATTTGTTCATGATGTCATATGTTGACAGGGTTATGTACGTTCGACCAGACGGACACTACGGGTCGCTCATTTGCCGAGTTATTGGGTAGAGGGCAATATGCATGCATAGGATTTCGGTGGGAGTTGGTGAAGTAATTGATAAAAAATCAACGTTTATACGAGTTGACCAGTATCCTCATTAGGGTTAATGCCATCAGTTTGTTCCTCATTGGGATCATTATCATTATGTTTTCATTCTACAATGTTATTCTTCTCCTTTTTCAATTTTTCTGTTTAGGTGTTAGTATTTTCTTTAGAACTTTGTGAAGAACTTTCATTTATGGAGATGGTAACAACATTCTTGGATGGTATGGTCTAAAACTCAACTTCCTAAAGCAGTATTTCTCCTTTTCTTTCCATGATTATCAACTTTTTTCCAACCTTCTCATTTATCATTCTTGGTCTTTCTATCCTTTTAAAAATGACCATTTTAATTCTGAGACACGAATCATTTGATATTGTTCTTACTCTTTTGCATTTTGATACCTCTAATTAAGAGTACATGTTGTATATATATATATATATATATAGAGAGAGAGAGAGAGAGAGAGAGAGAGTATAGATCCTATGAGAACACCCCCTAACGTGAGAACATGAGAACAGATTCGTAATTATTATCAGTTTTGTTACGAATGTGCCATATCGTTTAATGTATTATTCGTAGTTATTGTTGGTTGAGTGGATTATTCGTAGTTATTGTTGGATTCCTAATTATTATTATTCGTAGTTATTATTATTTTTGATATCTACTCTAAATCTCAACCCTTAATACTCACATCTAACTATTATTATTATTGTTGGTTGACTCTTTGATTTAGCCTTTTTATTTTTAACTTTGAGAGATTCAATTTTAACTTTTAATTATCCCTACGTGGTGGATCAATATCCTTGCAGATAGTGTCTTTATAAAACATCTTAGACTCTCCCATAGTATGTGTAAATGAATTCCAAGCATAAACAAAGATTCTTAGAGTTTTGAGAGTTTCTTAGTAGTTTGAGATTTTGGGATCAGCTATTGAAGGGTTTATTTATATAGACAAAAATGAGACCAATCGTTTATCCAATTGGGTTAGTTTGTTTTGGTTTTTGTTAGGAGGTTGACTAATATAAAGAGACAAAATTCAGCACAAATAGATGTAACACCCAAATTTTGGAACTTGAAGTGTCACAGGATAGGACCTCACAGTGGGTCCCGACTCTAACATGACAACAATTTCACCGGATCTTAGCAAGACCTAAATAAAGGAAAACCGAATAAAAGTCTAAAACACGTGAAATAGTCATGGAACGAAAAACAACCGTCATCCGGACACAACATGAGAAAGAATCCAAAAAGATTCTTAGACTCTCCCATAGTATGTGTAAATGAATTCCAAGCATAAACAAAGATTCTTAGAGTTTTGAGAGTTTCTTAGTAGTTTGAGATTTTGGGATCAGCTATTGAAGGGTTTATTTATATAGACAGAAATTAGACCAATCGTTTATCCAATTGGGTTAGATTGTTTTGGTTTTTGTTAGGAGGTTGACTAATATAAAGAGACAAAATTCAGCACAAACAGATGTAACACCCAAATTTTGGAACTTGAAGTGTCACAGGATAGGACCTCACAGTGGGTCCCGACTCTAACATGACAACAATTTCACCGGATCTTAGCAAGACCTAAATAAAGGAAAACCGAATAAAAGTCTAAAACACGTGAAATAGTCATGGAACGAAAAACAACCGTCATCCGGACACAACATGAGAAAGAATCCAAAAAGATTCTTAGACTCTCCCATAGTATGTGTAAATAAATTCCAAGCATAAACAAAGATTCTTAGAGTTTTGAGAGTTTCTTAGTAGTTTGAGATTTTGGGATCAGCTATTGAAGGGTTTATTTATATAGACAGAAATGAGACCAATCGTTTATCCAATTGGGTTAGTTTGTTTTGGTTTTTGTTAGGAGGTTGACTAATATAAAGAGACAAAATTCAGCACAAACAGATGTAACACCCAAATTTTGGAACTTGAAGTGTCACAGGATAGGACCTCACAGTGGGTCCCGACTCTAACATGACAACAATTTCACCGGATCTTAGCAAGACCTAAATAAAGGAAAACCGAATAAAAGTCTAAAATACGTGAAATAGTCATGGAACGAAAAACAACCGTCATCCGGACACAACATGAGAAAGAATCCAAAAAGAGAACGCAGAAAAGAGTCTCGCTACAAAAAAAATAAAAAACTCAACATCCTGACCTACCACGTACGGGAACCCGACTAACCGCTCCACTCCAGATCACTCCGCATCTGCCCTGTCCTACAAGGTATCTAACAACATGATGGTAAAACCGTTAGCTAACAATCCTAAGGTATCGGAAATTACTACAATAGTAAACTCACACATCAATGCGGAAAGTAAACTCAACAACATGTTTGCACAAAAACACCGTTATTATCTTTTTTTTAGTGATTCACTTTTAAGTTCAACTAATTTTTTGCACGAGGGTCTCCCGACCCTCGCCTACGTCCCCTTATACCAACACGAGTGGATCTAACGCATCTCGCCTTATACGTGTATGGACTATTCGCAAAGAACCTCTTAGTCTCATGTCAAAGCTAGAAAGTGATGTCACGACCTGTTATACATACACTTGGGTCTCATAATATAGTAACATCGTTCTATTCAAGTTAAAATTATAATTCACATAGCACGCACCACTACAATAACACATACCAATACGAGAAAATCTAGCAAATTAAGTCCATGAGAATTACCTATACCGATCCAAAACTCAACTACCGCTAAGTCTCGGTCCCGTACGTATATGACCTCAACCGCCCAGTTAGAAATGGAAGCAGGTCTCAACATCATATAGAACCTTCTAGACTAGCAAGGACAATACGGAAAGTATTTACAAGATTAGCCGGAAAAAGACAATTTTACCCCCTAACTTTTCTCAAAACAATAAAAGGGTCCAAAAAGGTTTTAAACCTCAAATATAGTCAAACAACATGTTAAAAATGCTAAAAGTTCCAATACGGATTTTGAAAGTTCCCCAAATTTTAAAAACTTACTAGGAAACCCATATAACCTTATTAAGCAAACTAGTCAACTACCCTACTTTGACCTTAATTATCTACTCATATACAACTTCTAAAAATCAAAAACATCTAAATATATAAGGTCATACACATCCTAGTTCAGAAGAAACAAAACTCTCAAAACCCTTATTAAAAGTTCTAAACAAATCCTCAAAGATGTCACCTAATAAGCATTCTATTCTTAGTCATTTTTTGCACTTTTTCTTGAAAACATATTTTTGACCTAAACTCACAAGATCATAACTTCTAATCCAACCGTTGGATCTTCTTCATATTCCCAGCATGATAAACTACAATATCTCGACTATAACATATCAAAATTTCAACCGTAAAAGATGGGCCTAACATGCCTAGATCTGACCCAAATATTGTTGATAGAGGACTGTAAAAACCACTGGAAAGTAGATGGTTTAATTTGAGACCCGATTTTTGTGTGCTCCTATGTGGGTATGGGAAGGTGAAACATTATATTCAATGACACCCTAGATTTATTGAAAATTGAAGTGAAGAGGAGAAAGAGGTTATTACTGACCTAGTAGTCCTTACATACCAAAGAAGAAAGGAGGAAGGACCTTGTTGTTGTCCAGGTTCGATGAAGAGGAGGAAGAGGTCGTTGCTGGCTTCGCCGGAGAAGGAAGGAGGCGGGCTCTTGCTGCTACACAACATGCTCGTGATGTCGTTGTTGGCTTCGCCGGAATTGTTGTTTGGTGTTCGTTGTTGCTGCTTGTTGTTGTTGTTGTTTTGAGGAATAAAGAAAAGGAGTTGATGCTTATGTGTTGTTGTTATTGCTCAGTGGAAGAAAGAAAAAGAGCTTTGATAGCATGAATTATAGTCTATATTTTGGGGTTTGTTTGGACGTTTTATCTTCAATAATCTGCATGTTTGTATGTATAATATGTGATTATATTACCATTTCATCTACCTTTGCGGGAATCGAGGTCTACACCTAGTTTTGTTGTAATCGTAGGTAAAATGGCACGTTTTGCATCAAAAAGGAGCAAAAGGAGCTATGGAGTCATTAGAGCTACATTGAGGAACATAAGGAACCATCCAGGAAGCATAGCCATGGATTAAAGATTCACTTTGGACCAGTTTTGGGAGGTTTCACATTCAGTTGTGACTCACCTCGGTTGACCATAGATTCATCTCGACCGAGGTGATCCAGGGAAGTCGACTCGACCGAGGCGAATACCTAGGACGCGGCGAGAATATTTTATTCTTGGCTGAGATCTTTTATATTTGGAAAGTGATCTTATATTTTTGGGCTTGGCTCCTGGAAGGAAGAAGATAATATAGATCTTATATTTTACCTATTTTTATGGGAAGAGATCTTTTCTAAGATATCTTATCTTTGGAGGGTTATTTTCCTATAAAAAGGGTTGGATTTCCACAAATCCAACATCCCGCTTACACCGAAGGATCCGCTGTCAGCGCAAGATCGTGCTTACACCCACAGCAGCCATACTCCAGTTGGGAGAATTGAAGAACCTTTTTGAATGTTGAAGGAAGATTGAAGATTGTAGCTTTTATAGCTTTTGGAGGTTTTCTTGTAAGATTACCTTAGATTCTCTTCCTTGTTGTCTTGTCTTGTTGGATTTATATCCAAGGAACGCTTTGTTGTGATATTTGATTCAGTTATTGAAGTCTTTTCATTAAATTCTTCTTGTTCAAATATTCACCTTCTTCCCATATATTTGATTAATACTTTCATAATGATGATGATGGGCTAATTTCCTTGTGTGATTCTAGGGTGATTGGTTGAAGGTTGTGGGAAAAACAATGATAGAATAATCTTAGATTCCAGTAGGACCCTGAAGGTTCGAGTCTTTAACCTTAACCCTAAGCATCTCGTTCAGTCGATGAACATCTCGGCCGGGGTGGAATTTGGCTGACCGAGGTGACTTATCTGATCCTAAACTGAGAGTTAAGTGTTAGAGTTTGCCAAATCCTATTCTTGTTACACCTTTCCTGGTTCAAAGCAAGCTTAGGATGAGACTTACCCGGTAATTCCTTAGTTTGTGTACCTAAGATCATAAGTGTAGGTAATAAAGGTTTATCCTTTATTGGGGTTTGAGTGTGCTTTCATCCCATCTTTGTGAGTTAGCCTGAGACTTACCCGGTAAAGGTTGATTATATTCCCTTAGATGGTGTGTTAGTTTGAGGTTATAGTTCTTTATCTTAATTCCTTGAGACTTACCCGGTAATAGGAGTTACGGTTTTGGATTAGTGAGTAGTGAGACTTACCCGGTGATCTATTCCACTTTAGTAACGCCTTCCCCATGCAAAAATCTCAGCTTTGTCCGCTTATCTTTAGATCTTGAGTTGGAACCACAACTAGATGCTTTAATCCCTAGAATTGCATGTTTCTTTTATTGACTTCTTATTCATCTTTGATTGTGTTAATTACTCTTGTGGTTAGTATTTACATAAGCATACCGTGATTGGACTTTGTTTCACTAAGTCCCTTTGATCAACCCCTGGAATTCCTTGCTTTTACTACGATTGACCCGTACACTGCGGGTTCACATCCTTGTTTTAAGCTTATATCTAGGGTTATAAATTTAAAGCTTGCACACACACCGTTTGGAGCGAACAAGTTTTTGGCGCCGTTGCCGGGGACTTGGTCTAGACCGATCCGGTTGCGGTTTGCTTTCGGGGCACTTGCCCCTGTTGTTACTAACTACTCTTTCTATGAGTTTTGTAGTTTTCAGGATTTCCGATGACTACATTTGATCCAGCCTGGATAGCAAGACAAAGTGCTAGGGCGGACCATTATGAATACTTGGAGGAGAAGTACTCCTTCTATTGGTTCAACAATGAATGGGAAAGAGAAGAGGCCATTCAGCGTGAACTTACGATGTGGGATGAACTGAATGTCCCTAAAAGGATTTGTGAGCAACCTCTTGAAGATTCTCTTGAATCAAGATGGGAGAGGTTGATGAAGAAGGTAGAGGAGCTCAATGAAAGCACCCTATCCTATGCTAAGCCGGAATTGGAGCATAAGGAAGTGTTACACGTTTCGAGCAATCCCCCAATCGAACTAGAAATTTCTCCTGAAACTTCTGAGGAAGAGGAGGATATGGAAGGTCTCGATCCAACTGTTGATACCTCGGCCGAGGTGGAAGAGATTTCGGTCGAGATGGAAGAATCTGCAAAACCAGAAGTGGAAGATGCAGAGAACCTTGGCCAAATCACTGAGATTGTGGTCAAGGTGGAAGGAAGACTAGCAGAACTGAGAGAGATTTCGTGGGTGGATTATCAACCCAACACGAAACTTGCCTCAAGCTTTGGAGAACTTTGCAAGGTACATTCTCCTACTTCATTTGAATTCCCTATTAATATTTCTGAATTTTTCAGGAATGCACCGGAGAGTTGGAGGTCTCTTTCGAAAGAACCTCCTAAGATCAAGATGAAACCTCCCTTGCAACTGTTGGAAGAAGATACTCCTTGGATTATAAGGAGTGGAGTTTGCAAGCACTACACCGTTAAGGCGATGAAGTGTCTCTTGTTCAAGTATGGGGTCCCTCGCATGCTATGGACCTTGTACCATCCCCAAGCTAAAGATGGGGAAGTTACTAAGATTCTCGAGAAGCTGTTTTCTCGATCAAGGAAAGGATGGGACAAAAGACTAAGTTATGTCCCACGGAAAAAGAGGAAGACCGGTAGGATTCCGGTGAGGACCAGGCCGTACAAGCTTGTACGTGGGAGATCTTACCATTTGCCGGTGAAATTAGGAACCGGAACCTTTTTGGAAGAATTTTATGATGGATCTGATGAGCACTCCATGGTGTTCAAGGTACATTGAGTAATTCTATGGAGAAGGGTCCAGCTAGCGACCTTAAACCAAGCGCTTCTTGGGAGGCAACCCAAGGTATTGCTTTCTTCTCCCTTTTCTAGTTTAGTTTAGATAGTTGCTTTGTTTTTGTTTTCCTCTAGACAACAACCAGGTATTCCAAAAGGAAGGATCACAGTTTAGGAGCGACACTGGAAGAACAAAATTTCGAGAAGTTGAGGAAACGAGCTTTACTGAGATACATCTCGGGTACTGTCAGAACACCTCGACCGAGATGTGCTTCGCCAACCGAGATGGTCTTATCTAGGAGCTGTTTCTTACTTCTTCATGCAGTTTAACTATGTTCGGTAAGTATCCTGTCCTTAGACTTATTTTTACTCACTGGGACAGTGTGTCCCAAGTATGGGGTATGCGGATATGTTATTTGACTATGGATGATTGTATGCTACTTTGATGGATATTTATGATCTTATTATGCTCTACGTGCTTATCTGAGACTACATACATGCATACAGGTTATTTGATTTAGAAAAACGTCAAAAAAACAAGTTAAAGAAAAAAAATTTTGACCTCGACCGAAGTGATTCTGGCCAAACGAGGTGATTCACCTCGGTTGACTTAGAACATCTCGACCGAGGTGGTTTAATTGAAGGAAATTTTTCGGAAAAGTTTTTGTGCTTCTTCTCTGGATATGACCTCAGTGAAGATTTTGTTTGCAGAATTGGTTTTGAAATCTTTATATGTTTGAAAGGTTTTATGATACGTTTAAGTTGCTAAATGCTTTGTTTGAAATTTTGGCATGTTTAATACTTTGTTTTTATCCAAATTATGTTGAATTTGAAGGTTGACACCACGTTATGAGTTCTCTCACTTTCTTCCTGGAAAGACCAAGGCAATTTATTCTTCTCTCTTCTTCTTGATCATGCTTAGCCCCTCATATACATTTTGCCTCCCTTTACCTATCCGGGAATTTGGAAGCAAGCGAAGTGGTGAAAGCAAGTGAAGTTAAAGTTGAGAAGTTGGCTGGAAGTGAAAGTGTTAGAAAGTAATAATAGGTTTGGGGAAGTCAATCATGATGATGAGTAACTCGGCACCATTCACATAGCCGGGTGTTTGTGTCTTGCCAAAGTCGGATTGAGCGATATTCCTAACGGGTCATGGTATGTGCATCAAGGGTTTGATGCATCTCAAGAAATTGATGATTGCGGATTTCCTAGGCTTCGGTTATTGTGCACCTCTGTCCATGCATCCCAAAAAGTAAAGTAAAAAGAAAAGTGTGAAATAAGCAAAGCTTATTGGTGGAAGATGTTGCAAGTCAAAGTGAAAGTGAAGTACATCCTTTTCCCGGATTCTAGCACCACATTACCTTACATACATCCCTACACTACACGTTTCTTGACCTTTCTTTTGGGAAGCCCTTGAGACCTCGAGCTTGTTGATTGACTTGGTGGTTTAAACTGGATTATACATGATTAATTTCGATAATTATGACTTATTATGCATTCTATGATTTTATGCAAAGATGAACAACTTTCTTATATTTATAAAATGTTTTGATCATATTTTGATTTTAAATTCCATGAAGTATTCTCTTAGAGTGATCTATGATTGTAGCACACCATAAAATGTTTTTGAAGGACTTTTTCATTGATTTTATTGACTTATAATCCATTCTATCTTGCCTTTTATATGCAGAACTTGCTTGGGGACAAGCAAGGGCTAAGTATGGGGTATTTTGATAGCATGAATTATAGTCTATATTTTGGGGTTTGTTTGGACGTTTTATCTTCAATAATCTGCATGTTTGTATGTATAATATGTGATTATATTACCATTTCATTTACCTTTGCGGGAATCGAGGTCTACACCTAGTTTTGTTGTAGTCGTAGGTAAAATGGCACGTTTTGCATCAAAAAGGAGCAAAAGGAGCTATGGAGTCATTGGAGCTACATTGAGGAACATAAGGAACCATCCAGGAAGCATAGTCATGGATTAAAGATTCACTTTGGACCAGTTTTGGGAGATTTCACATTCAGTTGTGACTCACCTCGGTTGACCACAGATTCATCTCGACCGAGGTGATCCAGGGAAGTCGACTCGACCGAGGCGAATACCTAGGACGCGGCGAGAATATTTTATTCTTGGCTGAGATCTTTTATATTTGGAAAGTGATCTTATATTTTTGGGCTTGGCTCCTGGAAGGAAGAAGATAATATAGATCTTATATTTTACCTATTTTTATGGGAAGAGATCTTTTCTAAGATATCTTATCTTTGGAGGGTTATTTTCCTATAAAAAGGGTTGGATTTCCACAAATCCAACATCCCGCTTACACCGAAGGATCCGCTGTCAGCGCAAGATCGTGCTTACACCCACAGCAGCCATACTCCAGTTGGGAGAATTGAAGAACCTTTTTGAAGGTTGAAGGAAGATTGAAGATTGTAGCTTTTATAGCTTTTGGAGGTTTTCTTGTAAGATTACCTTAGATTCTCTTCCTTGTTGTCTTGTCTTGTTGGATTTATATCCAAGGAACGCTTTGTTGTGATATTTGATTCAGTTATTGAAGTCTTTTCATTAAATTCTTCTTGTTCAAATATTCACCTTCTTCCCATATATTTGATTGTGTTAATTGCTCTTGTGGTTAGTATTTACATAAGCATACCGTGATTGGACTTTGTTTCACTAAGTCCCTGTGATCGACCCCTGGAATTCCTTGCTTTTACTACGATTGACCCGTACACTGCGGGTTCACATCCTTGTTTTAAGCTTACATCTAGGGTTATAAATTTAAAGCTTGCACACACACCGTTTGGAGCGAACAAGTTTTTGGCGCCGTTGCCGGGGACTTGGTCTAGACCGATCCGGTTGCGGTTTGCTTTCGGGGCACTTGCCCCTGTTGTTACTAACTACTCTTTCTATGAGTTTTGTAGTTTTCAGGATTTCCGATGACTACATTTGATCCAGCCTGGATAGCAAGACAAAGTGCTAGGGCGGACCATTATGAATACTTGGAGGAGAAGTACTCCTTCTATTGGTTCAACAATGAATGGGAAAGAGAAGAGGCCATTCAGCGTGAACTTACGATGTGGGATGAACTGAATGTCCCTAAAAGGATTTGTGAGCAACCTCTTGAAGATTCTCTTGAATCAAGATGGGAGAGGTTGATGAAGAAGGTAGAGGAGCTCAATGAAAGCACCCTATCCTATGCTAAGCCGGAATTGGAGCATAAGGAAGTGTTACACGTTTCGAGCAATCCCCCAATCGAACTAGAAATTTCTCCTGAAACTTCTGAGGAAGAGGAGGATATGGAAGGTCTCGATCCAACTGTTGATACCTCGGCCGAGGTGGAAGAGATTTCGGTCGAGATGGAAGAATCTGCAAAACCAGAAGTGGAAGATGCAGAGAACCTTGGCCAAATCACTGAGATTGTGGTCAAGGTGGAAGGAAGACTAGCAGAACTGAGAGAGATTTCGTGGGTGGATTATCAACCCAACACGAAACTTGCCTCAAGCTTTGGAGAACTTTGCAAGGTACATTCTCCTACTTCATTTGAATTCCCTATTAATATTTCTGAATTTTTCAGGAATGCACCGGAGAGTTGGAGGTCTCTTTCGAAAGAACCTCCTAAGATCAAGATGAAACCTCCCTTGCAACTGTTGGAAGAAGATACTCCTTGGATTATAAGGAGTGGAGTTTGCAAGCACTACACCGTTAAGGCGATGAAGTGTCTCTTGTTCAAGTATGGGGTCCCTCGCATGCTATGGACCTTGTACCATCCCCAAGCTAAAGATGGGGAAGTTACTAAGATTCTCGAGAAGCTGTTTTCTCGATCAAGGAAAGGATGGGACAAAAGACTAAGTTATGTCCCACGGAAAAAGAGGAAGACCGGTAGGATTCCGGTGAGGACCAGGCCGTACAAGCTTGTACGTGGGAGATCTTACCATTTGCCGGTGAAATTAGGAACCGGAACCTTTTTGGAAGAATTTTATGATGGATCTGATGAGCACTCCATGGTGTTCAAGGTACATTGAGTAATTCTATGGAGAAGGGTCCAGCTAGCGACCTTAAACCAAGCGCTTCTTGGGAGGCAACCCAAGGTATTGCTTTCTTCTCCCTTTTCTAGTTTAGTTTAGATAGTTGCTTTGTTTTTGTTTTCCTCTAGACAACAACCAGGTATTCCAAAAGGAAGGATCACAGTTTAGGAGCGACACTGGAAGAACAAAATTTCGAGAAGTTGAGGAAACGAGCTTTACTGAGATACATCTCGGGTACTGTCAGAACACCTCGACCGAGATGTGCTTCGCCAACCGAGATGGTCTTATCTAGGAGCTGTTTCTTACTTCTTCATGCAGTTTA
>BSUD01000006.1:25635408-25675751 GCA_033239045.1 Fagopyrum esculentum | reverse complement strand
ACACTGGAAGAACAAAATTTCGAGAAGTTGAGGAAACGAGCTTTACTGAGATACATCTCGGGTACTGTCAGAACACCTCGACCGAGATGTGCTTCGCCAACCGAGATGGTCTTATCTAGGAGCTGTTTCTTACTTCTTCATGCAGTTTAACTATGTTCGGTAAGTATCCTGTCCTTAGACTTATTTTTACTCACTGGGACAGTGTGTCCCAAGTATGGGGTATGCGGATATGTTATTTGACTATGGATGATTGTATGCTACTTTGATGGATATTTATGATCTTATTATGCTCTACGTGCTTATCTGAGACTACATACATGCATACAGGTTATTTGATTTAGAAAAACGTCAAAAAAACAAGTTAAAGAAAAAAAATTTTGACCTCGACCGAAGTGATTCTGGCCAAACGAGGTGATTCACCTCGGTTGACTTAGAACATCTCGACCGAGGTGGTTTAATTGAAGGAAATTTTTCGGAAAAGTTTTTGTGCTTCTTCTCTGGATATGACCTCAGTGAAGATTTTGTTTGCAGAATTGGTTTTGAAATCTTTATATGTTTGAAAGGTTTTATGATACGTTTAAGTTGCTAAATGCTTTGTTTGAAATTTTGGCATGTTTAATACTTTGTTTTTATCCAAATTATGTTGAATTTGAAGGTTGACACCACGTTATGAGTTCTCTCACTTTCTTCCTGGAAAGACCAAGGCAATTTATTCTTCTCTCTTCTTCTTGATCATGCTTAGCCCCTCATATACATTTTGCCTCCCTTTACCTATCCGGGAATTTGGAAGCAAGCGAAGTGGTGAAAGCAAGTGAAGTTAAAGTTGAGAAGTTGGCTGGAAGTGAAAGTGTTAGAAAGTAATAATAGGTTTGGGGAAGTCAATCATGATGATGAGTAACTCGGCACCATTCACATAGCCGGGTGTTTGTGTCTTGCCAAAGTCGGATTGAGCGATATTCCTAACGGGTCATGGTATGTGCATCAAGGGTTTGATGCATCTCAAGAAATTGATGATTGCGGATTTCCTAGGCTTCGGTTATTGTGCACCTCTGTCCATGCATCCCAAAAAGTAAAGTAAAAAGAAAAGTGTGAAATAAGCAAAGCTTATTGGTGGAAGATGTTGCAAGTCAAAGTGAAAGTGAAGTACATCCTTTTCCCGGATTCTAGCACCACATTACCTTACATACATCCCTACACTACACGTTTCTTGACCTTTCTTTTGGGAAGCCCTTGAGACCTCGAGCTTGTTGATTGACTTGGTGGTTTAAACTGGATTATACATGATTAATTTCGATAATTATGACTTATTATGCATTCTATGATTTTATGCAAAGATGAACAA
Organism: Fagopyrum esculentum; assembly: GCA_033239045.1. NCBI lineage: Eukaryota > Viridiplantae > Streptophyta > Magnoliopsida > Caryophyllales > Polygonaceae > Fagopyrum > Fagopyrum esculentum. The sequence goes on along the minus strand of BSUD01000006.1, from coordinate 25,674,409 downwards.
CTTTCTTATATTTATAAAATGTTTTGATCATATTTTGATTTTAAATTCCATGAAGTATTCTCTTAGAGTGATCTATGATTGTAGCACACCATAAAATGTTTTTGAAGGACTTTTTCATTGATTTTATTGACTTATAATCCATTCTATCTTGCCTTTTATATGCAGAACTTGCTTGGGGACAAGCAAGGGCTAAGTATGGGGTATTTTGATAGCATGAATTATAGTCTATATTTTGGGGTTTGTTTGGACGTTTTATCTTCAATAATCTGCATGTTTGTATGTATAATATGTGATTATATTACCATTTCATTTACCTTTGCGGGAATCGAGGTCTACACCTAGTTTTGTTGTAGTCGTAGGTAAAATGGCACGTTTTGCATCAAAAAGGAGCAAAAGGAGCTATGGAGTCATTGGAGCTACATTGAGGAACATAAGGAACCATCCAGGAAGCATAGTCATGGATTAAAGATTCACTTTGGACCAGTTTTGGGAGATTTCACATTCAGTTGTGACTCACCTCGGTTGACCACAGATTCATCTCGACCGAGGTGATCCAGGGAAGTCGACTCGACCGAGGCGAATACCTAGGACGCGGCGAGAATATTTTATTCTTGGCTGAGATCTTTTATATTTGGAAAGTGATCTTATATTTTTGGGCTTGGCTCCTGGAAGGAAGAAGATAATATAGATCTTATATTTTACCTATTTTTATGGGAAGAGATCTTTTCTAAGATATCTTATCTTTGGAGGGTTATTTTCCTATAAAAAGGGTTGGATTTCCACAAATCCAACATCCCGCTTACACCGAAGGATCCGCTGTCAGCGCAAGATCGTGCTTACACCCACAGCAGCCATACTCCAGTTGGGAGAATTGAAGAACCTTTTTGAAGGTTGAAGGAAGATTGAAGATTGTAGCTTTTATAGCTTTTGGAGGTTTTCTTGTAAGATTACCTTAGATTCTCTTCCTTGTTGTCTTGTCTTGTTGGATTTATATCCAAGGAACGCTTTGTTGTGATATTTGATTCAGTTATTGAAGTCTTTATATTAAATTCTTCTTGTTCAAATATTCACCTTCTTCCCATATATTTGATTAATACTTTCATAATGATGATGATGGGCTAATTTCCTTGTGTGATTCTAGGGTGATTGGTTGAAGGTTGTGGGAAAAACAATGATAGAATAATCTTAGATTCCAGTAGGACCCTGAAGGTTCGAGTCTTTAACCTTAACCCTAAGCATCTCGTTCAGTCGATGAACATCTCGGCCGGGGTGGAATTTGGCTGACCGAGGTGACTTATCTGATCCTAAACTGAGAGTTAAGTGTTAGAGTTTGCCAAATCCTATTCTTATTACACCTTTCCTGGTTCAAAGCAAGCTTAGGATGAGACTTACCCGGTAATTCCTTAGTTTGTGTACCTAAGATCATAAGTGTAGGTAATAAAGGTTTATCCTTTATTGGGGTTTGAGTGTGCTTTCATCCCATCTTTGTGAGTTAGCCTGAGACTTACCCGGTAAAGGTTGATTATATTCCCTTAGATGGTGTGTTAGTTTGAGGTTATAGTTCTTTATCTTAATTCCTTGAGACTTACCCGGTAATAGGAGTTACGGTTTTGGATTAGTGAGTAGTGAGACTTACCCGGTGATCTATTCCACTTTAGTAACGCCTTCCCCATGCAAAAATCTCAGCTTTGTCCGCTTATCTTTAGATCTTGAGTTGGAACCACAACTAGATGCTTTAATCCCTAGAATTGCATGTTTCCTTTATTGACTTCTTATTCATCTTTGATTGTGTTAATTGCTCTTGTGGTTAGTATTTACATAAGCATACCGTGATTGGACTTTGTTTCACTAAGTCCCTGTGATCGACCCCTAGAATTCCTTGTTTTTACTACGATTGACCCGTACACTGCGGGTTCGCATCCTTGTTTTAAGCTTACATTTAGGGTTATAAATTTAAAGCTTGCACACACACCGTTTGGAGCGAACAAGCTTCTACGTGTTTTTGTTGTTTCTCAAAGGGATAAATAAAAGGGAGTTGTTGCACGTCAGTGGTAGGTCTAGGAGCCTTAGATCTTTGAAAGCGTTGCATGGCTAGACTTATACTTTGGACGTAAGATTTAATCAAAGACACCCTATTGCTGGGTATCGTCGAGCCTCGAAAGACACATTCATTTCTCCATTGTCAACAGTACCAAACCGTAACTACAAAGTAGACATTCCATGGAATATCTTCAAGTGAAGTAGCAGTGCAAGACAAGTTACTACCAACCCAGACCGAAAAGTCTTGGGAGAAGAAGTCAGCCGAGAGGTCCGGGGGTAGTAGTAAGTTCCAACTATGAGCAGCTATCGAGCAGTCCCTAAGAATATGAAGAGCAGTTTCGGGAATACCCATACAAATTCTGCAGCTACTGTCGTTAGTGAGATGACGACGTGTACGTTCCGCATTCGTGAGTAACCTACCATGTACCAAGATCCACAAAAAGGATTTGATACGTTCCGGGATTGCAAGTGACCATATAATAGAGAAGATTGGGCCGAGGCTATCAAGTCTGGGAACAGCCTGCACAACCGCAACGGTAACTGAAGAAGACGTAAAGTCGCCATTGGAGGAGAGCCTCCAAGAGATAGAATCAGCCAAAAGAGCTTCGACGGACAAGGGGTTGTCATGATCGATTGTGGAGGCGCCAATGGCCATGCTTGCCATATTACAAAGAACCTGGGCCGGGAGAAAGGAGTTAATACGGTTCCAGTCCCACCCCATACCGTCAATCTAGTACTCCCTAACACAGTCAGATAGCGAGGCATCAAAAGGCAGACAATCCGAAGCAGAAACGAGAGTAAAATCGCTACACCACAGATCCGTCCAGAACCGGGCATGGCGACCATCAGCAACCACCCATTTGACGCCCAATTTGAGAATGTGGGAATTGCCCCAGATCAAGCCCTTCAGTATAAAGGAGCCCTTCTTACGTTCACTGCAATCTAAAAACGGCCTAATGTTATGGAGGCCATATTTTGCTGCAAGTAGCCCAGTCCAAGGTGCTCCACCACTTTGTGTAAATCTCCAAGCAAGCTTGCCCGGCCCAATATCATTTGCAAAGGCGCAGGATCGAATGCCCAGCCCTCCCCAAGCTGTAGGCCTACATACATCATTACAAGCAACGAGATGAATTCTCTTGTGGGACTCATTGTCTCCCCATAAGAAAGAGTGGCATAAGCTATCAAGTTGATTACATAACGACCTCGGCAACTTAATGACTCTTGTAATGTATGACGGGTAGGAACACAAAACCGATTTCACAAGAGTAATCCGACCGGCAAAACTCAGTAAACACCCCTTCCACGACGCCAACTTAGCCTTAGTCTTGTCGACCAGGAAGGTGAAATCATTTCTACTCAGACGAGAATGGAGGATCGGAAAACCAAGATACTTCCCGAAATCAAAGACAATGTTGAAGCCTGCAGCGTCCTGAATATCCTTTCGAAGCTCAATGTCAACGTTCGGAGAAACGGTGATGTGTGATTTTACTAAGCTGACCTTAAGACCAGATGCATTGCAGAAATCTGACAGACATTGCTTAATGATATTGATACTGCCTACTGAAGCCTCAGCAAAGAGCACAATATCGCCAACAAAGAACACATGAGAGACACCAAGACAGCCACGTGAAACTTTGATCGGAAGCCAATGATTGGACTCAACGACCTGTTGAATCCCAGGCCCTAGCCTCTCCAAGCACAGCACAAACAAATATGGCGATATGGGATCACCTTAGCGAACACCTCGCGAAGGTACAAACCGGTCCATCATTTCCCCATCCCACAAAACTGGCATCAAATGTGATCTGATACAAGCGGATATCCAGTTTAACCAAACCGCCGGGAGGCCTAACATATTGCAAGTTTCCTCCACAAAGTCCCAAGATATCCTATCATACGCTTTCTCGAGGTCGATTTTGATTGCCATCCACTTCTTACCATTCTTTTTACGAGCAATTGAATGTACTAACTCTTCGACGATAATAACGTTGTCTTCGATCATTCGCCCCAGAATGAAACTGCTTTGGAATGGGCTTACCAATGTATTCATGAGAGGCTGGAGTCGTGAAACCAAAAGCTTTGAAATGAGCTAGTATTTAACGTTGCACAAACCGATGGGCCGAAAATGAGACATATGTTCCGGGCTATTTCTTTTGGGAATCAGAGAGATCAAAGTGTTGTTAGTGCCATCAGGGAAGATACCGGAAGCGAAGAACTGCTTAACAAACTCAAGAACGGCCGGCCCTATAGTGTCCCAAGAGTGTTGAAAGAAGATAGCGCTAAACCCATCCAGACCCGGAGCTTTGAGAGCCGGCATCCCAAGGATACATTTCGTAATTTCTTGGTCAGAGAAAGGCCTGCAAAGGAAAGATGCAACTTCCTGATCAAGAGCCGGAAAGTTAGCAAAATAAGTACCTTTCGGTTGCATCATCTCGGACACAGGCGAGAAAAGATCTTTGAAGTAGTCCCTTGCAGTTTGTCTTAACAATGCATGGTCCGAAACCCACGTGCCATCATCATTCTTCAAGCACTCGACCCGGTTACCCCTCCTGCGGACCATAGTGCTCACGTGGAAAAAACTAGTATTTCTATCTCCTTCGACAATGAACTTTTCTCTTGATTTTTGAAGCCAAAGCGCTTCCTCTTGATCGAGTACTAGATCAAATTCGGTTTGAAGAGACAAGTGAAGATCTATCAATCCTTGGGACATGTTATTCTCAATCTCCGATTGCACAGCTGCCAATCTGTCGAATAACAATTTTTTCTTTATCTCAATTCTACCGAAAGATAACTCATTCCACCTTAACAACCTGGACTTAAGGGTCGAAAGAGCACGACAAAGATTATTGTCTTCAGTAGTCCACCCATCAGCAACCACTTTCTGGTATTCAGGGTGAAGGACCCATGCAGCCTCAAATCTAAAAGGACGCCGAGCCTTATTGAAGCAACATATAGGAAAGAATTGAAGAAGCAGCGGGTTGTGATCAGATGACAAGGATGGGAGATGTCTGATAGAAGCTTCGGACCAACATTGGCGTGCAGTCCCATTCAAGAATACACGATCAAAGTGTTTCGATATTCTGAGGTCAGGACTGATACCTCTATTCCAAGTGAACCTGGGACCGCTGAACCCCATATCGATCAGTTGAGATCTATCAACCCAGGTCTGAAATACTTCAATATCCGGAGAAATAGACATAGATGTCCCACCAACTTCACTACTTGACAACACGCAGTTAAAATCGCCACCCACAATAGCAGGACTGCTACATGTGTTGATAGCTTCCGAGAGTAAGTCCCAGCACCCAGCACGTCTACGAGGTGTTGGAGGATTATAAACAGCAAACAGATCGAGATGGGTGTTTGCAATGATAACCTCTGCGTGGATGAAGTTTAGCTGTTTGCCCTTAATAGTTACTGAGAGATTAGCAGAATTCCAAAGCATCCAGATTCCACCTTCAAAATTAACAACATCAACTCTTGCAAAATCCGTAAATTTAGATCTAAGACAAACTTCATCAGCGGTTATACCGGAGATCTTGGTTTCAAACAAAAAAAGAATGTCAATTTATGACGGTTTATCATGTAATTCTAGGACTTGCGGAACCGTCTATTTCCCGCACCCCTACAGTTCCAGAAGAGTGTATTCATTTGGAATCATCCTGAGAGACGGGCCCAGGTGGCATGGTGGTAGTTGAACATACTTGGGCATCCCCCATATGTATGTCCGGTTCGTCCGGGGGAACGGGAACAGGAGCAGATACCGGAGCAATTGAATCGGTCTCCATATGAGGTGATACATCAGAACTTTCGCCTTCTAGCGGGCGGTGTACGCAGTGTTGGGAAGTCGACACCGTCTGAATATTGGTAGTCTGAAGTGTAACCCTAGTTGGGGGAGTATGATCCTTTGTTGAAATTGAGTTTGACACGGGTACTGTCTCCATAAGCTGACCATTGGGCTTCATAACAATCTCGGGGCCCACAATTTTCGCCCGTTTAGGATGCTTCTGTCACGAACTAGGGTTTTCCAAAAGGTTGACAGTTGCTGACGTCACAGATGTGTTATGATTGGTATTAATCTCGTTACTCACAGAGACAACGGCGGCTGTAACATTTTTTTCTGTAACGGCGGGTGCATTAACTGCTTCTTTCGGGACAGGAGAAGGACTGTCATCGTCGGTAGTAGCGAGTGCCTGGAACTGGTTCGGAGTCGGGACTAATCGGCGTTCCTGTGGAGAATTGGTAGGGTGTGTACGTGATCTTCTTGGGTTCCGATGGACTGTCATCCATGGCCCGAGGAAAGCAGGTTCAACGCCTTGGGTGTTAAGTTGCTCAGTTTGGGCCATTTGTGGTTCGCGGTTCTGACTTTGGCCTTCCACATCGGTACCAGCAGAGTCACCTTGGGGTTCGTTAGATACGGGTTAAGGACATCTTTCTACTCCGTGCCCGTATAGCCCACACCGGTGACAGATTGAACTTAATCCCTCATATTCCACATGGACACGAGTGTCACCGATGAGTATGGTCCCTATGAGTGGTCTATCCAGTTCGAGTTCGATGCACACCTGCGCGAATTTACCTCGAGTAGCATACAAAGTATGTAGGTCAACCTTCAGAGGCGTGCCCAACGCCGAAGCAAGGCCATAGAGAACGCCCTCGTCGTACAATTGCATAGGAAGGCCCGACAGCCGAGCCCAAGCAAAGATAGAGCGTAATGTGTCGTTGTACGGATTGAAATCCACCGACCAAGGTCTCACTGTGATATAATGCCCGAAAATTTCCCATGGACCATCCGTAAGAGCCCTCAAAAAATCTTCCTCCGGGTCAAAACGAACAGCATAAAATCCATTGGGCAAGTTGAGTATGGTCATCATTCCCGTAGGCATCCAAAGTTGATATAGGCGTTCTTCGAGTAATCGAAATGTCACATTCCTTCCAAGTACCTTAATTATGACGGCTTTCTTCCATTTCTCTGATAGCGCTTCTATAACATCGTCGTCTATTTGCGCTACCGCTAAACCTTTCACTCCCTCCGGGAAAGAAATTCTTATTCTTTGAGACTCAATGAGTGAATCGCAACACAACGGAGCGGCAATAGGAGTGACAGTACCAACAGCAGCAGCATAGGTCTTTGGGTCTGGAGGCTTGTCCGGTGGGACAGGGGTAGGAGCAGATGTATTTGCCGGCACCGGAACAGAGGAGATGGTCGCCATGAAAGAGAGCGTTTATTAAGTATTCCTTCGGTAGAAATTATAAGCTAGCACATAGCACGTCATAATCTAAAAGCCATAATTATTTCATCGCTCCATTATCGTCTCTTTCATTGTACCAAGCGAGCTCTGTCCTACTAGTTTAGTTGAACATGACCAAGACCTATATGTTTGTTTGAGGGAGTAGAAACTTGAGAGTGAAATTAAAGTTTGGTAAATTAATTGGTCATATAGTTAAACAATTAAACATATAAATTAATATTTGAAGGTTATATAGTTGAACAATTTTAAAAATATGGTTTCACCTAATGTGTTAGGGTCACTCAGGTCGGAGATCCAGGCTGGTTTTGATTTTCCCATTGTTACTGAATTCAGCAAGTACCTGGGGTTCCCTCTTCTCGCTGCTCCCTCTCGTAACAGCAACTTCCAATTCCTAATCGATAAGACGAATTCCAGGTTGGCCTCTTGGAAAGGGAAGTTTCTGAGTTTCGCTGGCCGACTTACTCTTGTGAAGTCGGTCCTTTGTGCTCTTCCGTCATACATTATGCGCGTTGTCCAACTACCAAAATCTATTTGCTTGGAACTCGACAGAATTTGCCGTTCTTTCCTCTGGGGCGAAACTGAGGGTAAGCGGAAGTTGCATCTGGTTGCTTGGAATGATATTTGTAGACCGGTGGATTTTGGGGGATTGGGTATCCGTTCCATGGCTGATGCTAACGTTGTCCACTTGGGTAGGCTTATTTGGCGATTTTTGCTGGACTCTTCTTCTCCCTGGGCGAAACTCTTAGCAGCAAAATATAGTTGGGTTGATTGCAGGTCTTTTATTGACTGCACTGCCATTCGGAACGGATCTCCTATTGCTCGTTCTATTTTGTGGGCCAAATCTGTGGTGCTTCCTCTGGGCTTGAAATGGGCTGTCTTTAATGGTACTTATACTCGTTTTTGGACTGATCATTGGTGTGGTTCTCGTGCCCTAATTTCTTCTGTAATTTCACAACCGCCGCATCATCTGCTTCATTCGTCGGTCGCCGATTTTTGGGATTCTGCTTCGGGGTGGGACTGGAGCAAGTTCGCACATCTCCTTCCGTCTTCTGTCCTTGTTTCCATCGCCACCGTCTCGCTCTTGGACCATCGAGACATCGACGATTGTGTTGCTTGGAGTCTTACTTCGACCGGCAATTTCACCACTGCGTCTGCCTTCAGAGCCCTTGCGACTGTCGATGTTGCGGTTCCCTCTGATTCAGAATTATTTCGTACCGTCAAGAGGTTAAAAGTCCCGGAACGTATACGTACGTTTCTTTGGTTAACGGTTCGCGGTCGTCTCCTTACGAACGCCGAACGATCTCGGCGTCATCTGGCTTTAGATGGTTCCTGCCCTATCTGTGCACTTGACAGTGAATCCCTATTTCACTTGTTTAGGGATTGCTCTAAAATTGCTGGTTTATGGTCTAATTTATTATCACCTGAGTTTGCTGCAGATTTCTTCATCGATGATTTCAATAAGTGGCTACTTCTTAATCTTTCGAGGTCAGATCTAATTGCTACGGATTTGCCTTGGAATGTTTGTTTTGCGGTCACTCTTTGGCGTTGTTGGAAGTGGCGAAATAATTTCGTTTTCAACAATGTGAGTCATCCAGTGCACATGGTCCCTTTGATTGTTGAACATTCGAAGTGTATCTCAAGAGCCTTTGCCAATGCCAATATTCTCAGTCCAACTCTTACTAAGTCCGTAATCAATATTGCCTGGGTGGCGCCCCTTTCGGATGAGATTATGGTCAATACTGATGGTTCGGTTCGTTCTGATGGAAATGGTTCTGCTGGTGGTATTCTGCGTAATGCCCACGGGCAGTGGAAGGGCGGTTTCATTATGCATATTGGGCCCTGTTCTGTTCTCATGGCTGAATTATGGGGCATCATTTCCGGTTTGCATCTTGCTTGGGATAAAGGGTACCGCAACGTGACTATTAATACTGATTCTTCCTCTGCGGTTACTATGATCAACAGCGACATGGCAAGAGTTCATCCATTATTTAGTCTGGTATCAAGATGCCAAGACTCCATTCGTAGGAACTGGCGTGTCCGGCTCCGTCATGTATTTCGCGAGGCTAACATTTGTGCGGATCATTTGGCCACTACTGCGTTTGATTATCCCATTGGTTTTTTCACCTTAGCCCATCCTCCCCCCTCTTTGATTCCTCTTATATGTAATGACGCCCGCGGAGTAGCGACCCAAAGGCTGTTCAATTGTTAGCTTCTTCTTTATGTTTTAATAATATGGCCGAGGCTTAGCCCTGCCCGCCGCAATTACCAAAAAAAAAAAAACAATTTTAAAAATATAGTTAAACATTTTTGAATAGGGATGAACAAAATTATATTAAAAAACCTCATCGTTATTTTTTCTTAACTTGAACTCAATTTCTATCAGCTTATATATGTATAAACATGTAGGTTGTAGATCAACCTTGTTTGATGATGATATGTTATCATCTAATTTACATGAATAAATAAACTTATGACTAAGTTAATCCTCTATCCAAAACTCTTTTTATTTTTAATTATTTATTTTGGATTCAATATTTCCCAAACAAATATATATATATATATATATATATATATATATAAGTTGATGGAATTTTAATAAAAAGGAAAGTTTCCCTAATATGATGTGTTATTCATTAAGGAAATTTGTTGTTCAGGAACATAAAAAGGAAAATTTACAAAAATATATATTGTACCATGATTGAAATATAAGTTGATGGATCTTATAATAAAAAGGAAAGTTTCGTAACAAAACTTATCTTATGAAGATTAGATTCCTAAAATAAAATTAGGGTTCTTTAAAACCGAATACCTACGCATGCAATTCATCGCTTTCACATAATCATCGATCTCGAACTACTCTCTGCTTCAATTCCCTGCATCGTATATTCCTTGTTCGATCTCGAAGTAAGCTCTTGAAGCGATTAATGGAGGCTGGAGCCACTGAAAGCAACCCCATAGTAATTGAAAATTCTTCGGAATCTCCTCTCTCATCGACATCATCAAATGAAGAACCTAGGAAAGTGGAATTCAATTATTTGAAGGATGTAATAGATCCTCGGTATCACACTCGATCCGACTCTACTTGGTCAAATTCAGTTAATCAAGAATGTGAGTATTGCAAGATCATGAGGCCTATTCAGAAGGAAGGTGTTAAGAGGAAGAGGTTGACGAACAGCATGCAAAGTTCAACCGACGTTTCCGAGGTTGCTGACAATTTTGATCTCTTCGAAAGTGATGATCTTGCTCCACCACTCGTTAAGGCGATAAGTGCCATTAAGTACAGAGCCCTATTCAGAAGATTCAAAGCTGTGGATTGATCTTCAAGTGTTTTACAGTACCTTTTCTATGCGGTTTTGTATGTTTTAGGGCATCTGATGGCTCATTCTTACTGTCATGTCCATAATTCCCTGAATGAAGTGTGTCAATAAAATCAGATGCAATTTACATTGGTATGCAAATATATCCAGCAGCCAAAAATCCTATGAGCACGTACAGCTAGTAATACAAGCTCAATGCTGCGGAAAGATTTTCAAATTAAAAACACTTATAGAAGTAATCAAAAATCAAGACAGCAAAGATATCTTTTGGTATTTGAGACAGGTTCATTTCCAACATAACCTCATACATCTATCTAGCAAGAGAACAACTTATTTTCAATATAATTATTATCACAGTTCACTTGAGCTGCCTTAATCTTATACTTAGTTAAATTGATAACTCAAATACACCAAGAATCATAATTAGACAAGTTCATATTTGGATTTAGGTCGAACCTGCAGGAACCTTTCTTGTTTTCTAAAAAAAATATTAAAATAATGTTTTTAATATAATTTTTAAAATAAATAAATTATATTTAAGATATTTTATGTCAAATATATAAAATTTATTATAATTATACTAAATATATTATATTTATACTTAATAATCATAACATATACATTATAATATGTATATTTTTTATTTTTTTACCCGGTCCGGACTTTTCGACCCGGTCGGACCTAGAGTGGTGTCGGGATCCGGCCTAGAGGGCTTCGCTGTCCGGACTTTTTTACCCAGGCGAGCTTATTCCTCTGGGTTGTTCGGATCCTTCTTAAGCTATACATAACTTGAAACACCATAATGTAAACTATTACAAGAAACCAAAAAAAAACACAACAGTATAGGCTCTCCACTTCATCATCGACAACTATGTATCCCGACACAAAATGAATTCAAATTTCGTGTGACTTTCCTGTCATTGTTTAGACTTTTCCACCCCACTAATTTTCATACAAGTCAAGCTTAGCTAATAATTCAATTTGGCTGACTTATGTGCCAAATGTTCTTTTCCTTATCAGCTTATGTCCTTTCTTGCTTCTTTTTCTAGTTTTCTTTATAAACTTCTCTTCCTTTCATCATGTTTTCCTTCTTCTTTTGTACAAATTTCTTGGCTGGATTCTTTCAAACTATGTGTGCTTGAAGATATTTTTTCAAAGGACTCTTTATTCTTGCGAAAATTTGTATACACTATAATAAAGTAGTCTTATTGTGGGAGGGCTAACTTCTCAAAGTAAAATCTTATATTCTAATGGGTCCAAAGAAAACCCATGTGGGCAAAGTGGGTATGCTAGAGATTCCAAAATAGACCATCCAACTTTGAATCTGACTCCACTCATTATAGGAGAAAATAATTGAAGCTGACCCACAATCCATACAGATAAAATCAGTATGTATTTACTCTCATCTGACAGCTCTATTGCTTCAATGGCTATCCAATCTCTTAATATGATTTCTGCATTCATTTCTTGTCAGATTATAATCAACCAAAGGTACCACCTCTTTCTTTCTCCAATCTCTTAAAAATATTATTCAGGTTATAAGAGTTTTCTCATATACAGTGGAAAATTTACCATCTTCTTTTTATCATTGTTTAAGGAACCCTAGTCAAGGAGATTAGAGTTTTTACTGTCCTCCTACCAAAAAAAATACAAATAAAAATCAAAGAGGAAGCCAAACCCCTAGACAAGAATTACAAAGACTTGTGACAGATAAAAAAAACACCTTTCTATCTAAAACCATCTCAGTAAAAGGTACCAAATGGCTTATAAGTCTTGAGATCCTCAACAACACCAGCAACTGAGCCTGCAGCTGCAGCTAATGAGATAACAAGGCAAGCACCACTTAGAATCTGAAATGCAAACCATTTTGAACTCCACTTTGGTATTCTCTTCTGTTTGATGTACATCTCCACAGGGTAGTAAACTGTTAAGGGCCAAAATCCCACAGCACCGAGTAACCCTACGACGTCGTTGAAAAATGGTAACAGCATTGATATAACCGTCGTTGTGATCACGAATATAGTCCTCCAAACCAACCTAAAGAGGTTGAGATTGTAGGGCTTGAATCCCGGGATTGGGACTTTTATGTCCTTGGTTATGAACTCACATTCCGGAAATCTTTTTGCCGCGCTTTTTTCAACGAATGCGAATAAGGGTTGACAGTAAACTTGGTATGCTCCAACAAGATGGACTACTATTGCTGCATTGGCTATGTCAAGAAGCCAATACGGGTTGTAGAATCCGAATCCTGTTAGGAGATTACCGGGTGCTGAATCTCCGAATGCTGCATAGCCCATGCATCCACATAGCATGTAGAAGAGAGTTGTTACTGATACACTTATTAAGGTTGCCTTTTTCATTGTCTTTGACTCTGAAGGCGGAGATTTAACCGTGTCCTATACAAACATCAACACCAATTTTATTTCTCCGGGATTTGTTATAAGAGTGAAGTTTGATGAAAGTAAATATTTTTGTATATGTACCTGAATTTCAATGAGAATCATGGAGTATGAGTATGCAAAGGCAATGTCACCTAAAGCTTGGAAAGTTCTCCATATCTTCTGAGCTTGTGTGACAGCTCCAATACTAACACCAGTTAAGCTTCCTCCAAACTTTTTGTTCTCTAAGATTATACAGAAGTTAAGAAGAGAAAATTCAGCAAAGAAAGATTTGATCTTTAATTCAAGTAAAATACCTGCAACTTTAGCTATGCCAAGTCCAAGGCCAATTGTGGAGTAAGTAAAAGACATGACAGCAGCCACAATGGAGAGCCATGAGATCTGATCGAAGTTTGGGATCTGAGAAAAGATGATCTCAACTATCCCAAATATGATCATGTATGGATTCGCTGATATGTGACAAGGATTCTTCCCACCACTCGCATGAAAGCAATTTGACCTCTTTATAGCCCTGCAAACCATATACAGGATCAATTTTAAATTAACAATACCCAAAAGAGTTAAAAGTATAATTTTTTTTTATCTAAGTTCTTACATCATGCTTATGGAGGCAGCAATGGTGTAACCAATTGCCACCCCATACAAATTAAGGTACTGCGTCCACCCACAAAGTTTCACTTGCATCCCACCTATAAAACAGAGTAGAACCCGTAAGTTCAGACAAACTTCACAATTTTAGGAGACTTTAAAGTATGATCAAGTTCGAATTAAGGTATACCGAGATTGGCTCGGACAGCATCCATGTAAGTGTAATTCCTCTTGCCATTGATCGGATCATCGGAACGATAGCAGTCGGCGAGCAGCGCAGATGTATAGTAAGTTACAATGGAAAAGAGGAACATGACGATAGGGCCTGCAACCCAACCCAACTGGGCCACTGCCCATGCTAATGATAGAACTCCTGATCCTATGACAGCGGTAATGATATGGGCACTTGCGGTCCAAACAGTCCCTAATATGAGTGACAGAAACAGAGGAAAACGGTAAGCAGTTGCTCCTATCAAAGGTATTCATGAAAACAGAGCAGCTCTATTCAAGCACCTGCTCTTATCTAGACATGGCTCACGATTTTCGAACCATCGGGTCAGGTTCAGGTTTTGGAAAGGAGTTTCGGGTTTACATTTTTTTGTTTTGTCCGGTTCTGTTTAATTGGGCCTTTCTATTCCGGCCGTTTGGCAACTTCAGCAATTCTTGGGGGAGAGGGTTTATAGTAGGCACGGGAGGGGAAGGATTGAGGGTGTCCCACGACCCATCCCACATTGTATACATGTACGGAATCGAGACGGACCTTGTGTTTTGCACCCTATCTTATAATTTTTAGTTTACTAGCTTAAAAAATTTATTTTATATTTAAATTTTAATATTATGCGGGTGGGATAGGGCTAGCTGTTCGAAGAAGGTAAGAACCATATCCTTTCCCGCAAACTTGTTAATATGACCGGGTTTATATATTTTGGATGAAAAACTATCGGGTTTGGGACTGAACCGGGATGAGCTTGGAATTTGCATAATTTGTGTTCAGGCCCAGTTTATCGATTATTGTTTATAATTTTAAAATAACATGAAATTTAAAGTTTTTTCGACAAATATTTATAGTTTTAAATGTTTGAAAAGTATACTTAAACTATTAAAATAATCGGCTAACGGTCAGATGCCGGTTTCCCTGAAACCGAGACCTGATTCGCGGGGTTGAGAGGGGCGAATTGTCGGCTCCCGATCGGGTTTAATTTAGACCCGGCCCGGTTTGGGTTCCAAAATATGACATCTACTCCTATAAAAGATATTAATGGATTGATGTAAATAAAACAGAGCACCTAGAATCTAGATCTACAGTGAAGCAATTCCTGTTCTGACAAATTATTCATTCGAAAAGGAGGTGGTGATTTTGCTGCTTGGAAATTTTGATTTGTTTGATAGGGATGTTTACCAGTTCGTTTGATGCGACCATCGTCGTCGTAGAACTTGGATCCGGTCTCAGGTACAGGTTCGAGGTTGAAGACTTGATTGTTGTGTAAATGAAGCTGATGATTTTGCCTGCTGTTGTTCTCCCCCATATTTCAATTGATTATGCAAGCTCCAGAATCTCTATTTTCACTTGGCAGAGAAACAAGCATGAAAGAGCAGCTTGCCTGGGAAAGGAAAATGCAACGTTGTTTAGTATTTATAGAAATACAAAAGTAAAATTCATTTTGTAGACCTTAAAAGGCTTAATTTACACAAAATCACCTGTACTATCTGAATCTTTATTCAACAATCTACGAGTGTCACGGACCGCTTTTTCGTGACGATGCAAAGGCTGGCAAGACAAGACTACTTGTTAGGAGAGCCATCAAGGCAACATTTGACAAGGTAAAGCGGCAATAGCAGGGGAAGAAGGTCAAGCAGAAGGCTGGACAAAGACCTTGTCAAGATGGCACACCGGGAAGACAAGGAGTATTTCGAAAAGATTCAGGACGATCAAGAAGGATCCGGGATACTCAATAGGAATCCTAAACATGGCAGAAGATTCCGGAATATGGAAGGATCCAGGATGATCGAGAGGAGAACCGAAAGTTGGAAGGCACTTGAAGGATCGTGACAAGTCTATAAACCGGCGGAAGTCTCTTAGACTCGTGTAGTTGGTGGGACGATGCAAATGAAGGCGGATCTCCCTGAAAGATGACGGAGAATTTTAGAACTCGAAGGAACCTTGAAGACTCAGCTGGAGTCTTAATTAAAGTTCTAGAGTCTTTAGGATAAGCTCAAGTTATATAAGCTTCGCAATGACCTAGGAGAATTAGGTTTTAGAACCTTCCTTAAGAGAAGGTGGTCAAGGCCATAAATAGGGAGCCACGAGGTCACCGCTCATTTCAATCCTCATATAATCCCACAAAATTCACCAGCAGTTTAGCTCTCTTGTAAAGCTCTCTTGAATATTATAAAAGCGAGGTTGTTTCATGACCGGCATTTTCATATAAATCGAGGTTTCAAACTCGTAGTTTGGGAAAACTCGCAATTCGATGACAAAACACTTGTTAGTTGTTAAGGGTGGTTTTAAAAATTAGTTAATTATCGGGTGGTTAGTTTATGTACAAATTTTTTTTGTAAAGAAAATTGTTGTTTCAAGACCGGCATCTTCATATAAATCAAGGTTTCAAACTACGAGTTTTCCCGAACCTTCAAGACTTTTCCTGTTTTCCTATATGCGGAATTATTTATTTTTATTTTATTATTTAAAAGAAAAAAATTCCTTTTTTTTAGTCTCTACTTGTCAAATTTCTTAAAATTACAGTGAACAAGTGGTAGGAAGTAAAATATTTTACAAGAAAAAAAGAAGAAAATGGGTCGACGGAAATAATTAGAGCAATGACCTCCCCTATATAAGTATAATAATGCATGATTTTGACTTGTTTGTTATTATTTCATAATTTAGGGTATTTTATCGTTTACGTTATAGCCTAAAAACCAGGTACACACTTGCCACCATTAATGCTCTTCTATTATATTATATGCAACCTCACTACAAATTAATATTATATACATGTTTCATATGACTTTAGATCAAAATAATTCAAATATTAACTCATCCCAATTCCCAGTGTAGTTATTTAGTGAACTTTATTTTTAAAAGAAAAGATATTTGAGTCATTGCATATATATGTTTCTTAATACGAGTTGAATAATGAGATACGGTTCCATTACCCGATCCGCTGCCTTCCTTGACTAGAGGATAACCTGTTACAAAAATATATAGAAAGGTTAAATTGAGTGGGCATATATATTGATATTCGTTTTGTAGAAAAGGGTGGCCCTAATTGCTAAGATATTTATGTGAGAAATGGCATTGATAATATATGTAGACGTAAGTTGTAAGATTTGCGCCTACTTGTTGGCTATTACACCGCCTAAACATACTTATTTTAGATACGTATGTTTTTGTAGGGTTTACTCACTAATTCAAAATTCAAACTTGTCCAATTCCGACAATTCTATACTTTAACGATTTTAATGTTTGGTTAAAGTGCTAAAAAAAACTAAGATCCATGTATATATAGTTATTATTATTATTAGATTTAATTTTATAAATGGGACAAAATATGGGCACTGCTCTATCAAAGGGGTATATGTAAATGACTATGATGCAAGGACACTTTTAGAAGGCGGTGTGTCTTGTGTCCTGCTGTATCGGATACGAGGACACGGCTCGGACATGGTCAAATATGACCGGACACGGCCAAGTTATTTTTTCGAGGTAGGACACGGTGAGGATCCGGAATGTGTCCGGTCAAGACCCGGTCAACGAAAGTTTACCTTATTTTTTAAGGGTTGAAAAAAAAAACATCTTTTTGAAAAAACATAGAGAAAAACTTATTTTCAATAATATTTTTCTTCTCTCCCGTTTTTTTCCGACTAAACCTAGCCTCACATGGACACCTGCGAGATTGTGGTTGTTGGCATTTTGTTATCATGTTAATATTTTTTGGGAGAATTTGATATAGTAGGCCTTTTTGAGAATATGATTTAGTAAATGTACCCAAAATTTTTTACCACTTTCATTTAATGGTAGGTAAAAATAATTAACCCCTCCATTTAAAAAATAGAATGTTTGTTATATGTTATTTAAGTGTAAGTTTTAATTTTTAATTACTGAATTTGTTTTTTATTTTATTTTATTGTCTTTTTATTTTCTTTATTATTTTTTTTATTTTCTGGAATAAATTTATCATACCAGAAATTTTTCATACCAGAAATTTCTCGTACCAGAAATTTTATCATACCAGAATTTTTATCATACCAGAAATTTATCATACCAGAATTTTATCATACCAGAATTACATACCAGAATTTTACATACCAGCATTTACATACCGGAATTTTACATACCGGAATTTACATACCATAATTACATACCAGAGTTTTACATACGAGAATTTTACATACCAGAATTTACATACCAGAAATACATTCCAAAAATACATACCAGAAATACATACCAAATTATTATTTTTTTTTAATCCTTATTTATTTTTTTTACTTTCTGGTATGAATTTCTGGTATGCAATTCATACCAGAAACTCATACCAAAATTTTATTCACATATCAACAATCTGGTATGTATGCTAACTTATGATTTTTCATCAAACCAGAATTTCATAATCGCCCAGAAGTTCATACCAGAAATTATGATACTAGAAATTAGATAACAGAAATTACGTTACCAGAAGCTAGATACCAGAAAATTACACACTAAACAACAGCATATTAGTATATCACATTATCACATCACCGATTCTTTCTCACAGTTGGTGCTCAAACAACTTCATTAATCATCTTCATTACCAAATAGCTTCAGCCTTTTCCTTGTTTCCACAATAGAGCACTAAGATCTTTGATGATATCCTAATTAGTAAAACAGATAAAGACAACTTTCATAAACAACCACATTCAAACAAGCATATCAGAGTCAATTTTTGCTATCTTGCTACTGCGATTGAAAATTGAAGGAGCTCACACAAAAAAGTGTGCTCTATCTCTCTCCAAGTGCTTTTGCACAAACTAAGATGGACTTTTTTTGCAGTATTTGGCTACTTTGCTCCGAATAAATCAAACCAGGCCGCCATGTCTTACTGTGTCATGTGTTTGCAGAAAAGGAGTAGAGCAGTTGCGCTCCATATCTTCAATCACCTTCAACAGAATCATCACCGCCATATCCACCTCGGGATACTTTGTTTCGTACATTTTGTACTCTAAATTAGGGTTACCTGGCGCCATTACCACACAAATCGTGCTTTCTAATGAAAAATGGAAGGAGATTGAGGCCGTATCGAGATGAGTGAGAGAAAATTGGAGAGAGAGAAAGACGAGGAAAGAAAGTCGAGGATGAAGGGGAAGCGATGGTGGCGTTTGGACTTCTTCTCTGTTATGGGGTAGGGCTGTGCAAATCGGCGCCTCATTACCAGAACCAGGGGAGGTGAGTGAAGAGAGCGAAGGAGGAAACGTCGTAAGGTGAGAGAAGCGGCTCAGGAAAAATTAGGGTTGGAGGGTAAAAAAATATGGGAGGGGTATATTTACTAATTGGAAAACTAATAAAAGTCTACTTAGTGTACAATATAAAAAAAAAGCCTAGTTACCTAATTAGCCCATATTTTTTTTATCTACTCATATATCATTGATTTTTTTTTTTCCATATGCATCTCATTATGATATAGGAATTCTATATTTCAATATCTTTAAAATGATATATTATTTGTTTTACTCACCGTGTCCCCGTTTCCTATACTTTTGGGAATTGTCGCTTCCTCGTTTCTCGCCGTGTCCGTTTCCTGTATCCGTGTCCGTTTCCTGTATCCGTGTCAGTGTCAGTGCATTATAGGTAAATGACAAGCTAGCTTGAAATTAGGCTCAACTATCCGATTGTTGTGGTCTTATAAATAATAATTTATCTCCTTCTCAATGCTTATCGTTACAACTTTAAAATATTGATCATAATATTTGACCTTATAAATATGGGCTAATTTGGTTAATAGGCTTTTTTGAGTTTTACTATTAGTAATTAGGTCATTTAATTTTTTAATTAGGTAAATATACCCCGAGCTTTGGGGACTTGCCTCGGGGCTATACCTTGCTTGGAATAGCGGGTATCGGAAGGTTGTGGTGGAGGTTGATTCCGAGCTTATCATCAAGCTACTCAACCGTCAGCCCCCATCGTCTCACCCTCTGTTCAGTTTGGTGGTGCGCTGCCAAGACTTCCTTAGTAGGGATTGGAACATCAAATTCCGTCACATTTACAGAGAAGCTAATGCGGTTGCTGATCATCTGGCATCTCTTGCATACACGTTTCCGTTTGGTTATTTTATGCTTTAGAAACCACCATCTTCTGTTATTTCTTTGTTAAAAAACGATGCCCGAGGAGTAGCGACCCAACGACTTGCCATCTGTTAGTTACGTTATCTTTTCAATAATATGGGTGAGTCCATAGCTCCCCGTCTACTTTACCAAAAAAAAAAATTGTTTCTATATAAATATTATTAATACTTAAATTTTAAAACTGACTATAAATACAAGTTATTTAATATATTTTTAAACACTATTCTTCTATTCTCGAATAACACTCTACCCTACTATTATTTTCATACAACTTTTTAAAATTATAATACATCAACAAATAGTATACCTTTTTTTAATTTTTTTTAATAAATATGATTTTCTTTACCGTTTCATTATCTATATTTACAGCCAATATTCATCATGCATTGCTAATTGCCTAATTTTAAAAACTTATTTCATTAGTTTCTTTTGCAATAAGGGCCTTAATTTCCACCCAAAGTTGGGACAATATTTGTACACCAAGTTTTATAGGAAATACAGGAATTAGAAAAGCAAAAGATATGACCAAAACATTACAAATGAAGCTATTGTGGAAAATCATGGCGGATTCAAATTATATATGGATTAAAATAGTCGAAGAAAAATATCTTAAAGGCTCATGCCTTTGGAACTACGAGTGTGGAAGAAATGCATCGTGGCAATTGAAGAAACTAGTGAAACTAAAAAACGATTTCGATAAAGGACTCAGATGGTGGATAGGCGACGGAAAAACGGTTAGATTTTGGAAAGATAGATGGATCAGTGACAAACCATTACAGGATATCGTGATCAATAAGGACTTGATAAACCAAACGAATATACCTTCTCGTATATCGTGAATAAACGTTGGAATCACCAACTTTTAAATCAACTAAACACATTATTACCTACTAATATCATCGACAAAATAAAAAATTATAATCTACCCAAAAATGACATAAGAGACATATTATACTGGGCAAAAAATGATGAAGGATGGTATTCAACTAAATCAGTTATGAAAATGATACAAGAACGGAAGGTGAGAATCACCAAGGACAAAACATGGATATGGAAAATTAACTTAATGCCTAAGATAAAAAAAAAATCTGTGGAAACTAGCACTTGATGGTCTACCAACAAAACAAAATCTCGATAGGTAGAGAATTCATGTTGTGATGAATTTTGAATTCTGTAATCATCACACAAAAAGTTACAAGCACTTGTTCTTCCAATGTCCCTACATGATACAAACAATCGCCAATCAAAACATTTCATCCTTTTTAATGAATTATGAGTTTGACAAGAGGAACATTGCAGAGGCCCTTTCTGACCTCACAAGCGCATTAAAAGGACTCAAAGGTGAGGTACCTTGTTATCATTTGGTGGAACTTATGGTTGACTAGGAGTCAAATCATCTTCAAGAAAACAAAGACACCACAAAATCTCAAACAAATTGCCCTTAATCAAATTGTCGATCGGGAACAAGCTAACAAAAATATGAACAACAATAATAAAACTAAGAATGTAAAGCAAATGAGGAAAACTAAACACATTAAGTGGATAAGACCAAAAGACGGGTTTCTTAAACTTAATTTTGATTCATCAAAAAATTCAGAAAACCAATATTCTTTTGGTTACATCATTAGAAAATAATGTGTCATTCCCATTGCTATGGAAAACGGAAGGTGCAACGCCGATTATGTCCTTGAGGCATATGCCTCAACGTATGCTCTTAGAGAAGGCTTACAAAAGGCCAAGGGGATAGGAGTTAGATTCATTGAGATCGAAGGCGATAACTTGATGTTGATCAATGCGATCAACCAAATTTGAAAACCTTCATGAAAAATGGACATGATTTGTCACTGATATCACTAACATGATCATGAGTTTTACTAACTCTAACGTCTAACATATTTTCAGGAAAATCAATACGGTCGCGGACAAGATTGTCATGCATGGGCTCAGCCACATCATGGATGTTGATGCTATTCTAGAACATGTTCGCGACCTCATCCGTAAGGATGCTTTAGGTCGATCGGTTTTTAGAAACTGATATAGTAAAAAAATAATTATTTCATTCAAAATAGGTGACATCTGGCAAGTATACGTGTCCTTAATTTTACGTCTCAATATTAGGGGCCTACGGGAGCCACGTGTACACGTTTTTTTGGCGCCGGAGAAACTTTTAATTTTTTTCATACTCAAATTCAAAGCTGAGAGGATCCAATTTTGCTCACCCCCAACTTTGAGGGGTGATATTACCCACTAATAGAAATACTTTATTATTATTGTTTTTTTACTTTAAAAAAGAAATAAAAAATCAATTTTGTTTAGCTTTATTAAAAACAATGATAATGAAGCATTTCTATTGGTGGGTAATATCACCCCCTCAAAAGGAAGGGTGAGCAAAATTGAATCCAAGCTGAGATGCCATTCAAAAGTTAGTGGTTATTAAGAATTTTATTTTTTGCAAGGGGAGTCGGGACACATTAATTATAAATTATATTTCTTTTTCAACTGAAATATCTAAAAGATTCCAGTTTATGGGTTCGCAATCTAAATATATATATTTTAATAGCTAAAGTAAAGGTTGTCTTTTTCCTTCAAACATTTTATATAGAAAATGGTTGCTGTATATAAGTTATATTAAATTACACAAACCAAATTTATACACCTTATTTATTAATTTTTAATTTTGATAACTATTTCATATATTCACAATTTACTTTTCAAGTTTTATTTAGCAGATTGAAATTATAGAGAGAGAAAATGAAAAGATGAAAACCTCAGTTGGATAAAAAGAGAAAATGCACCGACTTAATTGTAAATAAAAAAAACGTGTGTGAAATTGGCAAGTGAATGCCCAATGTGAATGTAGTCCCCACCCGATCGAGTGTGGATGTATAGTTGGCTCTTCCTATAAAAGGATAATAACCACTTTGTAATGGGTGAAGGGGCTTGCACGCCTACAACTACAACTGCATAATTTAAAATTTTATTTAACATGGCCAAAAAGAGAAGAGAATGCTGTCAAACAAGTCTATCACTTTGATACTTGGTTTATGATATACATACGTAGGAGTTCGTGTGGAAGGTTAAGAACCATATCCGGTAACGGAATGATTTTGAATTAATTTTGAACCCGTTTGGTTTTAATTCTGGAATCAAAAACGGAATGAAAACGAATCTACTCCATACGTATATTTTTGTTCATGAAAGTTTTTGGAATCATTCCTTGTGGTTTGAAGTAATTGGAGTAGAAATTGATTATTTTTGATACCCTATAGGGAAACAAAATGTGGGGGAAACAAGTGCATCTTGCATGAAACTACAAGGAATGATTCCCTAAAATTTCATGAATAACGATATACATATGAACTAAATTCGTTTCCATTTCCGTAGTTGGAACCAAACGGACCCTAAATATTAAGCTAAATTTACTAATTAAACAGGCTCATAACATAAACACTTTTAGTAATGTACCTTTAATAGAATAATACTAGTAAATCAATTAAAATATAAAAATTAAAATAGTCTATAAAACAAAGATCCACAAAAAAAATCCTATTTCACTAAAAATTTTAAATACTATTTTTGTTTTTTATTTTTTACACATGAAATTAATCCCGTCATTTATATTTTTTTTCTTACCCTTATTCGATTACTGTTTAGATTTTACTGCTCTAACCAAACAGACACGGAATGCAACTACAAAGTCTACCATAAATTCAGCTCGTGCTCTTCAAGGGCCACTCTTATTTTTTTCCACTTATTCATCATTCATTTGAATGTCACCACTTTGTAATGGGTTGGTACTCATCTAAAATTCACGTCATGGATCACCATGCAGCTATTACTATATAGGAATCGCATACTCACATTCGCCGCCTACCCTCTTTATGCTTTTTTTGCATGCCAAAAAGTCTATAATATGTTTATACTTGAAAATTATAGTTATAGATATTCATATTATCATGTTTCAAGATAGAATAACTGTGGTTTGCAGAGCTCCTTTATTCAACATTTGATATCAGAACGAGAAACCAACTATCCATTAATAATCATAACTTACAGATTATATGTCACGAAATTACATATTATCATGTTTTAAAAAAATCCTATATTGATCAATTTTATTTTTTATACATATACTTTTTTGTGTTCAATATCAAAATTAAGTTTTTATAGAATAATCATTGAGTAGAAACATAGATTAACGAAGCAAATTAAAAAACTTTAGAAGCAAAACTCTAAAATTGCATCTAAATCAGCATTTTAAATAGAATGATCTTATATCTATTAAAGCATAAGCCTCTATTGTCACGTGTCAACGTCATGTTTCTCGAAGCCTAAAAATTATTATAAAAAGTGATTTCTAAATGTTAATATAAATTGGAAATTGATTTTTAAATTTTTTAAAAATTATTTAAATAAATAGTTTTATAAAAATAGTTTTTAAACTTTTAAGGATTTTTTTTAACCAACGAGCATATCTTAACAAATCAGTTTAAATATATAATAAATTCGAAGAGATAGGTATTTAAAAGAAAATTAAAAGTCATAATAATAATAATAATTATTATAATTTTATTCTCCGAAATTTTATTTTACAAAAATATACATATAAATTTCTAAGTATTAAGTATTTATTAAAACTCAACCCGCACAAAGTGCGAGTAATACACTAGTTATGCATTAAACATGATACAATTAAATCCTTAAATCCATCTCTATATTTACACGTAAATTAGGATTTTTCATTAATAATAATTTAATACCTTTGTCTTTAATCTCTTAAAAACCCTATTCTTATCTACACATCTTTTTTAATAAAAACATGTCACGTCATGATTAAATAAAATATAGTTTAAATGATGGAGTATAGAAATTTTATACAAGGACACTTTAAACATAAAAAAAACACAAAATAAAGACGACAAAAATTAAAAGATCATTATTTTTTTTAATGGAGATTAACCATTAAACAATAAATATTGTAAAATAAAACTTGTTTTATAAAAATTTTGTAAAATTTAGTACGATCAAACACAATTTTATTTTTTTGGTCAATTATAGTGTGAAAATGAGTAGTTTTCTAATTCCTCATTATTTTAGCCGTCAAGATAGTTGTTAGTTTGCTTTAAAGTTTTTTCTACTACAATATAACGTTTGTAAGTTTTGTCTCCTTAATTTAATATATTTTTTGCTTTATATTCAATTATGTTTGTCTAAACTTCCTCCTAATATAAGAATTGAATGATCTCTATAACAATTTAATTTATTGTTTGGTTATATCTTTATGAATCGAGATTTTAATATTGACTCTTTTCAAGACGCTTTATTCATACTGTTTAATTATCTTAAAAATAAGTGGTTTTTTAATTTGTTAAGATAAAACAAGTGAATGGGTAAAAAAACGAAGTTTATTTTATTGTATTTATTGATAATAACTTGTTTTGAGAATATTAGTCTATCAAAGCTCAGAGGATTTATAATCATCGTCTTTTTAAACTGAAGGGCCACAAGCGAAGGTTTTTTTTTTATCTTTTCCAGAATTTAAATGCTTCATGGGTTTTCCTATACTCGTTAAACCGTTAGATTTAGAGCTACGTGAGTTGGATGATTATCTACAATTATCATATATCAATGTTAATGATATATATATATATATATATATATATATATATATATATATATATATATATATATAGTATAGATCCTATGAGAACACCCCCTAACGTGAGAACATGAGAACAGATTCGTAATTATTATTAGTTTTGTTACGAATGTGCCATATCGTTTAATGTATTATTCGTAGTTATTGTTGATTGAGTGGATTATTCATAGTTATTGTTGGATTCGTAGTTATTATTATTTTTGATATCTACTCTAAATCTCAACCCTTAATACTCACATCCAACGGTGTACGATTGTTCTCATGTTCTCACGTTAGGGGTGTTCTCATGGGAACCACACCCTATATATATATATATATATGTATATATATATATATATATATATATATATATATATATATATATATATATATAGTATAAATCCTATGAGAACACCCCTAACGTGAGAACATGAGAACAAATTCATAATTATTATTAGTTTTGTTACGAATGTGTCATATCGTTTAATGTATTATTCGTAGTTATTGTTGGTTGAGTGGATTATTCGTAGTTATTGTTGGATTCCTAATTATTATTATTCGTAGTTATTATTATTTTTGATATCTACTTTAAATCTCAACCCTTAATACTCACATCCAACGGTGTACGATTGTTCTCATGTTCTCACGTTAGGGGTGTTCTCATGGGAACCACACCCTCTATATATATATATATATATATAGATTTTAGTTCAAGTGAGGAGGGCACTTGTAGATAGGAATTAGGAGGGTTGTAAGCCATTGGATGAATTTTAAATCAAGGGTTCTCACACGCTCATCATTAATGACATTTTTGTAAACTGACTTAAAATCTAGAAAAATACCCTTACGTTCAAAATAGTCATCGGTGTTCATACTTTTATACGCCATTGTTCATGTTTTTATACATCGGTGTTCATAGTATTTTTATTCATCAAAGTGTCATGTCTATTTATTCTTTTGTGTTATTTTGTGTTCATATTATAATGTATAGATGCTCATTTACAGTATATAACCATAAAAAATAAAAAACTCATCACAAAATGTTAAAAGTTGATCATAATATGTTATGTATGTGTCAAAGTTATAGATAAGTCATCGGTGTTCATATTTTTATACGTCATTGTTCAGGTTTTTATTCGTCAGTGTTCATACTTTTTATGTCATTGTTCTTGTAAATATTATAAACTATTTTTCTATAAGGCATTTTGCCGAACAGTTTGCGTGCACACTAAAAGGAGCATATAGAATATTCAATTGGACTTATTAGACCAACTCAACATATGTATATACATGTATTTTCTCAATCAAACTTATCAAATAGAAAAATGATTCAAACAAATTTTGATTTCGAACATAAATATCAATCATAATGAAAACTAAACCTTAAGAATGCAAATCTAAACAGTGAGAGTAAAAATTCGAAGAAACAAAACCTAAATCTTCTTGTATTCTCTTTGATTTCACAATTTTTTATATAATCAATCTCTGAATATTATAAACACGATTTGAAAGTAAAGTATAATTTTCAAAAAAATGAACATCATATTTTTAAAAAAATGAATACATACTTGTAAAAAAAATGAACATCATATTTATTAACACGATTTGAAAGAATAGTATAATTTTTTTTTAAAAATCCAAAAAAATGTTTTAAAAAAATCCAAAAAAATGAACAATTAAGTTAAAAAATGAACAGTTAGTGTTGGAAAAAAATGAACATTTATTGATAAAATATGAACAATGACTCTTTAAAAATGAACACATACTTATAAAAATATGAACCCCAATTTTTATTTACAAAAAGAAAATTTTGGAAAAAAAAACAGTGACGTGGCATGCCACATGTCACCACCCCGGTTCTCCTCATTCCTATCTGCAAGGGTCCTCCTCACCGGAATTTGACCCTATATATATATATATATATATATATATATATATATATATATATATATATATATATATATATATATATATATATATATATATATATATGTATGTATATATATAAAATATACTACTTTATTATAGTGGAAATTCGTGTTTCCTTAGATCGCCGTCCTTCATTGATGCAACATCATAATCATTTTCTCTTGTTATCGATGCTTGCTTTATTGTTTGTTTTCACTTAAACTAATTAATTATTATTGTCATCAAATCAGACACAATCTCTGCGAAATCGATACTCAATTATATCACATCCGATTTGTATCCTTGTGGAGAGGTTGTTTTTATTTTGATAAAACTTCCACAATCACTATGTCAAACTACTAAATATAGAAAAATATTACTCAAAAGTAGACCTGTTCATATCCGGGCTCGGGCCGGACTCGGGCCGGGCATTTTTTAAAAAAATCCCGTTTTGGCGGACCCGGGCGAGCCCGGTTCACGGGCCTGCCAGGGTTGCCGTACCCGTCCGGCCGGGCGGGCCGGGCTGCCCGGCGGGTACCCGTTTTTTTTTTTTTTAAACTGTGACTTTATTTGTACAGAGGCCGGTGGACAAGACGAGTCGAGGAAGAGGACGACTGGAAGCGGAAGGGGGTCGAGGACGATCGTCCACGAATTTAGCCATGTATGATATCCACCATCCAACTCTTAAACACACTATTTTCTATACACGAACCGAACATTGATATATTCAAATTCAAGTCATTTTATAGACGAGTCAAGTCCTTAACTTAAACGATTTTAAAATTTATGTTTACATTATCTTGCCTAAAAAATAAGCGAGACTGAACTAAGTTTATTTTTTTGGCTAATTTGGTTAGTAGGCCTTTTTAAGAATAGCATTAGTAAGTAAGCCTTTTTAGGTTTTTAGTTTAGTAAATATACCCCAATTTTTTTTAACCATGGAAACCCTAACCTTCAATTCCTCCCGCCTCCTTCAGCTCTCCCTTCTTTAGCAGTTTGCATATCCTTCAATTTCTTCCAATTCCATTCCGACTTTCCGTAGAGGTCCTTCAGCTCTCCCTTCTTCAGCTCTCCCGGCGGCCGGTGGTCCCCTGGGTCTCCTCTTTGACGTGGTGGTCATCCCTTTCCGGCGTCGACAATGCCCCCTTCTCCTAGGTCAGTTTCTTCATTCTCCTCTCTTCTCTCTTTCTTGTCGGCTTCGGAAGCTAGTGCCGGCTTCTGGTGGGTCACCGTGCATCCGGTGGGCGCCTTGCTTCCACGCTTGGTGGCGCATGGCCGGTTCTGGTTTCGGTCTCTGTTAGTGCAGTGCCTGGTTTGTACGCCTATTGTGGCGGGTTTTGTTTTTGAGCCATCTATGGCGGGTTTTGCATCTGGGTCTACATTTGAGTCCTATTTTGGCTCTTGGTTTGTGCACCTGAGTCTACTTCTTACTTTGACTCTTTTATGCTGCATATGTGTATGATTCGGCTCTTGGTATTGTGGCGGGTTTTGACATTCTATCTCTTGATGCATATTTGTTTAACATTTGTTGTTAAGTCTGGTATATGCATATTGTTTTAAGTTCTTCTTCCTTGTTCATTCAGTTTGAAGCGTCTTGTTCTGTATTATACAAAGGAAAGATTTCTGAAAGTTAGCAAATGCAGATTAGAAAGGAAGCTGATAGCTTTTGGAATAGAGTTTCTGGTTCATTGGTGAAGAAGCTGATAGCTTTTGGAATAATGTTTGTATAAAAATCTGGTATAAGTTTTTATGGTTTAAGTTTTCTGGTATAAAAATCTGGTGTAAAAAAATTCTGGTATGACAAAATGTAATTTTATGGTATGTAACTTTATGGTATGTAGTTTTATGGTATGTAATTTTATGGCATGAAAATCTAGTGTAAAAAAATTCTGGTATAACAAAATGTAATTTTATGGTATGAAAATCTGGTGTAAAAAATTCTGGTATGACAAAATTCTTGTATGACAAAATTCTGGTATGAACTTTTCGTATTATAATATCTGGCATGAGAAATTATGGTATGAGAAATTCCGGTATGAGAAATTTAGTCCAGAAAATAAAAAAGAAAATAATAAAAAAAATAAAAAAAAGGCAAGAAAAAAAAAATCAGTAATTAAAAATTAAAACTTATACTTATATAACAAATAACAAACATCATTTATTCATTTCTTTTTAAATAGAAGGGTTAATAATTTTTACCTACTATTAAATGAAAGTGGTTAAAAATTTAGGGTACATTTTCTTAAATAAAAACTCAAAAAGGCCTATCCCTTTATTTTTTTTGAGTGGAGACCGAGTAGTTTGATTAATACAACCCTACCATATGTATTTTAGTTAAATAAACCGAATTTATTCAACGAGCCAAACCCAAATATATTATTATAAATAGCCCTCTATATTTTGATGGTAAGATGTATGACGACATGTTTGCAATAATTTATGAAATGGATTTTTTAATGTAAAACCCTCATTAATTATTTGTCTCCGCTGGCTTGAGTGTCATAACTAGCGGCCGAACACATGCCTTTGGACTTTGGAATGCATCTATCGTTGACCCTTATTAACTGCAAATTATTGGAAAACTTGGTCGGATAACTAGTTGAAGTTTTCAAAATGTTGAGGTAGCAAATGTAAAATTGTAAAAGTTGAGGGAAAATATTGGAAAACATAAGAATAAATAAAGAAGGTTGGGCAGGTGGGGGCGGAAAGAAGTGGGTCCCGTTCATTAGAGTCAAAGTCAAAATGGTTGGCGTCTACATTATTATTAGTAGACCTTTGTCGGCGACGACTTACAGAAACTGAGCAATATTACCAATATACCATTGTCATCTTCTTGTATATTTGTGTGATAAGGTGATGGGGAAGGTGCTTTTATCATTCGAGTCCATTCAAATATGACGACCCTGCTCATTTAACATTCACCTTCCTCGACTATATAACTTTTCAAATATATCTCTACACCTAACTCAACTTGACAACCTTGCCCTTAAAAGTAGGGAAGACATATTTAAGGAGTAGAAAAGGAAAGTTGGTACTAGATATGAGTCCGATTCGAGCCAAAATTGACATATCAGTCAAAATTGTCGGTTTAGATTTGTCGGTTGGAGTTTGGTTGAACCGTAGGTTGGCGGTTTAAGTTTCTTACTTCGAAAAACCTAAACCGACAGCTTACGTATACTTTATTCCTTTTTGTTAAAAAAGGGTTAAACAGACGATTAACCGCCGGTTCGACAAAAAAAAAACTCGTTGCTTTGGGCTCTTTTGGGCCCGCCAACAGCTATTTTAAATAGCCGTTAGTAGGACCCACATCTCCAACGGCTACTAGGCGTTGAGATGTGTTATAATATATTTTTTGTAAATAATGAAAAAGGCTTTTAAAAAAATTCAACCTATTTCCTATAAATATCTAACTCATCTTCTATTTTATCTCACACCAACATTCTCAACTCTCTATAATCTCTACTACTACTCTCAAGTCTCAATCTCGCATTCTCATTCTCGATTTTTTGTATTTCTGGAATTCATCTCTCAATCTCGTAATGAAAAACTCAAGCAACGACACTCCTCCCAATTCTCACCTATTACCCAAGAAAACGAAACCCAAATGCCCGAAATGTTCACCTTGTGAATGGGCATTTCGACAAGTTCCTCAACCGGAAATGCTCACATTTGACATTTATACAAAGCATTACAAGAAGGTGAGGCGGTGAACGAATATTGTCAACTCTCGTGCAACGATTGTCCAAAGGTGTACAAGTGTAGGGTGGAAAGTGGTTATGTGACTTTGCAAACCCACATACAAAAAATTCATTCCGAGAAGCTAGGGATATCATGGGGACAATCCCCCTGGTTTGCATTTTCTTCATCTCAATCGCCTTTATTTATGTACAATAAAAGTGAATAAAGGATAGGATCATTAGCTAACGTTATAAGTTCTCATGCATTTTCATTTGCTTATGCGGACTATGAAGAAGTTCGAGCATATAACACTAAGGGCCCGTTTGGTTCCAACTCCGGAAACGGAAACGGAATGGAAACGAATTTAGTCCATATGTATATCCATATTCATGAAATTCTATGGAATCATTCCTTGTGTTTACATGCAAAATGCACTTGTCTCCACATATTTTGTTACCCTATAGGGTATCAAAAGTAATCAAATTCAACCTCAATTACTTCAAATCACAAGGAATGATTCCAACAACTTTCATGAATAAGGGTATACATATGGACTAGATTCGTTTCCATTCCGTTTCCGATTCCGGAGTTCAAACCAAACGGGCCCTAAATATCTTCAATCTTCTTCTAAACCAACTTCTCGCAAAAATATTTCCAAATTAGTTTCTAAATCTTATGAACAAAAGAAACAAAAAAAACTATTTCAATTTTTTCATCTTTTTTCGCATCAAGTTTCAATTTGTGGTGATTTTTGGAGTACACTATCACAAAAACATTTTTACATGGGCAACTTTACATTTTGTTGATAAAGATATGTTTTTTTGTATAAATATGTTATTGTATTTCGTCATTTCAACGAAAGACATAATGCCACAAACATTGCAAACTTGATACCAACGGTTTTACAAGATTATAATTTACAAGGTTGAGTGTTTTCATATTTTTTGATAATGCATCCGCTAATACCTCCGCCATAAACGAATTGGTGGAGAATAATATGTTTACAAAATAATGTCCATCCAATTGAATTTATGTGCATGTTATATTTTAAACTTATGTGTTCAAGATGGACTAAAGATTTTATTGATAATGTTAACCCCCATCACCGACGTTATTAAACATATTTGACACTCATCCGATTTGAAGGAAAAAAATGGAGAACAATATGTTCACAAAATAATGTTCATCCAATTAAATTTTCCAAAGACATTGGAACTCGTTAGAACTCTACTTACAAATTACCTAATCAAAACCTTCGTTACAAAGATCTTTTACAAGATTTTTCCGCATAAAATATTCCTTGGTCAATTTTAGATGATGAAATATTTGACAAACTTGTCTTGATATTTGTAATGTTTAAAGGTTTTTAGTGATTCAACTAGTTTGATGATCGAGTTACGTTTACACTCCCACTTCTTACTGCTTTTTAGAAATAACCGTAAATGTTTCTGAAGCTTTACAAACCAGTTCTACCTTTTCAACTCTTAAAAGTGCTATAAATGTTATGAAATTTAAATGACTAAAATATTACAACGAAATTCCTTGATGTATTTTATTTCCACCGTTTTTTATCATACACTCAAACTTGAAGGTGTTTCTGATTTGTTGTTTGTTTGTTTGTTATGATTGTTTGGGTTTAAGTTCTACAAAAACTTCTACCATTATTCATAATGGTCGTATTTATGTTAAAATTTTGCTTTCTTCATTTCAAGGAATTGCTAGCTCTTCTTCTATCGCCGAACCGACTCCTACACCTTCTTCTTCTTCTTCTTCTTCTTCTTCTTCTTCTTCTTCTTCTTCTTCTTCTTCTTCTTCTTCTTCTTCTTCTTCTTCTTTCAAAAGCAAAACAAATTTTAGCTAAAAGAACCAAAGCACCAAGACATTCATTCTCAAGTGCAGAATTTTAAGATTATCTAACAACGTGTTTTAGTTTTAATAGTGAATCTTTTGAAATTTTGGATTGGTGGAAGAAGTTAGCCCCGTGTGCAGCAACTCATGGTCGTGCCTGCATCAACGGTTCCGTAGAGCAAGCATTTAGCCAATGGGAGAATATGCTCCACTACAAGAGAAACCAATTATAGCCTGAAAAGTTGGAGGCACAAGTTTGCATTCAAGATTGGATAAGGGTGGAGAAGTGGAAACAATAGGAATGCTCCGGTGTAAGACTCAAAATTGGATTTCATCTCCAATGATCCGGGCACAACTTTGAGTCCGAGACACAACTTCCAAGATAGGATAAGGGCGGAGAAGTGGAAACAACGAAATGCCCCAACGTATGACTTAACATCGGATTCCAACTCCGATGATCCGGACACAACTTCTGAGTCCGAGGCATGAAGGTAAGTGGGGTAACAAAACAACTCGAAAGTTCGACAAAAGGTAAGCAAAGGTAAGAGAACTGCGTGTCTTTGATTCCTCTTAACCCCAAGAGGATACATAAGCGACCAGGAAACGGGTTCAAACCCTTCTTCTTCTTCTTCTTCTTCTTCTTCTTCTTCTTCTTCTTCTTCTTGAATTAAAGTACCAAGATCTTAGGTGAGATATTTTTATCTCAGCCGAGATAACCAATATCTCACCCAAGATTTCCATGTCGATAGTAATCTCGGGTGAAATTTTGGTTATCTCGGTCGAGATATGGAAAATCACACCGGGATTGCTCTCGACTTTTTTTCTAATTAAATCGGTGCTAAGCCTACAAACCGCCAACTGTTAGTTTAGGTTCGGGCTAAACCGAAATCTAAACCGGCGGTTTGGAAACCTAAACCGGCGGTTTGGAAACCTAAACCACCAGTTTAGGTTTCCAGCCCAGCCCATGTCTAGGTGATGCTCATTCAAGGATTTATGTCTTTAAGTTAAATTAGGTCTGATTAGAGAAAATTCTAATCAGATTTCAACGCTAAGATTAATGTGTTTCAACCCTAGGTTATACATTATATGTGGTTGAATTTTCAATGGGCGTTTTAGAATATTTTGAATGCAAAACCCCCCTTGACATATTTTAACAAGAGTTTCATTTCTTCGTTAAAAAGTGCAAGTGAGAATGTCTTCTTCAATGTTCATTAGTTTGGCGTGTCTTGCGTGGGTCAATTTCAATTGCGAGAGTTGGTGCTTTCAAACATTCACAGGCTTCTTTCTTCTGCTTCCTATACCGTATCTACTATCTAAGATTGTGTGAGATTATAGCAGAAGGGTTTCTTGATCATTTTTAGTTGTGTCTTAGGACTAATATACCTAAGGTTACTCTAAGTTGTTTCAAGGGGTTCAACCTTGATCTATCCATCACTTTCTTCCATCCCACGCCTTATTCCCTCCATTTCGAGTCATCTAGTGCATTAAGGATGAGCTTTTTGTGTCGAAGATCGGGACAATCTAATGCAAAACCCCCTTATTCCCCGTATTAACCTCACTTAAAAGCTCTTTTAAAAAGACTAGGTTGATAGATGTCTGGTTCTTTCCCACCATTTGTGCGGGTTCTCAAACCCTACATCTATCATGAGTTGGTCGGAGAATCAATGATGTCTTCGGGTGCAATCACATATAGTGACGCCAAGGCCAATGTATGGTTGGTCACTTGATCGTAACTGAGGTTGTGGTCGGGCAAAAGTTGATCCCGTTTGTGGTGATCGGAACATGCCGATTTGAGTTAGTCGTTTCCGACGAACCGAAATGGATGCGGATGAACCGTTGTTTGGATCGACAAAGTAGATGCCGTTGTCGGAAGTGTTTGAGTGGGCGGATAGGATCGGAAGTGCCTTTAGGCAAAACCGCTCTGATACCATGATAGATGTGTGGTTCTTTCTCACCATTTGTGCGGGTTCTCAAACCCTACATCTATCATAGGCCTTGTTCAGTAAAGCTTCATGTGTAGATTTTTGTAGAGCTTTGCACTTTTAAAAAAATTATTGGTATTTAACATTACAAGCTTATTAAGAAGATTAGATTTTTGAGAAATTTTTATTAGTTTTTTTTAGTTTTTCAAAAGCTAAAGTAGATAAAAAAAATCTTCCAATTTAACCCTGTTGACAAATATCTTTATACTATAAAAGCTTTTTAAATATTTGACTATTTTATTAATTGAAAAAATTGGTGATTTAAGGCACTTTTTGTAACTTCTAGACTAACTAGACTCCTATATTTTTTAGCTAAATTTTTACATCAAAATAAATTAATTCAAGGGACATAAGGGGAAAACGTAACTTGAGTGGGAGGGATTTAAGGCACTTTATGTAACTCAGATTGGGCATGGGCTTGTGTAACTCGAGTGGGGCTACTGAGCATGAACTGAACTTGGAATTGAACTCTATTAAATTAAAATTACTAATTAACCCTTTCAATTAATCTTTATTAATAAATAAGAGGGGTCTAATTTGTCTACAAAATACAAAAAGTGTTTACTTTATACTACATTAGACAAAAAGTGTCTATTCACTCAACTCATCCTTATAAATTCTATATAAAAGTCTACCCACAAATCTTCCCCTATCGAATCCTAATTAGATTTTTCACTAAGTTTTCAAAATTTACAAAGCTTTTCACTTAACTACTCAGGAATCTATAAAAAAAAAGCTTAAATTCTTTTGGTAATTTCGTTATAAAAATTTATAAATATTCTCTTTCTAATGGTGGGTTGATGCAAAATGACTAAGGGCGTGTTTACCTTGCGGGTTTATAAACTAAATGATAGTTTATAAACCTTTGCTGATTTTTGTGTAACCGTTTACCTTGCGGGTTTATAAACTAAATGATAGTTTATAAACCTTTGTTGATTTTGTGTAACCGTTTACCTTGCGGGTTTATAAATTAAATGATAGTTTATTTGGGTTTTTAAACCCGTAAAAAATAACCTTCTCAAGATGAGGTTATTTTTATTTGGGTTTTTAAACTCATTAGTTTATAAACCCGAATAAACTCAAACCCTTAGTAAACACGCCCTAACACTACTCCTATTTACGGTGTGTTTTAGAAACACTAAAAAAAAAGTAGTGTATTTTATACGAAAGGACATACTTAACCCTACAAACATTAGTTTAGCAAATAAACACCATTTAGGGCCCGTTTGTTTCCAACTCCGGAATCGAAAACGGAATAGAAACGAATTTAGTTCATATCTATATCCTTATTCATGAAATTGTATGGAATCATTTCTTATGTTTTAAGGCAAAATAGAATTGATTTCCCACATTTTGTTACCCTATAGGGTATCAAAAGTAATCAAACTCTACTCCAATTACTTCAAACCACAATGAATGATTTCAAAAACTTTCATAAATATGGATAAGCGTATTGACTAGATTCGTTTTCATTTCGTTTTCGATTCCGGAGTTAAAACCAAATGGCCCTTAGTGTTTTTAAAATACATGGGTATTAAAACACTAGTGACCGATCTAAAGAGAACATCTAAAGCTCCGACACAACACGACTTGCCAAAAGACTAGAAAATTGTGACAAACCCCAAAGACTAGGGAAAACTTAGCCAGCCAAGACTTGCTCCTCATTGTCAGACTCACATTGTTTGACATAAAAACTAAAAATTTTGGTTTTCTGGTGGATGAATTTGAGACACAGAACGTGGAGAGTACAATACACAGTAGCATGAGAGACATTAGAACATCTAAAATTCATCGAGTTCAGTTCTATTTCATTGCCAATATAAAGTTTACAAAGCAATCCTTCTTCTCTTTGAAGCCGACACAAATTGAACCAGCTCAACGATCTTCCTTTCCTAGTGGGTATTTATCATACCTCTTCTTCTATCCTGCAGACATTATACATTATACATTACACATTACACATACATATACACTACAACTTAAGATTCAGTCTTGAATGGCTGATATTTCTTAAGATCGCCCAAAATCCCAGCCACAGACCCAGCAGCAGCAGCTATACTAATAACAAGACAAGCAAGACTCAGAATCTGAAGACAAATCCATTTCGAGCTCCATTTCGGAGTTCTCTTCTGGCTAATGTACATCTCCACAGGGTAATAAACAGTTAATGGCCAAAATCCCAAGGCTCCGAGAAGCGCGGCCACATCATTGAAGAATGGCATTAGCATCGACAACACAGTTGTCGTGATCACGAAAATAGTCCTCCAAACCAACCGAAATAGGTTTAGTTTAAAGGACTTGTAACCCGGGATTCGCACTTTAATTTCCTTGCCTATGAAGTCACTGTCCGGGAACCTTGCCGATGCCGTCTTTTCGACAAAGGCGAAGAGGGGCTGGCAATAGACTTGGTAGGCACCCACAAGGTGGATCACAATGGCTGCGTTGGCTATGTCCAGTAACCAGAATGGCTCGAAGAACCCGAACCCTGTTAGCAGGTTGCCCGGGGCTTGGTCCCCGAATGCTGCATAGCCTGCGCACCCACATAGGGTGTAGAATACGCTTGTTGTCAATACGCTTATCAAGGTTGCTCTCTTCATCGTCTTGGATTCTTTTGGTGGCGATTTCAGTGTATCCTGAATTTCAACAAGGATCATGGAGTAAGAATAAGCAAATGCAATGTCACCAAGAGCTTGAAAGCTCCTCCAAATCTTGTCGGTTTCTGTCACCGTGCCGGAATCCGTCACCGTGCCGATGCTAACACCTGTCATGCTTCCTCCAATTCTTTTATTTTCTGATCACCATTACACGAATCAAGAAAAAAGGGTTAGTAAAGGCTTTTATCTTTAGCGCAATTTTACAATATAATCTTTCTTACCAGCAACTTGAGCAATCCCAAGTCCAAGTCCAATAGAAGAGTAAGTGAAGGACATTACAGCAGCAACAATGGAGAGCCACGAAATCTGATCGAAATCTGGAATTTGGGAGAAGAAGATCTCCACAACACCAAAGATAATCATATATGAATTACTTGAAAACAAACAACCGGTCTTCTTCCCCTTTTCATGGAAGCAATTAGCCTTGTGGATTGCCCTGTATTACAAAAAAATGTCTCATTTCAGTTTGGGATTGCAGAGAGTTGAGTAAAAGGTTGTGTTTGGGATTGAACTCACTTCATGCTAATGGAAGCTGCAATGGTGTAACCAATTGCCACACCACAGAGGTTAATGTATTGCAGACATCCACAAAACTTCACCTGCAACCCACCTGCAAATTCCAAAAACCCATTTGATTATATTTCAACAATTGACAATTTAGTCAAAATATTGAAAGCCTTAGATTTTTTTTTTTTTTTTTTTTTGTTGCAAAAAAGCCTTAGCTCTTAAGTTCTGTAAAAAAACAGTCTTAGCTCTTAAGACAGCTAAAATTGAATACGGTTGCAGTTTTTTTGTACGTTATAGGTATCCAGAAACAGAGTACGGTACCTAGGTTGGAACGGACAGCATCCATATAAGTGTAGTTACGCTTGCCGGAGACAGAGTCGCCGGAACGGTAACAGTCGGCGAGAAGGGAGGAGGTGAAGTAAGTGACGAAGGCGAACAACAACATGACAACGGGGCCTGCCACCCATCCTAGCTGCGCCACCGCCCACGCCAACGATAAGACGCCGGAACCTATGACCGCCGTGACTATGTGTGCGCTCGCCGTCCATACAGTTCCTATTCAATTTCATTCAAACCATCTTTCATTTCAACTTAAACATTGGGGGTTCGGGTATGGTAAATTGATAAATAGTAGTTACCCGTTCGTTTGGGGCGGCCATCGTCGTCAAAGAGATCGGAGGTGGTTCGAGCCAAGGAGTTGACGGCGAGACTGGAGATTTTGGTTTTGTGATCACCCATTTGTTCTTCTCTTGCTTTCTGAGTTTCTACTTAGCTTCGTTCGTTATATATAGTGACAGATATTTGTAGACACAAAAGATCATCTCTCTTTTGTCACCCATGGACCTTTTTTTTTTTTTTTTTTTTTTTTTTTT
>BSUD01000006.1:25546840-25635398 GCA_033239045.1 Fagopyrum esculentum | reverse complement strand
TTTTTTTTTTTTTTTTTTTTTTTAATGTAAAGGGGCTACGAAATACTCTGGTAATGTAATTCACCCTAAAACATCCTTACAAATTAAAATATGAAGTGATCGACAGAAAAAAAGTGTGTTTGGCTTCGAAATTTTTAAATGGGGCAATTGTTCGTCAACATTCATGTATGACCTGAATTTTCTCAAAAAAAACTAAGATTAAGTATAGAGTCGAATACGATCATCTCAATTAATAATTTTGTAAAAGTCAATAGTAATACATTACCCATCAAGAAGGTTGAAACTCGAAGGTTGTTGGAGTTGTCCTTGAAAGATTGAGATGATTAATTTCTACTTCAGACTTGACCTCCGTTTTTTTAAGTCCAAATTAGGCATGTCTTCAGAGAAGTAAACCTTATTGTTGACCGATTAATTCATCTGAAAACTTCGACACCCAAAATCACTATTATGATAATCCCAAAATTTTAGTTCTAATCCATAAAAATGTTTTAAAGCGGACTACCTCCAGAAAATAGTTCAATCTAAATCATAAAAAATAAATAAAATAAAGATATAAAATAGTTAAAATATTGTTTTAATGTATGGTAGATTGGTAGATCAAAACCCATAATTTAGGTATGTTTAATTAGAGAGAGAGAAATATGGTGATGGGATGTTTGTTTAAGATGGATGTTTACACAATGATTGTATCGATACTATAAGCATAAATTTTTTATTCTTTAGAAGCTTAAAGATTTAAACATTGATAGAGTTAATAGACATATAAAATTTTATATGTATGAAGATAATATATATTGATTTGTGAATGTGATTATCATAATGTGTATAAAGTATAAACTTGACTTCCATTTCCATTGAATTGAAACACGAATCCAAATGAAATAAGTATACATGTCAAAGTTTTGTGGCATGTAGGCATATGTAATGTGGGGAGTCGTGTAAGAGATTGCGATGAATTGATGCACTACTAATCCGACACGTAATCCCACAACCGTGTGGGGTTACATACCCAATTAGGTTTTTCTCTTTAACGTTTAAACATATAATTACCAACACAAAGAGTAATTATATTTTGTTTGTTTATTACATTAAATTAAATAAAGTTATTTTTTTAACTATTTGGTTTAA
The DNA here is from genome assembly GCA_033239045.1 of Fagopyrum esculentum. Taxonomy (NCBI): domain Eukaryota; kingdom Viridiplantae; phylum Streptophyta; class Magnoliopsida; order Caryophyllales; family Polygonaceae; genus Fagopyrum; species Fagopyrum esculentum. The sequence goes on along the minus strand of BSUD01000006.1, from coordinate 25,634,270 downwards.
TAGTCTTTTTCTATTTTTGTTTTTAGTAAATGTACTCCTCGAGAGAAGAATGAGGAGTTTGAGAATAAGTACAAAAGGTTGGGGTATATTTACTTAATTGAAATATTAAAAAGCCTAGTTACTAATATAGTTTTTCAAAAAGGCCTAATTATCAAAATTGTCCGATATTTTTTTGTGAGACTAAATAAAGGTAATTTAAGGAGATATGGCGACATATGCGTCCATTGAAAGACGATAATTAATTATCATCTTGAGGTTTTAACAAGTCGATCTCGGTGTAACTCTAAGTTGGATAACTTGACATTGAAACTTCGTCAAGTCAATCAGTTTCTTCTCCTTCTTCTTGCTTTGGACATACATCGTTTAAAAATATAATGAAAGTGTCACATACAAATTTGGTCGAACTCTGATGCATTTGGATATACAGTGCTGATCAATATTTATAGTCATTATGGTTGCACCCAAGATCTTAATTTGATGGAAGCCCTTTGAGAAATGAAAGTGTCTAATATAAATTTGTAATTTGAGTATACTTTAAATATCCAGTTGCTTTTTTTTGATACATAGGTAACAACTCAGGAGAATCAATTTCTAGAAACCGATCGTCCTAAAACATCCTTTCGGATGAGGTCTTGAACATCTTGTGGAGTTGCATCCACTTCCATCTTGCCATTGTATCCGTGTGAAGCAATCTTGTCCGCAACCGTGTTGATCTCCCTAAATACATGTTGTGCGGTGAAGCTATGGAAATCAGACATAATAATCGTAATATCGTTAATCATCATATCGAGTTCCCATGGTGGCTTCCAATTTCGCTTAATCGAGTTGATGAGCGTAAGACTATCTCCTTCTATCTCGATGCATGTAATTCCACACTTCTTTGCCTTTTAAAGGCCAAATCTCAAAGTAAGTGCTTCTGCTTCCAAAACTGACTCAACATTACACTTGCCGCATCCTACGGCCGTAGGAATCGCATGTTGATTCCAAATGATAAATTCATACGCGCAGTTGTTTGTTGAATCAAATGAAGCATCAAAATTGATTTTAAAGGAACCATCATTTGGTCGTTGCCATTTAATGTTTTTTTTCTTTCTTCTTTGTGGTTTCGTTGATGTAGAAATCTTGTTTTGGTCGGAATTTGCTAGATCTCAACTAGCAATTTGGTTAATAGCAGTGGTTTTGACGTTCGGTGGAAATTTTGTTTTGTTAAAAACGAATTGATTTCTGGTCATCCACATGTTCCACCAAATAACCACTACAAGTTTCATTTCCTTATTCGAAATTGACTCCTTGAGTTCAAACAGGGACTCAGTGATTCATTGATTATCTATATCGATATTTTGTAAACTAGATTTTACATTTTGATTGTCGATAGTTGTTATCATGATTGGGCATTGGAAGAAAAGGTGTTTAGCACTTTCAGTATGGTGGTTACAGAACTCACAATTCATGACTACCGGGATTCTCTGTCTGTCAAGATTTTGTTTTGTAGGTAGGCCATTCATAGCTAACTTCCATAAGAAATTCCTAATTTTAGGCATAATGTCCATTTTTCAAATCCATGTTTTATCCAAAGTAACACCAATTTTCCGTTTTTGTATCAACTCCAAAGATGATTTCGTGGAATACCACCCCTCCTCATTTCCGGACCAAAACGGACGGTCGCGGATTTCAGTTTTGGGGAGATTATAATTCTTAACTGTGTCTAGTACGTTACTTGGCAAAATTGTTTTTAACTGATCTATTTTCTGTTGGCCCCATTCTTTATTAGTAATGTACGAGGAAGTTAATTCTGACAAGTTGACCCCACTCTGGTTTATCATGACGTGTTTAAGTGATTTATCTAGCAACCACTTATCCGTCCAGAATCTAACCGCATTTTCATCGCCTACTCTCCAGGCCAACCCTTTATCAAATTCTTTATGTAATTTAAACAAGCTTTTCCATTGCCATGACACATTCTTTCCACATTCGTAATTCCAGAGGCTCGTCCCTTTTAGGTATTTTTCTTCTACAATTTTGACCCAAATGTTATCTGGTTCTGGCATTATTTTCCACAAGAGTTTCATTTGTAGTGCTTTGTTCATGTCTTTTGCTTTTTTTATTCCCGTTCCACCTAGACTCCGAGGTTTACAAATCTTATCCCAACTGATCAAAGGATGATGGTTAGATCCCTTGTTCCAAAAGAAGTTTCTATTAATTTTCTCCAATTCATTATGTATGCTTTCCGGTAACATGAACGCCTCATTAAATAACTTGGTTTTGCATTAAGGTTAGCTTTTATTAACGTTATTCTTCATTCTTGAGACAAAGATGATGCTTTCCATTTAGTCAGTTGTTGTTTAGTCTTAGTGATGACGGAATGAAATATGTCTTTGTTGACACGTCCATTGATAATTGGGCATCCTAGGTATTGTTCTAGATTGGTAGAAATGTTAATTCCAAGGTGACCTTGAATTCTTCTCCTATTGCTTTGATCTACATTGCTGGTAGTTTGAAACATAGATTTATGATAATTGACAATCTGGCCAGATATGTCACAATAGTCCTTCAGCACCAACCGAACCATTTCATTAGCTTGTGCTGAGGTTTTGGTAAAAATAATAATATCATCTGCGAAAGCTAAAAACGGGATTCTAGTCCCATTTTTTGAAATAGGGAAGTCAATAACTTTGGGATTTTCATTTGATATTTTTTGTAAATTTCTAGCTAACACCTCCGAACAAATATTGAACAGAAGAGGAAATAGTGGATCGCCTTTATTTGCAAAGTTTGGTTTTCTATTTTTTTTCTCTTTTGTATCCTCTTCCCGATCTAGGTTTTCAGATGTGAATTTTGGCATCTTTTTTGGGAAGAAGGGTTCGTTCAAATGTTTTTAATAACAAAATCTAGTTTGGTTATGTTTTATTTAACTGGTTTTAAATTAGTTTGGTTATGTTTTATTTAACTGGTTCATAATTTAGAGTAGGATAATAATATAATAATTAAAAGTGGGGGCCTTTAAAAAGAAATGAGACGAAACAAAATCTTGTTTGATTATCATCCTCGTCAAGACTTTTTGAAAATGGACTGGATTATCCAGTTTTGTCATGTCTATCGCGAGACGAATAGAGTAGCGAATTTTATAGCTAGTTTTGCTTTGAATATTCTGATTAGTTTGAGTGTATTGTTTGACCCGCCGGAAGGTATAGTTGATCTTTTACTTGATGATGTAAGGGGTCGGGCTATCCCCGTGTGATGACTATTTAGCCCTCTTTCCTAATAATAAAAGCACGTCTAGATGCGCCGGAAACCACTGAATCTCTTTCTCACCAAAAAAATAACAGAGCTGTTATAAATATGTTTTTCGATAATTTCGAATTTAAGTGATAATTTGTTAAAAAAAATCATATTTAAGGATGATTTTCAATAACTTTGGATCCATAGTATGTACCGTTTCAATGCGGTGTAGGTGGGAGCTCATATTACTATAAATATATCTAACCAAAAAAATATTACTATAAATATAATCTAACAAAAAAAAAGTTTATCACTATTTATTATCCTATTCATTTACAATTTCTTTCGATTGATATGTCATTCATTCAATTTGTATGATATGATATAATATTACGATTTGTACCACCCCTTAATAAATACGGTGTAGTACATATAGGTGGTTACTTTGTCAAGTGGTACACAAACTACACACTAATTAGTAAATCATAAACATATAAGTTGATTTAAAAAAAGAGAGAAATGTATCCAATTAAAGAATGGAACAATAGATGACTTCCTACTCGGAATAAGAAGTAATGTATCCTCTTAATGGGCCACTGTAAATACCCTTTCCGGACGTAGGCGAAGCCGAACTGAAAACGTACCATTTCAAAAAAAAAAATATGGGTAGGTCAATATATTCTTAGCATTGCGGTCCATCCATGATATGTAATAACGCTAAGAATCGAGTTTCTTGAAGCATATTATATGCTCTATATAGGTCTAGTAGTGAGCCACAAAGCATATTTTTGTGTTATAGACCACCCAATTTTGGCCTACTCTTCTACATGTACATGCATTTGTGTTCTTCAGTATCGTATTCTCTTCTCTTTCTTGCTTTCCTTTGCCATCCTTTTCTGCCAAACTATGCACAAAAGGAAATATATATATTATGATCATCTACTGCTCCCAATACTTGTTCACACTGCCTACAAAATCAAACCCTACCTACGTATCTGCGTAACACATACGTAGGTACGTTTTGATTATGTACGCTACTTTGCAATTTCCATCGTGTCCTTCAATTCACACTTGTTTGGACAATCATTAAAAAGATGATCTAGTAAACAGACGGATCAACAAGAAATTGGACCGTGCATAATTGGACCGGAAAACCGGATCAAATTGGAAATTACGGTCCGGTGTTATCTTGGACTGTAATTATCAGAATTGGTCCGGATACATGATATTACTGTTCCAGTCCCGTTCGAGTTGTTGTTTTTTCACTTTTAACACTTTTTTTAAATGTATGTACTTTAATAGTATTGTCAATGCAAATTTTGAGGTAATAAATTCAATTTTTTATTAACCGTATTATATAATCAATTAGCCCCCATAAAGTCAAAGTAATAAATCCAACTTTTTGGTTACGTTTTTATTTTTTCGGTTAAATTTGTTATTCATATAATATATATTGAGCCTTGTCTACTAGTTTATCTTTAAAAAAAACATATTTTGTTTTTCATCCTCCGTCAAATTTCACAAGTCATGACTCATGACACAATTCAAGTAAGAAAATCGGTATGCTAAGCTAAAAAAGGAACAACTTTGACTAATCTAGATATATACTCTAATAGTTCAAGATCTTAAAAACGTTGTATGGAGTTACTATTCTTAACTTTACCAAATGCAGACGATAACCTAATACTTGAAATTGATGCAAGCAAAGCAACTACCATTGAAGTGGAAGTTTTAATAAACTCTGCACGTATAGTAGTGAAAGTTTCAATAAGACCGAATGCAATTACAACACTATGGAGAAAAAAATACTTGCTATCCTAAAAGGGATAGATATATTTATTATTTTTTTTACTCCAGAACATTTTATTATCAAACTGATTGCAAAGGAAGTAATTGTTGGATATAATATAAGTAATATGAAAGCACAAGGGAGACTCGTGCGTTGTCAACTCATAATTAATTAATATTCTTTTGACATTGAACATGTGTAGGGATAAAAAAAACTCTTTGATAGATAGCTGATAGCATTCCACATAAATTATTTTACCATAATGATTCTATTATATTATCTATTCTTTTGAGCTTAATAAACATTTATTTTAGTCTATTTCCCTTATATTCCTTTTTCGGAGTTCTGCCAATTGGTTTATGTAATTGCACGCATTCTATGCACTTGCGGGAGTTCTGCCAATTGGTTTATGTAATTGCACGCATTCTATGCACTTGCGGAGCAGAAATGATACATCTGAATGCCCTAATAAACCCTAAAGACTTCCATGCGGTCATCAAAGTCAAAGATCATTAGCGAAAATGATTGAAGCCCAAGAGTGAAGAGAAGAACACATGGTGAAGATCCAAGTGCTCGACCAATACCTAGTCGCACAACGGCTTGCGCTTCACTCTTTCTTTTGACCCTAAAATGATCATCCGCTGTTGTTGAGATGATCCCAGAGCATTTTTGGACAAGGCCCACACCTTTGTCCCATGAGGTCGCACGACGACCCATGTGCTCGATCAATCTACATCAACGTTTATCTTTACTCCTTTGTTTATTTCTTACCCTTAGTTCGATCTTATCTTAATAGAAGATAAGAACGAGAAGATTTTATTATATCTTAATAGAAGATAGAACATGAGATCTAGGGTTTATAAGCCTTCTCCGGACCGTATAAATAAGATTCTTCAAACATTAAGTTAGATAGCTATTTTCAGCATTTACGAAGCTTTCGACGAGACTTTACAAAGCATGTCGTGCGGACCCTTACCCGTCGGACGATGACACCTACTTTCGATCGATAAATTACTTTTTTGTTATTTTGAGGTATGTGTGAGTAACCCCCTTCTGTCCTAGGGTCTAGGGAGCCCAACATGCTTGATCTATGATATTGGATTAACTTTATGTATTAATTGTATGTCTATGAGTTTTAGTAGTATGGCTTATACTATATGTTCTATAAAAGGTGACCTTAACTCGAAGACAATGGAGTTTTCACACCTCAATGCCTCGTTTGATGTGATGAATCGACAACCATCTTGGGTATGAAGTGACAATCGTAGTGACAACATCGATATACCGCAAACAATAGTCTAACCATGAAGTGACAATCAACTAAGTTGTCTTTACATAACTATATATTATGAAATTTGTTTTTTTAGATCTATTTTATGCAATGTGGTGATATGGGTTATTTTGAGGTATGTATTACTTGTATGTCTATGAGATCTTTTGTTTCCCTTCTGATTCTTGTGATTTGTGAACACATTGTTGAGTGTTTTGAGAGATTCTTTGATAGGTTTCGAGATTTGATTACAAATTCGGAGATTATTTGGTTTTTATTCAAAGTTCTACTTTTATTTGGTTTTATTCATTCAATCTTGATTTAGATTTGAATATGAAAATGGTTGGCTAAAAACCTTGTGATCCTGGGGAGAATAGTTGATAATTAAGGCTTAGATGATGATAGACTGAACTCATTTAACCATTTGGATCTTGAGAGTTGAGATTTAACTTTGCGACAACTAGAAAATCGGGTTGTTCTTGGTGAGATCGACCGATTTAGTGAAGAACAAGGCGATTTATTCCTCTGACGATCTTTAATTGAGTTATTCTTTAACCAAAGTAAATCCTTGCCTAAATCCTAACCTTGTTTAACCTTTTTAACCCCCATATGAGCGTGGGAAGAGACTTCATCATTGATTCTCCACTTGATAGCTAAAGTTTACAAGATTTGGGTAATCAAGAGACTCAACATCCTCTATTAAGGTTTGAGTGTGCTTTCCATCTTTACCTTTGAGAGTCATATCCTGGGATTTTGGGTGGTTAGTTTGAGTGTAATTCTTATCCTTAGATCTTTCTATATTGTAGCCTCAACAACCCTTACAAAGAGAGCCTTTGGATTAGATATATAGGTTTTGAAACTTCGTCGTACGATACCTTCCTCTAAAACACATAACTTTGGCAAAGCCAATTCTGTCATTTGATATTTAGAAGTGTCTTGAATCGAAAGCCGTAGTCAGGTACTTGAATCCTTGGAATCATTTGTCTCCTTATTAATCACAAAAGTTTTTACACTTTGCCAGATAATTTGAAATCGATTTAATTCTCACCAAATCCCTGAGTTCGACTCTAAAATTTCTTGCTTTACTACAGCTGATCCGTACACTATGGGTTCGCTTTTGCATAAGTTCTAGATATAAATTTAAGACTGATAGCATGTATTATAGTCTATATTTTTGGGGCTTGTTTAGACGTTTTATCTTCAATAATCTGCATGTTTGGATGTATATTATGTGAATATATTGTTGTTTCATCTACCTTTGCGGGAATCGAGGTCTACACCTAGTTTCGTTGTAATTGTAGGAAAAAGGCACGTTTTGCATCGAAATGGAGCTAATGAGTCATTAGAGCTACATTCTGGAGTTTAAGGAAGAACTCATGAAGCATGAAAATGATCAAGAAGATTGACTTTGGACCAGATTTGAGAGATTTCACATTCAGTTAAGATTCACCTCGGTCGGCTACAGTGTCACCTCGACCGAGGTGATCTCGAGGAGCGTCCCGGCCGAGGTGAATACCCTGCCGCCGGCGAGATATATATTTTTGGCTGAGATCTTTTAATTTTGGAAAGAAGATATCTTATATTTTTGGGCTGGATTTCTGGAAGGAAGATATTATTTTTGGGAGATCTATTTTAGAGATATGGATATATTTTATAGGAAATTATCTTTTTAAGATATTATTATCTTTGGAAGATAATTCTCCTATATAAAAGGTTGAATTTTCCACAAGTTCAACCAGGCTTGGAGGTTGAGAACATCCAGCAATTAAGAGATTTTCTGAAAGCTTTGAAGGAAGGATTGAATGATTGAAGATCAAGGAAGGAAGGAATCTAGTTTGGAATTAGCTTTTGAGGGAGTTTGTAAGACTTTCTTAGATTCCCTTTTGGTTTGTTGTCTTAGCTGATTTGTGATTTGAGGAACGCTGATTTGTTGTTATTTGATTAAGTTATTGAGACCTTTTTCTTAAGGTTTTCTTGTTCGAATATTGATTCCATTTCCATATATTTGATTATTGTTATCATGATGATTGTTGGCTAAGTTTCTTATGCGATTCTAGGGTGATTGACTGAAAGTTGTGGGAAAGATGATGATAGAATGATCTTAATTCCAGCAGGATCCTGAAAGCTCAAGTCTTTAACATTAACCCTAGAAAACCTCAGTCAACTGTGGAACATCTCGACCGAGATGGTACATAAACTGAACGAGGTAAACCTTTCCTGAATCTATTATGAGTTAAGAGTTTCACTTTACCAAATCCTATTCTTATTACACCTTTCCTGGTTCAATGCAAGCCTAGGATGAGACTTACCCGGTGATTCCTTTGTTTGTTTACCTAAGATCATGAGTGTAGGTAATAAAGGTTTATCCTTTATTGGGGTTTGAGTGTGCCTTCATCCCATCTTTGTGAGTTAGCCGGAGACTTACCCGGTAAAGGTTGATTCTATTCTCTTGGGTGGTGTGTTGGTTTGTGATTAGAGTTCCTTTCCTTAGTACCTTGAGACTTACCCGGTGATAAGAGCTTTGGTTTGGGATAGTGAGTAGTGAGACTTACCCGGTGATCTATTCTCACTTTAGAAACACCTTCCCTTTGCAAACCTCACTTTGTCCGCGTTATCTTTTGAGATCTTGAGTCGGAACCACAACTAGATGCTTTAATCCCTGGAATTCGCATTTCCCCTTGACTTTATATCATCTTTGATTGCTTTAATTGCTTTTGGTTAATTGCAATACTTGACAACCAATTTTGTGCTTTGTTTCACCTAAGTCCCTGTGATCGACCCCTGAAATTCTTGCTTTTTATTACAATTGACCCGTACACTACGGGTTCGCATATTTGTTCGCATATTTGTTCAAGCATACTTCTTGAGTTATAAATTTAAAGCTTGCACATACCGTTTGGAGCGAACAAAGACTTTGACGCACACACTTTTGAGCGAACAATAAACTACATATTTCTATCTACAATATATCAAAATTTGAACGGTGGATCATCATTCTAAGTTATCGAAATTTGTTCCCCCAACTAGTCAATTTTTGTGCGCTTAAACAACATTTCAGGCAAGGGGGTTTAATGTGGTCCTGTGTTCGACACTCATCCTCAACTATTCTGGATTAATCACTTGGATTCAAACAGCCTATTGCCCTCTGCACTAGTATGACAGCAACAGAAAGAGCACCGAGAAAGACTTACCAACAACAGGTTGAAGATGGTCCGGGTTTACAGTGGTTGGGGCGTAGTAGAGGCGTCCTAGACCGGGGCTCCTAGACTGACTCGACTGCACTCCCACAGGTGCACCACTCGTCCTGGCTAGTCAATGTAGGGATTAGAGGGGGGCAAGATTTCCGGATGTTACCACATGAAACAGAAGGGGAATAAGAGGAGAAGGAGAGGGAAAGGAGACAACCGCCTCACCTGCTGCAACGACGACGGCGGCGGCGATCTGGGCTAGCGGAAGGGAACTGGTGCTGGCGGCCTCACCTTGCTGTGCAACAACAGTGGTGTCAGCGTGGTGGTTATCTCTCTCAGGAAGGAGGGAAAGGGGGTCGGTACTCACCTGGATGAGGCGGACGAAGCAGGCTCCGACGCAGGGAAGACCGTCTGGGACTCGGTGGCAGTTGCCTAGGAACGCCGGCGGTCGAAGCTGTTCCTGTTGCTGTTCTTGTCATTCGTGTAGAAGCGAGAGGAAGGAGAAGGTATGTATGTGCTGATAGATTAGGTTAGATTAAACGTGATTAAGGGGAGGATTAGGGTTGATAAGTGGGCCGGCTGATTAGGTGAAATGGGCCCGCTCATCCCGCTAGATGATGAGCTGAAAAGCGAGTCGTTACTCGTACGGAACTACTCTTCGAGTTTTTAAAAAAGAAACGAAAATTTCTATTCGGGTTACAGATTTATCATTTTATGTGGATTAAGGTCACATAAAATGATAGAATCTTATATTGTGTAATATTATTTAAAATTTAGAAAAGTTAGCGGATCGGAATCCGGTTTGATCGGATCATAAACGAAAATTAAATTTTTCGGGTATTACATTTCTTATCCTTAGTTCGATCTTATCTTAATAGAAGATAAGAACGAGAAGATTTTATTATATCTTAATAGAAGATAGAACATGAGATCTAGGGTTTATAAGCCTTCTCCAGACCGTATAAATAAGATTCTTCAAACATTAAGTTAGATATCTATTTTCAGCATTTTACGAAGCTTTCGGCGAGACTTTACAAAGCAGGTCGTGCAACCCCTATACCCGTCGGTCGTCGGACAATGACACCTACTTTCGATCGATAAATTACTTTTTTTGTTATTTTGAGGTATTTGTGAGTACCCCTTCTGTTCTAGGGCCTAGTGAGCCCGACATGCTTGATCTATGATATTGGATTAACTTTATGTATTACTTGTATGTCTATGAGTTCTAAGTAGTATGGCTTATACTATATGTTCTATGAAGGGTGACCTTAACTCGAAGACAATGGAGTTTTCACACCTCAATGCCTCGTTTGATGTGATGAATCGACAACGATTTTGAGTATGAAGTGTCAATCATAGTGACAACATCGATGTACCGTAAAGAATGACCTAACTATGAAGTGACAATCAACGAAGTTGTCTTTACATAACTATAACATACTTGTGATATTATGAAATTATCTTTTTAGATCTATTTTATACATGATGTGGTGATATGGGTTCCGTAATGCTTTACTATTATTGCAATATGATTTCAAACATTTTAAAGATCCAATTTTTATCCCTCTTTTCTAACTTTACTTATGAACTGATTTACGAGCTAAATTAGAGACAAACAATGACAATTATGGGTTTGACACCATTACGAATAATCTTCTTTTACTAACAAAACAGTAAATATGATAAGTTATATGCATACAATAATGATATTACTATACGACACTCAAATCTCACGTCATACCCAAATTCCAAAAAGATAAGAGAGAATCATTTTTACAAAGCTTTAATTTGTACACATCCACGTGGACGATATTCTTCGTATCTTTTTCTTAACTTGTTTTTGGATTATATGGTAAGTAGAATGATTAGGGTAATGTAATGGTAGGTTTTAGTTACATTCCTCAATATCAAATTAATAATAAACAAAAAGTGCTTTCTACCATACGTTTTGCCTCATTGCTACAAATACTTTGATTATAAAATATTAATGAGGTTGTTCGGAATGATATCAAAGCTTCATCCGTCATTCAGTGGTTGCCAACCTCCATTTATCAGACACACATAATGGAGATGCCAATCATTTTCAGCTTTCCCATCCAATTATAACATCAACTCACTTTCTCCGTCAATACAAAATTTTTAGGGGCATCTTATTTGCGCCCTAAATTAGTGGCGGCTCCTCCGACGCACAGCAGGTGCGAGCTTGGCTTTGGCGGCTGGAATGGAAGTCCATGCACATTAGGTGCGTCAAGGACGAATTTGCGGCTAAATGCTTTGGGTTTGTGCTGTATTCATTTAGTAATGATTAGTAGTGATGATTTGATTTTTTATTGATCATATTAGAATATGCATTTAGTTATGCATTTGTGGTTTGTGCTTTATTAGAATATGTATTTAGTTATGTATTTTTTGTGAGTTAAATTGTATTTATAAAATGTAATTTATTACACTTAGTAAATATTAATTACTTCCTCCGATCGTAAATAAATGACTTCCTATGATTTAAATTTTGATCAAATTTAAATGTCGTTTTATATTTTCAAGGTTATTAATTAGGAGAGAGTTGTGAGAATAGTTATTGAAAATTGTTTTTATTAAATATTTTTATAATAAAACATTCACTCATTGGTTTAAAAGGGTGGTGAATATTTAATAAGTGATAAAATTGAGAAAAAACTTTATAAAATTAAGGTTGTTTAATAGTTTTCTTAGTAAACGTGTCAATGACTAAAAAGACATTTATTTATGATCGGAGGAAGTAATTAGTTGTTGATTTTTGATTGATTGCATTAGGCTTAGGAAATACTTCCTCCGATCGTAAATAAATGACTTTCTAGGATGTAAATTTTGATCAAATTTAAATGTCGTTTTATGTTTTCAAGGTTATTAATTAAGAGAGAGTTGTGAGAATAGTTCTTGAAAACTGTTTTTATTAAATATTTTTATAATCAAATATTCACTCATTGGTCTAAAAGGGTGGTGAATATTTAATAAGCGATAAAATTGAGAAAAAACTTTATAATATTGAAGTTATTTAATATTTTTCTTAATAATTGTGTCAATGGCTAAAAAGTCATTTATTTATGATCGGAGGAAGTACTAATTTATTAGTTGTTGATCTAAATTAGGTCATTTGAGAGAACTTGTTAAATTTGTCAATCTCAATTAGCGAACCACCTTATTCGGATAACACCACTCAATGAACGCACCTAAACGGTTTGTATCTCTATTATAATATTCTTGATAATTCACCGAAAATTTAGATTTGGTTTCTTTTTATTTACATTTCATATACATATATTTTTTAATCTAAAATTTATATATTTTTAAATAACATATCCTCAAATATTAGATTTTGTGAATCTATTTCCTCAACCCGCACCAGATGTCTATCATTACGGTGATTCACAACCCCCATTTACTTACGTCGGCGAAAGCGACCATAACACTAACATTGCGTATGGATCAGGTGAAATCTAAAAATATTTAGGAGTATAAATCGAGATTTTATTTACATAACTTTATTTTATTATTTCACATGTATATATATAGTGATTTTATTTATATAATATTAATCCTTTTTTCTATATATATATATATATATATATATATATATATATATATATATATATATATAGAGAGAGAGAGAGAGAGAGTATAGATCCTATGAGAACACCCCCTAACGTGAGAACATGAGAACAGATTCGTAATTATTATTAGTTTTGTTACGAATGTGCCATATCGTTTAATGTATTATTCGTAGTTAGTGTTGGATTCCTAATTATTATTATTCGTAGTTATTATTATTTTTGATATCTACTCTAAATCTCAACCCTTAATACTCACGTCCAACGGTGTACGATTGTTCTCATGTTCTCACGTTAGGGGTGTTCCACACCCTCTATATATATATATATATATATATATATATATATATATATATATATATATATATATATATATATATATATATATATATATATATATATATATATATATATATATAATTTTACTCAAATTTCTTTTAAATAGGAACATTTTCGGATCCACGGTTTGTCATTCCACCCAACATCAACACGGAACCTATTTACCGAGATCCATACCCAAGCCGAGTTGAAGCATCGAGTAATCAGACATCCTCGTAAACCCCACCGAGGAAGCAAGCCAAAACAATCACTTTTACTATAACACAAATGATGTCGGTCCCAGCAATCAAAATGATTATACGAAAATCGCGGGTCCCAACAATCCATATCACCAAGTCAATTCTCAACAATTGCATGGTCAGTTTTTACCTTTTAATTTGACATTAATCGTTTCAATAAACTTATAACCACCAATTCATAGCGGCAGGGGGTAATTATTACCAAGAGTGCATGGTTGAGCCGGTTCAAGAACTAGAAGATTTATAAAGGAGTCAAAGTAATAGTTCAAAACTTATTATGGGATAGTTCATGAATTATAATAGAATAGTTCATGGATTATATTAAAAAGTAATAGTTCATGGATTATATGGGAATAATTCAAAATTTATAGGAGAATAGTGCATAAATTATAACATGCTAGTTCAAACAAATTTTCATTCGTTTCCGGAAAAAAAAATCGTTTCAGAAAAGAAAGAAAAAAAATAAAATAAAATTTTCGGGACACGTGTCGCCCGTACGGTCGGCCGTACGACCGTACCGCAATATATGGACCGTACCTGAACATTTACATATATATATATATATAACTTTTAAAGTTGTATACGTTTTTTTTAATATATCTCTCTATATATGTGTATGCACACGCATTACTTACTAATCAAAACTAATCGATTCCGCTAACGAGATTTTAGAAAATTGATACAATTATCGATTCCTTTAACGAGATTAAAAAAAAGTATACAACTTTAAAAGTTATTATTATTATTATTATTATTATTATTATTATTATTCACACGGATTACTTACTAATTAAAACCGATCAATTTCGCTAACAAAATTTTAAAAAAACAATACAATTATCGATTCGTTAACGAATTAAAACTAAAACTAAACCAATTCATAAATAAAAGTCATCATACTATTATCATTAGATTTTAAAAATCATAATTAAGAAACAATCATCCCATCATTACAATCGTCACATCATTACAATCAAAGTGACAATTTTCATTTGATTTTGACTAATAGGGGGTGAGAATAGCAAGGCTCAATTTTTATTATAAAATAAACTTTTCACTAAAAAAATATCGTATTATAGACTATAAACATTATTTAAAAATTTAAACATTTCATTATTTTTTAATAGAAAAAATAACTCAAAATAATACAAAGTATCAATATTTAACCCAAAATAATATAAACTTTGAAAATTACTATGAGCGATACAAACTGTCAACGTATTTAACAAAAATAATATGTCTTACTTTTTTGACAAAAATATCAACTCTGCCGATGATGTGGCAACCGAAATCTTACATGTCAAATAGATTAATTGCGTGATGTAGATTTTATTTTTTAAAATTAAGTTAATAACATAAAAATGTTAAAAAATATATATATAATTTTTTTTGAATTATTATATTTAAAATTATAATTTTTGTAAATATATATTTTTCAAATTTAATTTTTTTAATAAAAATAATTCGTTTTCTTGTGATTTTTTAAAAAACTTTTAGGGAATTTTTTGTAATTTGTATATATTTTAAATAATTATTAATATAAAAAATAGTTTTGAAATTTTTTTTTATTCGAAAAATATAAAATTTAAAAAAACTTCCAGAAAAAGTTTTTATAAAAATTCGCAAGAAATTTTTTATAAAAAAAAAAAGTTTTAAAATAATATTTTTAAAAAAAAATATTTTACAATTTTTTTAAAAAAATCATTCATAGGTTGCTTTTCCTCCCCACAGTTTAAAATATATTATAACTTGTTTTTAAAAATAATATTTTTACCAAAATAGATTTTTATAAAAAAAATTAGTGACAAAATTATTATATTTAAAAAAACAATAATTTAGATTTTTATAACATATTAAATGTTATTAATTTGATTTGAAAAAAATAAAATCCACGTCACATAATTATTTATTAATGACATGAAAGATTCCGGTTGCCACGTCATCGCCGGAGTTATCATTTTTGCCGGAAAAATAAGACATATTATTTTTTGTAAATACGTTTATAGTTTGTATCGCTTATACTAATTTTCAAAGTTGATATTATTTTGGGTTGAATGTTAATTATTGATATTATTTTAGGTTATTTTTTTTAATAATGAAAATTTTATTATTTTCTAAACCATACATAAAATATAAATACTCATGATCATTAGCCCGAAAAAGTTGATAGTGTAGTAGATTGAAGTTATCAAATGAGAATCTAACTCCAAATTTTCAGCATTTAATTTCTAGTTCTTAATAGATAAAAAGAAAGAATTTTTTTTTGAAATTGCTTTTTGATTTTTTAGAGTAAATTATACAAAATCACCTCTTATTTACCACTTCTAACACTTAACCACCTCTTATATATACATTTCAATTAACCACCTCATATTACTTGATGTTAACAACCAAACACCTATCTTAGGGTGACCTTTCGTGAGTATTTCGTTTGCAGAGCCCTTAAAAGTTAAATGAGTAAAATTATCCTATTTAACTCGTTTAGACTATCCACATCTCACTCCGTTTATAATCCTATTTATGAACTCTATTTGTATACTAAATCATGTATACCCTCCGTCTATATATCTTTTTCTTACATCCCATGTTCCGTCTATAATATAATTGTACTCATTTTACTCCACTATATTTTCAATTTTTTCAAAGAAAAATTAAGAAAAGAGAGAGAGAAAAATTTAATTGGTTAATTTGTAGAAGAGGTGGGTCTGATTCCTTTTGCACTCTGTCACAACTAGTGTAATCCTCGTGCCTTGCACGGATTAGTTGATATAATTTTTTAAAAACTTATAAACTTCAACCATTGTAACAAAAATGGTTTGATTTTAATTTCTATGCTTTTTTTATAAATTTTTTTATAAATTAAAATTTCAAATATAAAAATCGTTTGTCTGAGGATTGATAATTGAATTCTAAATATTTTAGGATTAACAATTAAAGCCCAAAATAATAAAAATATTTAGTTAAATAAAACTATAAAATTTAATTATTTAAAAAAATGTTTAGTCAAATAAAAATGTTTAATTATCAAATAATTCTTTAATTATTAATTATCTATTTAAAAAGTAATGAATTATTCACTTTTTAAAAATAATTTTTTGGACTTAAAGAAACGTGGTTGCGACACGTGGCAAAAGAAGGCTCTCCTTCAATACATATAAGATTATATCCAAATTTAAACATAGTGAATTTTAGTTTAACTATTTCCCCATGAAGAAACAAGGGATGTGGAGATTATTTTGGATAAAAGTGTAAAATTTAACAATTTAACTTAGGGATGTAGATAGTCTTACGGTCTATAAAATAATTGTTCACTGTTCATCGTCATCTCCAACTTCTATAACTTTAGATGCTTGCAACTTTCAATCATTCTTTGCTTCATGTATAGAGCAATGCCTTCATCCACCTTTTCAATTAAAACTACAATCTCCATAGATGAAAGTTCTTACTCCTAGTGGCCGTCCAAAATCCTCAATCTAAAACCCCAAAATCGAGGCCGTTTAGAGCGACGAACTCGCAAATTTCAATTGAAGATCATGGAGATAGGCAAGAAATGGGTTCCAATGTCAAATCTCGAAGAAAGAGAAAACGGAACACATAAAGGTACCTTATATTACATTTTAATTAAGCTTGACAACATGAAAAATTGATTTTAGTTGAAAGCATGTAATCGTGTGGGAGAAAAGGATTAATGGTAAATGTTTTATGTATGCACCAACATTATTAAGCAAAATAGTGTCTAAGTAATGACAAATGGAACTAATTATTGACATTCCTGACTAAGGGATTGTGTCATTGATTATGTTACACGATGATACATAGAAATATATAATATGATGATATTAGCTAATTATATCGTTTTTCTTTAAGTCAACTATGACTTATGTATTTTATATGATAAAATATGTTTTTATTATTATCAAGTCCTACGAGGTCACACCCATTGAGTTCATAGACTGAATCATTTAATAAAGATATAGGGCCCGCTTGGTTTTAACTCAGGAATCGGAAACGGAATAGAAATGAATCTAATTCATACGTACACCCTTATTCATGAAAGTTTTTGAAATCATTCCTTGTGGTTTGAAGTAATTGGAGTAGAGTTTGATTACTTTTGATACACTATAGGGTAACAAAATGTGGGGAATCAAGTGCATTTTGCCTTAAACCACAAGGAATGATTCCATACAATTACATGAATAAGGATATAGATATGGACTAAATTCGTTTCCATTCCGTTTTCGTTTCCGGAGTTTGAAACAAACGGGCCCATAATATATAAGAGTATACGTTACAATGTTATATTTGATATATCATGTAGATAATAAGGTGTAATTTTATAATAAAGATTAATATGTTAAAAATAAAATTTCTAAGGATAATTTTATAAGAAAAAAATTATAAAGGACGAGTTTTCTTAGAGAAAACCCTAAGCCTTCATTCACACGACTCATACTGAGGTATCAAAGATCGCTATGGATGAGATATTAGAGACAGAGATCACTCTGACTAAAGTATGAGACGATTTTGGCTGGTATCAAAACCAACTTTGTTTTCTCACATTTGATCTCCTGTTTTGCATTATTAGATCCTTGCACTAACATCCAAGACTAAGACTATCTATATTTATATGCAGGTAGACCAACTACTAAAGTTACATTTGAGGCTCTCAAATCTCTCCTTCAAGGTGATCTAGATCTATACCTAGATGAACCAACTAGTAGAGTCACATTTGGGCCATGTTCGTATACTGAGACTGAAATTGAATGAAACTGAAACTTTAAAATGTGACAAAAACTGAATGAAATAAAAAGTTACATGAAAACCCATTTCAAAAAATATAAATTTTGAATTTTAGTAAAAGAAAAATTCAAGAAGAAGCTCATTTGTACACTTGATTCATTATCACAATGGGCTTTCATGATCGTTTAGATCTCTTGCTCCATTACATCCATTACCCGCACTCTATAATCTCATCTTCTCGCTTAATCGATCTTTTCCACAATCGATCATGGAATTTGAAGTGTTCAATAGCGACAAATCCAGTTCTTCTAGAAATTGTGCCTCACAACCACGAAAAACACAAGGAATACACAACAACTTTGTCGATTGCGTCCAATTTCGTGGTTGTAGTCCACTACAGGTTGCGTAGAGAGTTGTATGTTGCGACGACACAGAAGTTAGTTTGCTATGAGAGGCAGGAAAAACTAGGTAATTAATCGATAATTAACTCAGGTCATTCAATTTGATGAATTTTTCAATGAATGTATGTGTATGTGTTAAGAGTATGAGCGATAGTATATTGTATCATATGTTGGATTTATCTTTTATTTGTTAGTTTATCTTTTTATCTTATATTTTATTATTAGTTTATTATTTTATCTCTTTATATTTTTCTAACCAATGAAATAAGACAAGCCTTCAGTTCACAAATCTCTAAGCTTTTAGTTCACAAATCTCTTCATGGTATCAGAGTGTACGATCCTTAACTAAGGTTGTGCAAAATTGGACCGGACCAAAAAACCAGCCCGGACCGGAATTTACGGTTCATGTTTTTATTTGAAAACTCGAGTTACGGTCTGGGACCGGTTTTGGACCGTATAAATCTTAACCCAGGTTGGACCATAAATTAGCCTGGGGGTTCCTCTTACTTGTAAGACCCCGAATTCTCAGAACTCGGGTCATTACTGGTTAGGAC
This sequence comes from Fagopyrum esculentum, assembly GCA_033239045.1. Classification (NCBI taxonomy): domain Eukaryota; kingdom Viridiplantae; phylum Streptophyta; class Magnoliopsida; order Caryophyllales; family Polygonaceae; genus Fagopyrum; species Fagopyrum esculentum. The sequence continues at coordinate 25,614,944 of BSUD01000006.1, read as the reverse complement.
CTCACAATGGGTCCCGACCTCAGTTTGACAACAATTTTACTAGGATCTTGCAACAAGACACAAATAAGAAAAACCGAAATTCATAAAAATGTATTTTTAACAGGATGAATGCAACAAAGTCTAACAGCCTATAAAACTTAAACGACGGAAAAGACTAACTGTCTTAACAAGAGGAAAAGAACAACAAGGCAACAACCCCAAACCCCCACTCTAAGGAGTACGGAGACCCGGTTGACCACTACTTCCGGATCACTCAGCTGCTGTTCTAACCTGCGGTAAATCTAAAAACACAACAAAACAACCATTAGCTAGTCATCTAAATATTAGGAGAATAATAATAGCACACACACACACATAAAATAATAAACACACATCAAGCTTTCAAACCATCCACTAATGATACTTATTTTGTGACACGAGGGATTCCCAAACCTCGCCTCCGCCCCCGTGTACCCATCAGGAGTGGATCCGATGCATCTCACCGTGTACATGTATGGTTTGGGTATAGAGAACCTCCCAGTCTCCTGGCAGAGCTGGGCAGTGATGTCACGGCCCGTTATACATACACTTGGGCCTTAACACATAATAACAATGATCGTCCTATCAAGTTGTTATTATTATAATCACATACATTGCACACACACAACCATTATCACCCTACTAATATCCAGAAACCAACTAAGTAAGTCGCAAGGACTTACCTGAATCAAATCACAATTCGCTCAATCTCAACTCGGTCTGCAACCGTAGCAACTCAGTCGCCTGTTATAGAAGGCAAGTGTATCAAAATACGTCACAACTCTTAGAAGTATATAACTTCTAAGATGTACAAACTCATCAAGAGGAAATGACTAAAAAGTCCTCCTAAGGTAAAATGACCATTTTACCCCTGGTCCCGAAACTCCAGAATTCCTATCACCTAGTTTCAAAAATCTCCTCTGAAACCACTAGTACAGAAATAGGCTCTCTCAGGGGTTTTTTATTTAAGGGGAAGGGGGTTTTTGCTTCCCCTTTATACGTCTCCCTGAGAAATATTTTACAGGGGTTATTTTTAACCCCTGAGAAATAAGTGGCAAGGATGGCGGTTTTCTCAAAAAACCCCTGAGAAATGTTTCTCAGGGGTTTTTTGAAATAACCCCCGAGAAACATGTCTCGGCGGTTTTCTAAAAACCCCTGAGAAACATTTCTCAGGGGTTTTTCAAAAAACCCTTGAGAATAAGTTTTCTTTTAAAAACCCTGAAAAACATTTAGCCGATTCTTTTTTTCGGTTAATTTATAGTTGACCAACATTTATAAAATATTAAAGCTCAATATTTTGTGTTCCCTAAACCAACCATGTTATGTAAATGAACACATTTCAACACTTATTCAGAACACAAAAATTAGTAATCTATATAATCACAAATCAAGTCATACAAAATGATTTACAACTCTGCGAAAAATATACATGTCGGTTTAATAAATTTAAAAGTTAAATTTGCCTTAAACAAGGAAATGCTACTATAAATCAGATTTTAGTATCTGACATGAAAAGTAAAATATCAATTAACCTTGAGCTCTATATGTGCTTATTCGGACCAATATGAGAAGAGGATGATTATAGTTCGGATGATGGCTTCTCTTAACATCAAGTTGAAGATCCATCTGTCATCGGCTTTGGATCACGAGCTCTTCTGCAAATCATTTTGTTTTTCCAGTTTCCTCTTCCACAACAACGTCATGCTATCAAAATCTAACTTGACACACGCCTGAAAACCAACAACGAATAGTTAGAAGTAGAGAGTAACAATAAGAGAGTTTTGATCTTTAATTAATGAATCTCTTCTTGCCAAATACAAATTTGGCATTAGTGAATATAAAAGAAGTTTAATAACAATTCAGTTTCCTCCTCCATAATTAATCACTTCTTGCTAAATATATCGACCATTTATGATGTAGAGGTGCACGTGCATGGGTATAAGATTAATTATGAAGGTATGCCCTCCCAAGAACAAACCTAGAATAGTGAAAAAAGAGTTATAGACAAACTAAAAAGATGGAATTAAAAACAAACAAGGATATATATTGTCTTACCATGTAGAAGTATGCGATAGCATTCAAAGTGGCATAAAATAGAGATCTTGTGTTCAAGGTCTGCACTTGATAAAAGAGGTATGAAATGTAAGGACGGACGTGTGAAAAGATTAAAAAAAAGCCCACATCAATTGTTGGGACACCACGGACAAATCTTTAGTAAGGATTTGCAAAGCATACATCAAAAAGTAGAGAGAGCCAATGAGAGTAAGATTATATTAGCAGGGAGAAGCTCTTAGAAAACTAATAACATCTAAGTGAAAACTTGCTACTTATTTCAAAACTGCACAAGAATGACCCGAAAGATGTGATTGCCCAAATTACACTCACAAAACTCTCAGTTCTTGGTTAGATAAAGCTCATTGAAGAATACAGACCCTCTCCATTACATCTAAAACACACACAAGAATAGATTCCATCTAGCAAGTCTAATAGTTAATTCCACAACCATATGAAACATCAGGAAAATATAGTACCCATGTAATTATTAAGATAAGGCCAACAATTTATATAACGCACCTTTATATACAGATAAAATGTGAAGATCATGGCAAATATTGCAACAACTTCATTATGATAGCTTCCAAGCACTGATCTAGATATACAAGATGGGACCTACAAACAGAGTAGCTTATGAAACTAGATTCTTTTGCTCCAAGTACAGAGTCACAGACAGTAAGTGGTTGTCAACTATAAACAAAGAAGTGCAATGCTCTATTCAATACCATTCATGATTCTATTGCCAAAAATCAAAAGTAAAAAAAAACTCTAGCTGCAACCTATACAGTTAAGATGATTACAACTTTTATCTAGTCACCAAAAAGATTGTCTACTTGTACATAACTTGAAAAAATAAAGACAGCACATACATAAAAATCTCACTGACCGGTTAGCGTTCAAAGGATCGTCTTTTATTTTTTTCTTATATATTTTATATTTCAGCTGATTATATTTGTTTATGCATTGTTTAATATTTTTGCATAAACCATTCATTATTTTATAGTAAATCATTCACCAATTAGAAAGCAATGTTCTAGTCTAAACCATTCATTATTTTTGTGTATGCTTTCTCAGCTATAAATTGTTAGAAAAATTCAATTAAAATTTACATGTCAATATATTTTCATACATACCATAGCCAAAAGAGTTGCCGTTGTGAGAGCTGCGTCAGTACCCTTCACTTCCTACAACAAAAAACCTAGAATAGTGAAAAAAATATTTATAGACAAATTAAAAGAAAAGGAATTAAAACAAACAAAGAGGCACTGTCTTACCATGTAGAAGTATGTGATAACATTCAAAGTGGCATAAAATAGTGATCATGTGTTCAAAGTCTGCAATTGGAAAAAGCGGTATGAAATGTAAAGACAAACATGTGAAAAGATAAAAAAGCCAACAACTTTTTGCTATATAAACTGGAACCTATTAATTAAATTTGGTACTTAGTTCAAATAATCAACTGAGAGTCATTGAAAATCATTACGGACCTTCGCGAACCTACTCACCATGTAAGAGAAGGCTCTTATACCATATCCACGTGAACTTCCATTGGTGTTTTTTCTAGCCTTGTGATGAAGGACAAGAACAAACCGGCTGGAGTGAAGTTAAGGCTGGATTTGGTTATGTGCAGGAGAAGGAGATATTGTTGGTTCAGAAGGAAAATTCTCTTGTTTATTCTTCTGGATTGTTTGTGCTTCTGCTGGATTGTTTGCAGAAAACAAGAGATCAACACAATCTTGTGTAGAAAACAAGAATCAAAGAAGATAAATTAAACCAACAAAAAGTAATTCGAATTTGAGTTTCATGCCAAAACGAACAATGTATACAACACTAATGCTAATGAACTTCAAAAGCTAAGGTTTAACAGCAAACAATAAGCAAAAAAAAACTAAAGTTCATGCCAAAATGGACAATGAGTTGTGCGCAATTTGTGGTCCAATTGACAAATTCAAGATTGATAAACAAACTGACAGGATCAATATTAGTTTCATTTAAACCTGATGCTCAAGATTGAAACTCAAGATCGAAACTTAAACCTGCAGATCGATGGTTGAAGTGGTTACGTTCTTACCTGTTAAACCTAATGTCCGAACGAATTGCAATCTGTAACCATAGTCGTCATTCTTTGCAACTGAACGAATTGCAGTTATTGCAACTGAATATATCGTAGTCGAGGCCGTCGTTGCAACTGAACAAATTGCAGTCGTCGATCGATTCTTTCTCCTCTTTGTCTGTGTTTCTCCTCTCTGAACGAATTGCAGTTGATTCTTTCTCCTATCTGTATGTGTTGCAGTCGTCGATCAAGTATCTCCTCTCTAACTGTGTTGCAACGTACTAAACGGACTCCAATTGAAGCCTAATGCCCGAACGAATCAAAATCTGCAGCTGTAGTCGATCGTTGCAGTGCGCCCAGCAAAACCGAATAGCAATCGATCTGCAACAGAAGCTTTGAGTTGAAGTTGTCAATCAGGTATCTCCTCTCGATCTAGCAGTTGTAGTCGTCGATCAATTCTAAAATCCTCTCTGTCTGTGTTGGTCGATTTGTTGGAGTTGAAGATCGACGCTTGAAGCGGCCGAATAGATAGATGAGGTACGGTATAGTGTTTACAACGGTTTTTTAGGGTTTACGCCGGTTATTTTAGATAGAACCAGCCGGGGTTTACGGCGTTTTTTTATTTAACTCCCGATAGTAATGCATTAAGAGAATTTAACGAGATTTTTTTTAAGGGAGTTAAATAAAACACCTGAGAGTATATTTAAAAAATTAAAAAATATATATATAATATGTTCTCAGCGGTTATTCTAAAAACCTCCTAGAGTGTTTTTATATTACAAGGGTTATTATTAACCCCTGAGAAATTACCCTTGAGAGAGGCTACTTTTGTACTAGTGAACCTATTTCCACCATCTGGCTCTCATAGAAAGGTTCGCTAAAGATTTATAAGAGTTATACACCATTCTTGATTTTCACAAAAAGTCGCTAAGGTCCGACTTTTACTTAAAATACGAGGCTCAGATAAAAATATAAAATTCCGAAATAAATCTCTAGGTCCTCTATGAAATACATACTACTCATAGGAACAAAGATCTCTCAAAAACACTCAACAACAACTCCTACAAAAATCTCTAAAGTTGGAATAAAAACTAGAATTTCTATACTTAGTCAAATTTTCTTCCTCTTTTGCAAAAACAGCCCAACTGTCATACTTCAAGACCTCGTAAGTCTCAATCCGACCGTTAACTTTCTCTCAAAATTTACCACAGTAAACTATGTATTTCAATCTACAACATATTAAAAATTCAACGGTGGATTCTCGATTTAAGCTATAGAAATTAGGCTCTAAAGTCAGCAGGTCGAAGCTAAAGGTAAGAGTGTGCAAAAGTCCTAACTTCGAGTCTCCTTGTCAGCATATGCTTCCCTTATTTCTACTTAGAGATCCTTAGTTCGAACCCCACCTATTACAAGTGATGCCTGAACTTTACTCAATCCTTTACAGTGCAAAAGAATCTCTCCCTGCTGAACTCTCTTAGCCTATTTTATGTCCAACTTACCCAACTATCTACATTACTCTCATCCCTACTCATCAAGCCAATCATACACACTATACAACACAAAGGTACTAGGATCGGAAGTTGTAACCACTCACCCGCAGCAGTGAAGACGGGGTTTGCGGTAATTCTCGCAAGGAGGAGTCCAATGCTGAAATGAAAAGAATGTTAAGACTGGATGCATCAGCTTGCTGGAGGAGAAGTGTTCCTATTATGCGCATGTGGAGAGAGGAGTGAAACTGTAGGTAGGTTGCTTACCAGGATCAAAAGCTGCAGCGGATTGGAGTTCCCTTTCCTGCGTCGTTCTGAGGAGGCGTGCAGCAGGTCCGAACACAGTGCAGAAGTTGGAGATGCAGCAGTTCCAGACTCGGTACAGAACGTGGGAGGAGCATCACTACAAGAAAAAATTGATTTAGTAACACTTTAAATTGTAATAATTAGTCACAATAAATAAGTAAATGTGGGTTATTTCAACACTAAAAAGTGTGAATGTGTGTGTTACTAAAGAGGGTGTGACAAATTTTTACTCACTAAATAAATTGTTACTATTTCCAACAAAAAAAGAGGTGTGAGTATTACCAACGACTTTTAGGGTGAGAAAAAATGTCCCTATTATCAAACAATAATTCCAACAGAAAAGGGTGTGAGTGTTACCCATAACTTTTAGCGTGACAAAATATGTATTGAATATCAAATACGTGAATTATTTAAAAAAGGATTTAATAATTATTATGTATAAATTATCTAAGCCATAAGATAAAAATCACAGTTCCAAATAATTGTATTTTTTTGTTGTGAATAATAGAAACAAAATAACCGAAATTAGACAATAAAATTATTAAAAAAAACCCAATGAAATGTATTTTTATAATAAGTAACTCTTTTATATTTTTTACAATAAAGTAAAAAAAATCATACATTATCTATTTACATTTAAATACAATTATATACATCTGATCATAATTACAGTTACATATACAAGATAGAATTATAATTACAATTGCAATTATACAAATGTAATAACTTATATATATAAAAGATCTCAAGAGATGAAGATTCATATCATCAGTGGAACTTTCGGAATTCAAATCCAATCTGATGGACTAACACAACTCTATGATCACGACAACCACCAGATCTTGGTCTGAATGCACCCGAGGTCCTCTCCGTTTTTGTTGTGATTTTTGCGCACAAAAATAGTAGGGCAAATTTGGTTAGTAGGCTATTTAGAGAAATAGTGATAGTAAGTAGGCTTTTTTGTTTTTCAATTAAGTAAATATACCTCTCTTATTTTTTTTTACCATCAAACCTTCTCCATCATCTTGTTTTCTTCTTTCTTCCAAATGCTTTTTAAAAACTGAATTTCTTTTTTTATTTTCTTTTATTAATTTTTTTTGTCTTTTTTATTTTCTTTATTTTTTATTTATTTTCTAGAATGAAGAATTTTTTCACACACCGGAATTATCACATACCGGAATTTCACATACCGGAATTTTCACATACCGGACCGGAATTTTACATACCGGAATTATCATATACCGGAATTATCACATACCGGAATTATCACATACCGGATTTTCACATACCGGAATTTTCACATACCATAGTTTTCACATACCGGATTTTCACATACCGGAATTATCACATACCGGATTTTCACATACCGGAATTTCACATACCAGAATTTCACATACCGGACATTTACATACCGAAATTTACATACCGGAATGAATTTTTAATTGTCTAATATTTAATTTTGTAAATTTTAGGGGGCTCGTTGTAATTTTGTAATTTTTTTTATTGTAATTTGCGTATATGACGACGGTTTGCAAAAATGGGTCCATCACCGTCTCCTTTGGTTTCCAAAAGACTTGTTCTTTTTCCCAGTTGACAATGACAAATTGACAAGACGTGGAGGAGTTGAGCATTATTTGAGTGGAGAATTATATGTTAAAATTGTCTCAAAATAAAAGTATTATGTAAACAAAAATAAATAGCGGACAGAAAGAACAAGGATCAAGTGCTGATTGTGCCGCTAGTTTTAATTCAGAAATTTCTGTAATGAAATTTCTGGTATGAACTTTTCGTATGAAATTTCTGGTATAAAAAATTCTGGTATGAAAAAATTCTAGTATGAAAAAAATTCTGGTATGAAAAAAATTCTGGTATGAAATTTCTGGTATGAACTTTTCGTATGATAATTTATGGTATGAAAATTCTGGTATGGGAATTTTCGGTATGAGAAATTCAGTCCAGAAAATAAAAAAAAAAAAATAAAAAATAAAGGCAAGAAAAATAATAAAAGAAAACAAATTCAGTAATTAAAAATTAAAAATTATACTTATATAACAAATAACAAACATCATTTATTATTTCTTTCTAATAGAAGGGTTAATAATTTTTAACTACTATTAAATGAAAGTGGTAAAAAATTTGGGGTACATTTTCTTAAACAAAAACTAAAAAAAGCCTAGTATGTCAAATTCTCCCAAAATAGTATTCGCCATCCATGTAGTGACTGTTGTAGTTGTTGTAAATGGGAGTGTGTTAGTAGAACAATGAACTCTGGCATTTCGTTTGTGTTCACCATTGGTAGCTGTAAGACAATTAAAATGAAATTGTATGAAAGTTAGGTAACCTTAATTATACAAAAGTATGAAAGATAGGTACTTTCCTATGCTTGGAATGGTGTTGAAAATCGATTAAGGAAAGGCTTGAACGGATTTGTTTCACCCTACAAACACAATCACCACATATGAAAGCTACATAACCTTAATTATATCAATGCAGACATCTATATAATTGTCCAAAAATATACCTTGATCCTCTTTGCTTCTAGTATTCTCTTGAGTTCAAAGAATGTCTCAACTCCAGTTATGTCAATAGTTATCACACCTGCAATAAGACTTAAACTACTTTAGTACACCAAATATCACGATGCAATACAAAGAAATTGTTAACCCAAGTATATATATATAGTTGCCTCCTAAATCCAAAATTAGGTGATCCGCTAGAATGTCTTTGGTAGAGTATTCTTCAACTTTGATCCACCGCTAGAGTGTCTTTGTTGGGGAAATAAAGGAAACCAAGATTGACATACAAAGGAGATGTAAACAAGCATATCTATGCAAAATCCCTATAAAAATGACATATGAGCATCAAAAGATTCAAAACAGGAAATCAAAAGCTGAAAATGGAAACTAAAATTCAACACACCAATCAAACAGTTGAACAGAAAACACCATCATCATGAAACTCTAATTACAAACCCCAATTGAAATCAAATCCAATTCCACGTAAAATAATAATCAACCTACAATTTCCCCTTGAAGGAAAAAAGAAACAGAAGAGAAAGGAAACCTGGTGGATAGAAGAGCTGGAACAAGATTAGACAATGTGCCCATCAGGACCAACTTGAGATGGAGTCGTAAACCACAAACTTCGTGCAGAATTCGCTCATCCTCCGCCACCTTCAACTTCCCCAAACTCACACCGTCCCTTCATCGTCCCGCGTCGGAGGTCCTGACCACCGCGCCTAAGGTGGATACCTTGGAATCGCCGGGAGAGAAGCTTTGATGAGATTGGTCCGCTAGTCGAGTCCCAACCACGATGAAGAGAGTTATCTCAAAGCTAATGGTTTGGTATCTTCATTTTGTAACTCCTCTCCACCACGTTTACAGTAAGGGAAGTTACTAATTTTTAAAATCCCTATAATTAAGCCTTAATTGTGAAATCCCTTGATTTGTGTTGTGACTAAATGATTTTACCTTTTTCAAAAAAATATAGAGTGAAAAAAACAAGAAGAAAATTAAGCTATTATAGTAATTGTATCAACAAAATTTATACTTCAAACAATTAGAAATATAATTAAAAGTTGACATAAAATCAATATACCATCTCCGATCATAAATAAATGACGTTTTAAAATTGTAAATTTGATCACAATTATCTCTCGTTTTAAGTTTTTTAGACCAATAAATGAACAATAATTATAAGAAATGTTCATAAAATTTTATCACAATTATATGTTGTTTTAAGCAATTTTAAGTATGATCCCTAAAGAATAAAGGTGTAACCTTTATATTGTAAGGTGAATTTGGTAAATAGATCCTTTTTGAGTTTTTAGTATAATAACTAGGATCGTCTCGCTTTTTGATTTAGTAAATGTACCCCGTATTTTTTTACCGTTCAAACACACTCGAGGGTTTCACCTTCCTCTCTCTCCTCTTCTTCTTTGACAATGAAAACGCCGCTTCTGGTTTTGGCAAGGAAAACGTCGCCAGTGTTATTGCTTCATTGTTTTTCGGCGTTGCTTGCGGTGGCCTCACCGCCGCTACCATGTACCTTGTCTTGTCTCTCTTCAATTTGAGGCTCAATGTCTTTCTCTAATAGTTCATTTTCTATTCTTAAGCATTTGTGCAGATTCAGCTTCTGTTGTTGCATATCTACACTATTGCAATTAATAAGACATGTGTTGTAATGGAAGTTTAATTCCTTTTTTTTTTCCTTTTGTTTTTCCCTTTTTTTATGTTCTGATATGAAATTAATACCAAAAATTTATACAAGAATTTTCATACTAAAATTTTCATAACAGATGTTCATACCAGAATTTTCATAACAGAAATTAATACAAGAATTTTCAGAGTTTTATAACAGAATTTTCATAACAGAAATTCATATCATAATTTTTATACCAGAATTTCATACCAAAATTTTCATACCACGATTTTCATACCATAATCTTTAGGTATTCATGTATCATTCCCTGATTCGCTCATGACGGAGTTCTTCTTCACGCCATCATTGCTCTTACAAGTTCTTTTATCGAGTTTACAGTTAGGCATGTCTCTAGAAATAAGAATAACCCTTGGTCTAATATATAAGTTTGGTGGACTACTTCTCCTATTGTCAATTAATTATACAAACGAAACTCACTAAATGTTGGACTCGGGCCCAACACGTATATGTTCTCAGATCAACATGCAACATCATCCTCCACCTTATATACGACTCATCCGATTTTCACAATATTTTTACTTTTTTTTATATGCACCTTATATTAGATTAAAATTAATGTTAATTAATATTATAGTATATTATTTAATTAATGCTTTAAAATCAGGATATTCTTTCTAACGTACAAAGTCGTCCCAACCAACTAACTTCGGGATTGGGCACAGTATGAAAGATCTTTTAGAAGCACATATTCCTCCGGGAGGTCGATTGGGGCGTGGGCATAAGGGTCTCTTCAAGGCATAGAGAATGCTCATTGAATGAGCAATTCAATAAGATATTACTTGCCAACAATCAAAGGTGTTAGATTTTATGCCATCAAAATAAGGTGTGGGTAAAATGAAGTTGTTAGAAATTCCCACTACTTGCCAACAATCAAATGTGTTAGATTGTTTGCCATCAACATAAAGTGTGGGTAAAATTAACCAATAACTAGAAGTGTGAGTATTTATGTGTGGCTATTTAAGAATTTTCTTGTAGTAAGCAGTTCCGGGGTGGTCCGTGTGTACAGGATGGGTGTAGTAGAGAGTTCCAAACCGGGATCGTTCACCAACTCGCTTGCCCTCTACAGGTATACTCGCTTCTGGACTGTCACTGTAGGCAACAAGGGAGACCTTCGGTATGTTATTTCGTGCAAACAGAAAGGAAGGAGGCGGATTGGAGGCAGCCGAGACTTACCTTCTGCAACAGCGGCGTCGGCAACGGTCGAGGCTAGCGTGCGGGACTGGTGTTGGTTGTTGTCGCGAGGCCCGGTCCTTCAGCCTTAGCCGTTCAGCCTCGTCGTAAGCCTGGGGTCTGTTGTGCGAAGGGAGTATGAGTTTAGCGGCTGCCACGGTAGAGACAACCCGAGAAGGGGCGAGGTCTTACCGGCGTTCCCGTCGCGAAGGCGTGAGGCTGCGGCTACATCGGACGGCGGCTGGGGTTGCTGTCGCGTCGGAGTTTATGGTTGTTGACGGTCGTACAGGAAGAGAGGAAGAGAGGTGCGATTGTAATAGAGAGGGAGAAGTAAGCAGCGGACTTAGGTTAGGGAAAACAAACAGTTAGATTAGGCTTAACGTGATTAGGGAGTGGATTAGGGTTTAGGGTTAGAGATTTGGGCCGGTGGGATGAAGTTAAAAGGCCAGTTAAATTGGGTCTGCTCACCCATAAAAAAAAGAAGTGAAACATAAAACTCGTACGGAATCATTAGAAAAAAATACGAGAATTAAAAGACGGGGTTATTTACGGAATTATTTACTGAAATGTAAAAGTTATCATTGTATGTGAGTCCAGATCACATAAAATGATAAAATTCAATATCGTTAAATTCTTAATTAGAAGAATTTGGGTTGGCGGATCGGAATCCGGTTTGATTCAGGTTTAACGGGATTTAAAATTTTCGGTTATTACATTACTAATTCAGAACGTGCTAGGCGTAGGATGACACCATCTTTTGTCTGCATGGCTTGCCCGGAAGAAGAGGAGACACCCTTACATGTTTTGCGAGACTGCCACTATGCAAAAATGATCTGGGAATCACTAGTTCCTGCAGGTTTACATGACTCTTTCTTTCTTCTAGACTGGGAGAGCTGGTTGTTTGAGAACATCAATGAGGGAATGGTCACGAGTCTCAATAGGATTTGGAGGGACCTTTTCACAACTGTTGTGTGGTGCATTTGGAGATGGAGAAATAGTAGAGTTTTTGAGGAAGGGCGTATTCCGACTAACAAGAAGGACACGATTGTGAGATTATATGAAGATTACAAGAGGGCTATGATGAGGCAAGTTGACGCAGTGCATAGTGAAAAGAGGGAGCTTAATGTGGGTTGGTGTAAACCTAGAAGCAACTGGATGAAAATGAACTGTGATGACGCCTCAAGGGGGAGTCAGAGCCTGGCGACGGCAGGGGCTATCATTCGAGATGAGGACGGGAACTGGGTGCATGGGGTTGTAGCAAACCTGGGAGCTTGCTCAGCTCCGGCAGCCGAGCTATGGGAGTTATAAATGGCCTGGAGCTGGCGGGGGATATAGGGCTTCAACGAGTGGAAGTCGAGATTGACTCTCTGTTGGTGGTAGGTCTTATCAAGAAAGGTGTGAGTCCGTCTCACTCGCTTTCCAGCCTGGTGGCACACTGCCAAGGATTTATCATACGAGATTGGAGTATTTGCTTCAAACACATTTTCCGGGAAGGCAATCGAGTCGGGTATGCTTTAGCGAACCTTGCTTTCTCTTACGATTTTGGTGTCCATAGGCTCCAGACACCTCCGCTTTGTGTTAGAACGTTTATTTCGAAGGACATGAGGGGAGTTACTTTTCCCCGTCTCACTCGTTTGTAGCCCGTTCTTTTCTCAATAAATGCCTTCGGACAGGGAGCTTAACTGCTCCTTCTCATCAAAAAATAAAAAATAAAAATTAGTGAGCATATTTAAACTCACTCAACAATGATAAAAAAAAATTGCATTATTAACTCATTATTTTTTTTAAAAAAAAAGAGAGATCTAGTTAGTACAAAGAATAATATCTACTTTTCCACCAATACTCAGTTGGTCTAGTGGTTGTGGTGCTAGACTCCTTAAGTGTTAGCCCGGAGATTCGAGAGATTCGAGTTCGAATCCTCTGGGTGACATGTTTTTAACTCGAAAAAATATCTACTTTTCCGACTTACCCGCCTGCTTATCAAAAGCAAACTCAGCAATATGATCGGCCCATTAGCTTGGGCTTATAGTTGGGCTTAATTATGGAGGGCCAACATCATCTTCCATTTGGTACATACACTCCTCACAGGCTCACACCCTATTTCATCGATGCAGTAGCACGTACGTGATATTGTTATGCATCAATGAGTCTGTCACGAGTGAATCCCATATTGCTAATTGCGTTATCATGCATTAATGGAACCCTCATATGGGGCTTCCCCATCCTCAAGTTTCAAAAGTATCATGTCATCGTCTACAACGGGTTGCAACCTAGCGGCAATAACCTCGGAGTGCACTGCAAGTCCAAGGACAACGATCTCGGCTTCCACCAACTACACTTAAACCAGCAATATCAATTTCATTTCCGGACCAGCGTCTTTGAGAACACACTCTTCTTCTGTCGCCTCTCATGGAGCAAAGGAAAGAAGGTGTTCGTGGCATTCCAGGACGACGATGGTTTCGTCGATCTCGGGTGTGGTGGGAGGCATTGCACATGGAAAGCTCAGGAGGACGGAATCTATCTCTTTAATCTCCAACACAACCAGTTTAAGCTTGTTTATCAATGGGGACGTCGTGATTAACACTAACCATCTTGTTAGCTTGTGTGTTGCTATGGGTTCCTTAAGGAAGATCTATAATAAAATTGATCACCTTCTTTGGCTTGTCTATTTGATCTTCTTGTGAGCTTCTGTCTTGTTTGTCAAAAGTTGGTAAACAACCTTCTTGGATTTTGATCTTGGTTCCGATTAATAGGGGGATAAATAAGGGATTAAGATTATGAGAATTAAAAGATAATTTCTAGTAATGTTGTTTGGTAAGAGAATTAAGCAGATTAAAGGGTTAGATTATGAAAATTAAATTATGAGGATTTTGTAATCTTATAAAACTTCGATTATAGGGATCATAAGGCATGCGGTTAAATTCTCATTTTAACTCCTCTTCCTTTCTTTCATGTAAAAAAAATTTAGCACGTATTTTTTCTTAATTTTACCAAAAATTATATTCGTTTTACCAAACACTCATTTCACATGCTCAACCATCCTCTTACACAATTTCATCTCCTTAATTCTTGTTTAAATCATTCTCGTTCATCCTCATCTTCGTAATTACCAAACGACCCCTTATAAGTAATTCCCTTAAGAATATAATGATCAAATTCAAAAGACTATTCAGATTGTCAGATAGGCAATGTTGGGGTGCCATTTGTATACAATGATCTTCTAACAATCAATGAAGCTTCAAGCAACAGAAAATCAATCAGCAACTAAGAACTAGCTACACACTAATTTTCTAGCTAGCCACTGGGAGGTGTGACTGACTTTAGCTAGCTTCTAGTTACATTGCAGAAGTACTCAAGAGGTATTGTAGGTGGGCAGTGCTTCTTGGCCACGCATTTATACTGTTCAAATTCAAAACCCAACAAGACAAGTGTCAGATATGAATCATTTTACTCCAAAGACTGATCATCATCGCTTCCAAATGAAAAGGATTTGAGAAATCACCTTATGTTGGCTATATTTCTCTCTGATTGCAGGCAGTGAAGAGTTTTCGGCATTTAAACAGAGCTTGTGAAGAGACCGTACGCAGTCTTGTAGAAGGGAGGGTTCATAAAGGGTGTAATGCTGCAATGTGGAGTTCTGCACAACCAAATCCATCAGTAAAATGTCACTTAACACAGCCTAATCCCAAAACACTGACAGCAAGTTTCTTGATACATACCCAAGGTCTTTTTGCAGGGGCAAGCATGTATTTGGCCAAAAATATTGCTGATGCTGCTGTAATTGACGGCACATACCTAAGCATATCATACTCGAGTAAAGACAATTCTGCTATGTAGTTGGCCAAGCATTCGAGTTGCAATGGAGAAGAACCCTGCAAATAGAAAAGGAAGGATGAGTGCTTCAGTAAGTGAAGACAGCAAAAAATCAACATCAGAATTGGAGAAAAACACAATACCTCATTGCCTGCTTGGGCTGCACGAACGAAGCGCCTTAAGAAACATTTGGTCGTCGGAGCAGTCATCTCAAATTTCAAGTAGTTCAAAACTTTAGATTCCATTTCTAAAACCTGGAGAAGATTTGAAGTTAAAATAATGCAATCTGAGAATCATAAGGTCATTGCCATTTGCCAGGACACTAACCTCCTCTTTGACATATGTGTTATCTGTTATATAGCAATACTCTTCCACCTGAGGTGCACAAATCTCTTCATATTTCCTGTAAAACAAAAAGAAGAAGATGGCATCTTTGTTAATTTACTTATGATCCAAATATTAATTTTCACATACTCAGTATTAGAGTAAATATCTTACGCTGCTATCATCATGCCTGCGATGCCTAGCAATTGCAAGCGCTGCCTGTTGACTGAATTGCCGGAAAGATACCGATCTATGTAGCTTACAGTCAAGTATAATGTATCAGGAACAACCCGATATTCTTCCGCGACCTGCAATTGTATTTCAAAACATCACAAAACCAGTTAGCTTTGTCTTCTAAGATGTTTTACTTCTGTTAACTTGGCATACATGGAGAGATAATTACCTCTACAAGCCAGTCAACAAGAATTGAGCGCATGCTGGCATTGATATCTTGCTGAATCTTCTCCATGTAATCTATTGACGGCCTTTTCTTCGTCTGTGTCAAACCCCAATTGTGAAGTGAGTCAAACTTCAAGTGAAATGCAGCAATGGAAGGAGGTTCCATTAGATATGACAGTACCTCAGAAGCACGCAAGTGCTTGTAGATATCACAAGCAAAGGTTGCACAAAGTTGAGGATCTTTGTAATTGTTATCAAGGTCAACAACTTTATGGCCAGTCTTAATCTCTGACAGTATATCCCTCTTGCACAGATTATTCTCTGCAACAATGGCAGAAAGAAAATTATTTAGAATAATCAAATTATTAAGTATGGCATGATTCTCACGGAAAAAACAAGTGTAATTAACCTGCTGATCCAATTTGCTCAGCTATGTGGAGTTTATCATGAACTGTCTTCATTTGAGCAGTATTCAAAGCAGCTAAGTCATTCTCATCTAAGTATTCAACATCAGGACTTTTCAAGGAACCACTTGTAGATACCGAATCATCAATGGAGACTGAGAGTCCACAGGATGGCGATGTAGGCGAAGATGTATCCATAGGAGCACATGAATCATCAGGAATGGCAATACGAGCAGGTTCCTTTTCATTGCTCTTGACATTTGATTTTGCATTTAGCAAGATAGGCAGTGTATTCCCAGCAAAGCTTGTGGAAGTTCCTTTTTTTGTCTTCACTACTCTGGTAGCAGCACAAGGTACCTGTGTGTAAAGTAAGGAATTATTGATCAATCAGACTGAACCATCTGTATAGGAAACTGAATTGAAATTTGGGTGAATGAGACAGGATAAAAAATTAATACAATGCAGGATATAAAATAGATAACAGTGGAAAATCATATTTTGAATGTCAATATTCATATCACTATAAACATCATGTTGTTTGCACTTTGATAGATATGAATTGCTTATTGGAGTTCGAATTTTGAAATTTGAATACAAAATCACGCAAATCAAACAGTTGATTGGAAACCTAATCACAATGTCATTCCGAGTTTTTTCTCGTTAATCATCCAAAACCTAGATGTTCATTAGTTCATCAGACCTAAACTTGAAAGAAGCAACCTAGACAATAAAAAGATAAATCACAAGTAACTAATCACAACCCATGCAAAGAAACTTAAAAGAACAAACAAGAAACTGATCGTTAATATAATCACCAGAGAAGAATCAGTCCCAAACGACCCACGCCTCTGATTCGTCAAATTCCCAAGCGGTGGCCGTTTCTTCGCCGCGATCGGCGGTCCTCCGATCGACTTTCCGGCGACATTCGACGACGACGACGCCACGTGTCTCTTTACGGACACAGCAGACGACCACCCGTTTCTCCTCTGTGTCGACATTCTTGAAACCTTATAAAACCGAAACCCTAGAAACTAAACCCAAATTCCGACAAAAATCCGATGAACAAAAGATCTCCCGACTATTACAAGTGAGAGGGAAATAATGATTAGATCTGATTGGGGTCTGAAATCATTGGAAAGAAACAAGGGTTTGGAGTTGTGGTGAGAAATTGACGTCTATGAACTGGGCTTTAAGGTCGGTTGATGGGCGCGTCTTGATTAGTTAATCAACAATCGCTGCCATTAAAATTCTCTTTCAAACGTTATATGAAGCTTTTCGGAGGCGCGGATATGAGTTTTTTTGAAACGATTACAATAGATCAGGACCGTTGATCTTTGCACGGTTGTAAGTTCGGTGGACCGGAGCGTAGATTATAATCTGACACATTACACTTTTATTTCCACCTAATATTTCTTTTTCTGAAAATAAAACTACCTCATTTGAATTGGGAGTTTTGTGGTTCACCTAGTGAGCGTCACAGACCAATAAAGGCTAACGTTTATGAAGGAGGGTTTGTCGTTTCATAAAAAGGTCACAGCACGGTGAGATTAGTGAACCGTGGGTAGTTTAAATTTAAATTTAAATTTTGAATTCGAACGTTATATACTCTAGGCTTGTCTTTATTTGTATTGCTACGTAATCTGTAAGTAAGATTTTGAAGACGGGCACATTGCACTAGCACGATTCCTATTGGGGAAATAATTTTCGCAACGGCTATAGAACAATATATATTTTTATGGGTTTTTCGATGGTTTTGTTCCAAATGAATTATTTGAAAATTAGTGTGTACACATGTCCAGTATGTAATCACAATGTGTCAATTGTATCTTCAAATTCAAATGCTCAAGTTCTTTCGAGAATTTGGGTTGCATTTTCCTGACACAATTAGAATAATTTCCTGGAAGACTTTTTTAATGTAAAATAACACTGTTTGTTGGTCAAATATAACATAAGATTTTCATATAATGTTTTTATAAACTAATAGCAAAGGAGGAAAATAAAACACTACACTACAAAACTAAAATAGAAATCAACAATCACCTATCCGTAAAATTGCTTTCAAACAATTCCAAAATTATAATATAAATTCAACTAAGAAAATATCAACAACAAGCTGTGTATTGTAATAGAGAATTTAGGAATTAGCATAATGAAAATAATAGAAAAACTTTTAATTGGCTGTGTCATTATAATAAAATTTATAAAATAGAGAAAATCAATCAATATATTACCTTCTAAATATATTATAATTTTACTAAATAAAAATTCATATATTATTTTCCTATTATAATCGATCGGGTTGATTTTCTTTTAAACTTAATTTTTAAAGAACCGAAATTTATAATATATTACCTTTATAATAAGCCAAAGAGAGAACTATAACTTTTAATTATAGTAGTTAGAAAATTTTATAATTATAAAAATGTATTTCATGTCAAATTTTTTTAAATATTACTCTTATAAGCTACAAAGCACGAGAATTACACTAGTCTGTCTTATATACTAAATCAGCCCGTAAATTGATATTTGATGCAATTTCGTGCAGTCACCTCATCAATTTTACATTTGTTGTCTATTCGTTAATCCACTCACACTAACATTTAGTTCATTATTATCCTAACCATTCACACTAACATTTAGTTAATGAATACGGTGTATTAATGGAGCAACAATTGCAGTTGTTGCATTCGCTATTAGTATATTTGAAATTTGAATCAACAAGCAAAGATGAGGAACCACAAGATGCAACATGTCCTAAACCTTCTCTGGACAGGATCATAAATCAAATGACACAACAACTCAAATTGCAAATTAAGATAACGAACTAGAAAGTTCATCAGGTGCATGATATTATTATTACACAACATTTTATACGTAATTATATCAGTATCGCAAACACGAGATTATTGATGGAAGTAAACAAATAAAGCTATTTGCATGAGATAAAGATAAAATAAAGGTAGCAATCAAACTGGTTTAGTAGGCACTTTTTGTTTAATGTAGTACTAAATAGGCCCCTCTTATTTATTAATAAAGATTAATTGAAAGGGTTAATTAATAATTTAATTTAATTGAGTTCAAGCTCAATCAATTTAATAAAGCTCATTGTAGATAGTGAGTTTTGAACCCTAGGTAATAGGCCCTACCTCTCACCCTTATATCAGCTGTACTAATTAAATTTCGTGTATCTCTTGTAGATACATAATATTAATACACAATTTATATTACATAAATTCAATTACACAAGTTCGTCATTTCTCAATTACACAAGTCCGTCATTTCTCAATTACACAAGTTCGTCCATCATTTACACAAGTCCGTCCATCATTTACACAAATTCCATCATTTACAAAGTCCGTCATTTACACAAGTCTGTCATTTACACAAGCTGTCATTTACACAAGCCCATCATTCACACAAGCCCGTCATTTACACAAGCCCGTCAATTACACAAGTCCGTCACTTACAAAAGTCCGTCATTTACACAAAGTCCGTCATGTACACAAAGTCCGTCTTGTAGATACACAGTAATAATACACAATTTCTATTACATAAATTGAAATGGTTGAATGAACTTGCATTTGCATTTGATTTGCAGTTATACTTCAGTATACATACACAAAAGTTGAACAACTATTCTAGCCATACCCCTTAACATATGTTGCTTACATAAATTATATATCCAGAGTATTCTAGCTATACTTCAGTATTAATACACAAAGTCTGTCGTGTTTAGCACCGACGCCATTTCCGCAGTAATCAATTCGAACGAGACCCCATTCATCAAATTGCTCGAATCCCGGCCTCCATCACCCTAACAAACTACTGTTTTATTCAATGTTCTAATACCACAGGTGAAATTGAACCCTAATGTAATATCCGGAAAATTTAATTTCCCTTTAATGCCCGATCAAACCGGATTTCAATCCGCTAACCTCTCATCTTTTTAGAGAATGTGTTACTTTATGAAATTTTTATCAAAATCTTATTGACTTAAGTCACATAAAATGATAAATATGTAAACCGTATAACAATCCCGTATGATAAAAAACTCGAGGAGTAATTCCGTACAAGTTAATGATCCACTTTTCAGCCCATCTTTTTAAATTGGAGAGCAAGCCCAATTACCCAGCCGGCCCAAATTTACCCTAAAAACCTAATCAGCTTCCTTAATTGTGTTTAAGCCTAAACCTAATTCGTTTCTTTAACCTTGCTGCTACATTCTCGTCAACTCCTTCCCCTCTACCGCACAAGCACCTCACGCTTTCTGTAAACCGATACCATCCCCACCTCTCTTCTGCTCAACCGCCAGCACCACCGCGTCAGGGACGCCGCTGCAAGCGCCACATCGTCTTCGCTGGGATCCCAAGAGAGCCGAGCAGCCTCCTGCAAACAACAAACACCCGCTGCAAGCACCACTTCGGCTTCTGTTTGATCTGCTGCAGTTCACGCTGAAGATCCTCGATGCTGCACCCAAGCGGCTGCACGCTTCTAGCGGGAACGAGACGGAGCCGATCGTGTTCAGCTTGCTGCAGACAGAAATCGGGTAAGCACTGTCACTTGCTGTCCATCCTCCTCTCCTCTCGATCAAAGCTGTAAACCTTGCCTTGCTCCAGTGCAGTCCTTTGTGACACTCGGAAGTCGATCTTGCTCCATTGCAGCCTCCGAAGCACGGGATCGTAACACTTGCAGCCCAGAACCCGAACACGCCGAGCACGCCTCCAGTGCAGCCATACCGAGTCACACTGCACACAGAACCTACCCAGTCGCGAGTCACCTTTCCTGTGAGTCCTCAGTTTAGCCTTCCGTCTCTTCTTGTTTCCGGTATGAATCTGTTACATTAGGGACAATGGAGAGGGTAAGGTGGGTGAGGGAGCAGTGTGTAGAAAGGTTGCTGGTTGTGTGTGTTTTCTGCATAGGATGTCATCTAGGGCTGCTGGCTGGGGAATTGAAGTAGAACTCGTCTGATTAAGGGTTTAGTTTCTTTTTGTTTGGGGGTAGAAACTGTTGAATGTAAGGCTGCAGTTTGATGCTTTAACTCGAACATCCACCGTTGAATTTTGGATATGTGGTAGATATATATATAGGAAGTTTACTGTGTTAAAAATTGAGAGAAAGTTAACGGTCGGATTAAGACTTATAAGGACTCAAAGTAGGATAGTGGGGCTGTTTTTACAGCATAGGAAAATTTTCTAAGTATGAGAAATTTCAGCTTTTATCCCAACTTTGAAGAATTATGTGAGAGTTATGATTTAGTATTTGCGAGAGATCTTTATCCCTATGTATAGTATGCCTATCATAGAAGATTGGAAATTTTATTCCGGAATCTTTATCTTTCTTTGGAGCATTAGATCTTAACCCGAAGTCGGACCTTAGCGACTCTTAAGAAAAACTAGAATTTTGGTTAACTTCTATAAATCTTTAGCAAACCATCTTGTGAGAACTAGTTTATGAAATTAGGTTCCAAGAAAGGATTTGGAACTCGGTTATAGATTATTCTGGGATTTTCGGGATCGGGGGTAAAATAGTCATTTTACCTTAAGAGGGCCTTTTTCATATTTTCCTCTTCATGAGATTGTACATCTTAGAATTTATAACTTCTAAGAGTATGGGAGGTGGTTTTTGATCCACGTGCCTTGTTTGACAAGCGATTGAGTTCCCACGGTTGCAGACCGAGTGGAGATTTTAGAGAGTTGTGATTTGATTCAGGTAAGTCCTTGCGACTTACTTAGCTGGTTTTTGGATGCTAGTTGAGTGATAATAGTGGTGTGTGCAATGTGCGTTTATAATAATAACTTGATAGGACGACGGTTATTATTCTGTTTTAAGGCCCAAGTGTATGTATAACGGGCCGTGACATCACTGTCCAGCTCTGCCAGGAGACTGGGAGGTTCTCTATACCCAGACCATGTAGGTACACGGTGAGATGCATCGGATCCATTCTTGATGGTTACACGGGGGCGGAGGCGAGGTTTGGGAATCCCTCGTGTCGCAAAATAAGTATCATTAGTAAGAGTGAATGACCTAAGTAAAGATAATAAATGGATTGTTTGAAAGCATGATTAGTGTTTACTTTTGTTATGTGTGTGTGTGCTATTATTATTCTTCTAATGTTTAGATAACTAACTAATGGTTCTTCTGTTGTGTTTTTAGATTTACCGCAGGTTATAGCAGCAGCTGAGTGATCCGGAAGTAGTGGTCAGCCGGGTCTCCGTACTCCTTAGAGTGGGGTTGGGTGTTTACCTTGTGGTTTTCTTTCTTCTTGTTGAAGACAGTAAGTCTTTTTGTGGTTTAAGTACTATAGGATGTTAGACGTTGTTGCATTCATCTCTTTAAAATACTATTTTATGAATTTCGGTTTTCTTATTTGTGTCTTGTTGCAAGATCCTAGTAATATTGTTGTCAAACTGAGGTCGGGACCCATTGTGAGGTCCTAACCAGTAATGTCCCGAGTTTTGAAAATTTGGGTTGTTACACCTAAGGCAAGCTGAGAGAATGAATCACCAATTGGGGAATTCAATTGACCTGAACTATTATCTCCTTTGCATAACAATGATCCATCAGATGACATGAGCCCACAAACATGGGACCCATCATAACCAATCTTTGTCATTGAAGAGTTACTAAATTGATCTCTAAGAACCCTAGTATAGAATTGCGTAATTACAGATGGAATACAGTAGGAGAAAAGTTTTGATATGTGTGATGAGGGCAGAATGGATGTTGCCAATGTGATGCTATAAAAACCCGTGATTTTAGCCTATCACGGAATCAGAAGAATTTTCACTAATTATGTGATGTGGAAGGAGCCATGATCATGTTGTGGGGTCAAATATTAGAGGAGAAATATGTCAGAAATCTGTTCTACTATAATGAACTCACATGGCCCATGGCTCCCAAGCGAGGTAGATGTCAAAACCGGTACAAAGGTAAGGGCGCACCAAATCAGATTGATCAGCACCGTGGCAGCTTTTCGAGATATTGCAGCGGCAATATGACAAAAAAGATTGGTTATGGAGATAAGAGAATGACCGAAATCGACAAAGCAGTGAAGGAGAACAGGCGGCCACATAACGAAGCGGCGAAGGTTTGAAGGAAAACAACCCTAAAATTGAGAAGCGAGATAGAAGCGAGGAAGAGAATGATCGAAATCGAAATAGAGAAGTGAAGAAAGAGAATAACTTGCAATCAGATCGATATCATCACTTACCTAGACTTGGGACTGCCTCCTACTGGGCGGCTCCACCAACTGCGCCGACGGCCTTCGCTTGGACGGCACTTGCAACTGCTCGCTCCACCAACGCCTCACTGTACAGATCTAAAGTCTCCCACCTTCGATCATGTTGGGGGCGGTTTCAGATCGGATTGGTTTAATAAACCCTAACTGCTTTGGACGTGTTATAGGGTTTCGATTTTACGTTACCTGTTATCCCCTTTAAATTAATTTCTTTTAGATTTAAAATTTTAGTTAAAAAATAGAGGGGGTCTAGTTAATATATGAGAAACAAAAAGTGTCTTATTAACTAAATTTTTTCAATCAAAATCAAGATAGCAATTTGGTTATTAAATTATGACAACAATCTAGCTATCATTAGTAAAGCATAATCAAGAAAGCAGATTAAGGAAAGCGAAGTAAGAAATAATTTGTTTCAAGAAAGAGAAATGAAAAGGAAAAAATCAGGAAAGTACAAGTCAATAATCAATACAACTCATTGAAAGAACGCAATGTTAAAAGTGCAAGTCAATTAGTGGTAAGTCACAAACATTGTAGGCTTAGAAAGTACAAGTTAGAAATTCAATGAATGTAGTGTATTAATAAAAGGTCACAAACAATGTAGGCTTAGAAAGTACAAGTCAATTAGTGATAAGTCACAAAACATGAATGAAATTATCTAGTTAATGCTATTAAAGAATCCTAGTGTTTGCTAAGATAAAAAGTCACTTACAAGAAAGAAGTGTATGAGTAATCTTATGTTGACAATGGTGCGGCCATAACAGCCTGCAAGTACAAGTCTGGTCCGAAATATCAACATCAGTGTAGGCTTAGAAAATAGAAATAATGAAAATAAATGCAACACTAATACATTGGTTACAACTAGTAACTACCATGAAGTAGAAAAGCAATGCTAGTATATAATTAGTATCTGCAATCAAATTATCTACAAAAATACACCGATTTAGTACAACTAAGTCTAACATTTTACAATCTTATTCATTTTGAAATGATAGCTACGATGACGTGTGAAAAACATGGCTTACATAGCGTTTGGTTTATAGTCACATAAACAAATAAAAAATAAGCCAAAAATCTCATGGCAAGACCTCAATTTTCTCATTCCATTTTGAACTCCGCAAAATATCACTATGCATAAGTAAAGTGCTGTGTTATATAAAAAATATTGTCGAATCACTACAAGTATAAACATAGCAAGCAACCGAAGAATAGTGCCCTTTTTTAAATCTCTTAAAAAAGAGGACAAATAAACTCATCTAGTTAATGCATCATTAAGGCTTTTTTAAATCTCTTAAAAAAGAGGACAAATAAACTCATCTAGTTAATGCATCATTAAGGCTATGGTATATCAACACAATAATGCTCTCCAATCTTGGTGTGATCGTATGTTCTTATTTGGTTTTCAAATTACGACAACTAATGTTCTAACGACCACATGGACGGATACAGAATGAATAACTTTGATGGGCTAAATTTATTAAAAAAAACATTTGACAATATACATATATACCTAAATCACTTCAATATTCAAAGTCATATAAGTAATTCAATAGAAAGTAAATCCAGCATCAATGTAATGTAAAATCATTCAAGCTACAAAGTCAATAACAATACAAATTTAACTACTTAAATTGTATCTTTCTAATACTTGAAGCATAAAACTCATCGATAACTGAATCTGAATCAATATTATCAACAATGTCATTCTACATATGCAATATCATCAAATCAGCAAGAAATCCATCACTCATGTTAGTTCGAAGTCGGTTCTTAATTATCTTCATAGCTGAAAATGCTCTTTGTTGTAGTTGTAGATACAGGAAGAGTCATCACTAAACGAATCAATTATTCAATCAACCCAAATGGTGTTCTCGTTCTAACAAATTCTAGACACAACTCAGAAGAGTGCTCAAATCTGAAATTGCTCTAATTCAGAGAACTAATACTCAAAATGCTCCAACTCACTTCTTAAGTCATCCAAATTCGGCAAATCCTCGGGATAATACTTCTCAACCAAACTGCAGATGTTGTCTATGTCAAATGATTGAAAATCAAATCGAGGATCCAATGATGAACTAAGAACCAAAAGCTCCCTTGTTTTCTCATTAAATCGCTCATTCAATTCCATCAATTGAAAATCAATTACAGCATAAAATACTTGAATCCGATAATAATGCTCAATTGTTACACAATTCTGTTGTTGAGAAGGACGATTAGTACCTTTCAAATAAGGAGCGTCAAAGTCTAGAACAACAATAGTATGTGAGGCACAAAATGAGACAACACTAGCAAAGAAGCCAACCCAACCTTCTTCTCTAAACTTTTCAAGACGACCTTTAGTGCTTGAAACAAGATTCATGGCATTTATAATTTTTTGAGATTGTTCTTGCAATGACTTACAAAGAGCATTTGTGATTCCCATAGTAGCCTCCATTAATAATAAATTAAACACAAATTCAAATGATCTTATAGCTCTAAAAGTGCTCAAAGCTTGTCCACGTATTTTTCCAGTAAAACCATTATCAATCATGTTTTCCAAAACATAACTAGTTGAATTAAACAATATCATCAAGTTATTGATAGAAGAATACCTTGAACTCCACCGTGTAGCTCGTGCTCTTTGTAGATTACATGTTTGATTAGCTCCTTGACCGGTTTCAAGTTCTCTAAAAGCAATTCGTTTCACAACTTCAACTTCTTGAAGACTTTTCAATTCAGATTCACGCTTAGCAAATGAGTCAACAATATTTATGATACTAGTTAACATCTCAAAAAACAAGTAGACAACATTCATATCCGTAGTTGTTGTATTTAAAGCTAGTTGTAGGCGATGAGCAAAGCAATGTACACAATATGCGTATGAACATTCTTGCAAAAATAGTGCTTGTAATCCATTTCATTGACCACGCATGTTGTTGGCACCATCATATCCTTGACCTCTTAAGTTTTCAACTTGAAGATTGTTCTCGGTGAAAACCTGATCAATCTTACCCTTAAGAGTTATTGCACAAGTATCGGTAACACTTACAACATGAAAGAATCGTCCACAAATAAACCCATCACGATCGACAAACCTCAAGATGATAGTCATTTGCTCCTTTTTATCCTCATCATGCTTCATCCACAAGTATACAAAGCTTAGAGACTCCAACCTCTTCGCAAATCTTTTTTCTTACTCTTCGCACAAAAATGTTAAGAATTTGTTTCTGAATATTTGGAGCAATATAAATAGCATTTCCAGGGGCATTTTCTAAGCTGATCTTTGCAACTTCCTCATTCATTCTCCCAAACGCTTTCACAGTTTCAACAATATTGCCCCGATTAGATGACTCTATAGACTCATCATCACCTCTGAAACCAAGTGATTGCTTTGCCATCAATCTTACGGCCTCTATTGTAGCCTTAAACCGCAAGCGACTCTGTTGCACCACTTTTGGTGGTTGTGGATTTATTGCTCTTTCAATATTCCCACAAACCTGTTTCAAGCTTAGCCAATCATGCATAGATTTATATTGTGCCGAATCAGTCTTCCCTATATGCTTCTTAAAGACGCATTGAGCCCCATTAACCCTTCTCCAATTATCAAATCCCAAAGAAGTGAACAAAGTTTAATTTTCAAGATTATTTTCAAAAAGAAAACATTGAAAACAATATGCCTTATTATTATCAAAGTACTCAAGCCAACAATATCATTCAAACCACTTACCATTAAATCTAAGATGTTGGTCCCCACAAAGATGTGATAGATACTCTTGTAATTTGGGTTGATAAGGACCATATTCAACATATCTTTTTTCGAATATCATCCCGCTCGTTAATGTTGTATGAAGAGATTGAATGACGTTTTCCCGGATCACATTCAATATAATTAGCATCCATGTGTTCATAGACTCTTGAAGATACCAAAGGCTCTTGGCCATCAAAGTTTAGAACATCAAACATCTGAACATCATTGAAAATACGAGTTTAACTTCCTTTGAATTTTTTTAGACTTAGGATTTTGAGGTTGATCTGTCATTGTACTTGAAACACAAAACAAATAAATAAATATAACATGCTAAATCAACTATTTGATGAATAAAATATTTTATAACTTAGTATATATAATAAATTAACAAATATAAATTAATAAAAATGAACAAAATTAAAAGACCTAATACTATAATTCATCATACTACATCCAATAGACTTCAACTTTAATGAATTATACAATATAAAAGTGTTGGTTAATAAAGTAATATGTTATATATAGAAATTAATTAAAATAAAAGCAAAAGAAAGTTCAAAGTTTAATTCTTGAAGATAGTGTAATAGGCTTATGAAAGAATGAATATGTATATATTAAAGATCATACTTTATTGCGTAAACATTTACTGCAAGTTGTCATTTTGTGCTTGGATGGTAGAATTGTGCAGTAGGCTTGTAGGAGTAGACTGAGTAGTGAATACAGTGAGTCAATGAATACTTGCTGCATGCAACACGCCAAGTGATGCCAACACTCACATTACAAATTTTCAGCCTTACATGTCCACTTTTATATGGGTAATTGAGTATAAAAATAGATTATGCACTTCTGCTGGAACAAAATCAATTCATTATAGATTTACAGATTCAAGTATTCAACACAATATAAAACAGGTTAGGCACAAACATCACTTCGGTCATTCAAGCTTTCAAGGAGAGTTGGAAAAAGAAATTTACTTGCTCAAGTTGTATGTCATGGAATAGCGAGAGATGAGAGTTGATGTGGCGGTAGTGGTGCAACGGCGGAGCACTAATCGGAGATTCGGAGTTGCAAAGGCCAACAACTCAACAAGACAATGAGTGTCAACGACGTTTCTGCTAGAGCCCGGAGCCTTGGAGGTTGAAGATGGTGGTTTATTAGAACGAGAATGATGTTGGATCAGCCAATCGGAAATACTGAAAACATGAGTTTGAAAGGGTAAATCAGTAGGGTTTACAGGAATAGTCGTTTTTTTTATTTGACTTTTTTTTTGGTGGGCTAGAGCAAACCCTAGCCCACCTTTGTATCCGTGTTTGGACGACCATACCTACTACCCTATTTACTGGTAATATACTATCTCATAGAAATGAGCAAGTTGTATTTATGTTGTTAAATCTTCTACTAAAACAGAGGGGGTTTCAAAAAAGCCTATATGGTTCATGATTATTCGTGCATCGTGAAAGATATATGTTAAATGATCGATTCCTTGAACATCATTTACCAAAGAAACCGTTGTCTATGTTTATCTTTTTTCATTAAATAAAAATAAATTTTAACTGTTATACTCTTGTTCACTTACTGAATGTTGTCAATATGATCCCAAAGTTGCGGAAAATATATCGCCTTGAGCCCACTGATGTTGTAGAGGTGTACTTCAAGCCAACAGAACAAGACGCATCAACCTTGCAACAAGTTTTGAATTCACATGTTAGATTTATGGACTCGATTCATTTGTTTCTGTGTGTATTAATGAACCTAATTGGATATATTTTGTCACTCCTAGACTCCAATCCTTTTAAAAGACCCAAACGTGCAACGTAGTGGGCAACAACATTGTGTCTCCATTGAACATGCCAACACAAACATGAACTAAAACCAAAAGACAAAGCCTTAAGCAGAATAAGACACAACAACCTTGCAACAAGTTTTGAATTCAAAAGTTAGACTTATGGGCTCGATTCATTTGTTTTTTTTTTGTGGCTTAATGAACCCAAATGGATCTATATTGTCACTCCTAGATTTAGTCTCGTTTAAAGACTCAAATGTGTAGTGTAGTGGGCAACAATATTGCCTCTCCGTTGAACATGCTAACATATACGTGAACTAAAACCAAAAGACAAGGCCTTGAGTAGAACAAGACGCATCAACCTTGCAACATGTTTTGAATTCACAAGTTAGTTTTATGGGCTCGATTCATTTGTCTATGTGTGGATTAATGAACCTAATTGGATCTATTTTCTCACTCCTAGACTCCAATCCTGTTAAAAGATCCAACCGTGTAGCGAATTGGGCAACAACATTTTATCCTATTTGAACATGCCAACACAAACATAAACTAAAACCAAAAGACAAGGCCTTGAAGTTTGGTGCTAACATAGCCTAGCTCGTTGGAAAGATCATCAACATCCATCCAATGAACCATTAATACGTGAAAACAAAATTTCAAGCAAACTTCAATTTGAACACGATAACTTATTATGTTCCCTAGAACGTGCTAAGCAAACTCAAATCAATACTAACAAATAAAGACTTTAGGGAAAATCAAAACGCAGGAAATGGAGAGGGGAAACCTGCTTTCTGTTGATTCAAGCCCACATCCGCTGTTACATATATCTTCGGTTGAAGGAGATGGGAAAACCGCCGATGATAGTGATGTGACTTAATATATATGCCATATGAGTTGTTATAGATTTTGTTAAATAGAATATTGTATGATAATAAGTTTTGTTAAATACGAGTTTCTATAATAAAAAAAGTCTTAAATTTATTCAAATCGATTGTGACGTGACTTAACAGATATGAGATATGTGTCAAATTAAATAGGTGACCGGAATAAAATGTATTAAGTGTAAGTTAATGAGCTACTTTCATATACATATTGGAAAGTACGTAGCTCAACGTGGCCTTTTGTGGTGGGTAGGCGGCCCTCAACGTGGCATCTACTAATGTGGTTATGCTTGAGAGGGCTTGCATGAAAAACAACACGTGTTTCTTCCATTAGTTTTTCACACTTTTGGTTTGATCCCAATGCCGTCGAGATTCTCAAGAGGGTGTAATGGGTCTTGTAAGATAACATTGTGTCTTTTAATCTTCAGAAGTAGTTTTATAGAAAAAATGGATTTTCTTTTCAGGAAGTGTTGGCCGTACAACTTGTTGTTTCTTTCCATCTTACTAGATATAAACATTGACAAACAAATGCATCCAAAAGGCATATGGTTGGGCCTTCTTAATTAGCCTATTTAAGGCCCAAACTTTACTCATATTATGGCCCATAGTCGCTTGACTATACTTGTCAGTACCCCTGGGGCGGGAAAGGGAAGGGAAAGAGAAGCAAACTTGGGACTTGGGAGACTCCATACATGGCGCCAGTAGTGCAGAGCTCTCAGCCATGGGTGGAAAAATAGTTAGTTTTCCTCTCCTTTGGTCTTCTTTGCTTGTCTCTTTCACCATCACTTGTCTATTTACAGTTCGAATTTTGATTTCGATTGTCTTTTTTCCTTCAAATCTTGTTAGTTTGTGTTTGCCCTAAAATGGCTTTTCGTGATTGTACTTGATTTATGACAGTCGGCCGAGACAAGTGAAGGATGTAGCTCATCAGGAAGAGGTCGTTCGCGTGCTCACCAATACACTCGAAACCACCAGCGTATATCTCTCTCACTTCTCGTTATATTGTTTACTTTCTCGATGCTAAAATATCTTAGATTATTACAGTTAAGGTGTTCTTGGGACGTTAAGAAGTTTAAATTGTGCACTAATTTTCCTTTGTTTGATCGTTTCACTGTGATTATTGCAATATTGCGTGCAAGCTTTGAAAGTTGAAACCATTGTTGTGCATTAATAGTGCCCACACATGCTGTTCTATGGCCCTCCCGGAACTGGAAAAACCACCACCGCGCTTGCAATTGCTCATCAGCTTTTCGGGTCAGTCCGATTCCTAAATAATTTACCCCTTTCCCTAGTCATGTCTATTGTATGATTGTATCCACAATCTTGTGTGGAATTAGGAATAACTAGCTCAATTTATGATTCATCGGTGGCTGTGACATTGCATATGTGATGTATGTGCCCTGACAATTTATTAATTTGAATCAAATCTCATGCTTATATGTAACTACGACCCTTCTTATGTTGTGGTTGTTTTATTCAACCAGCGGAAGATGACAACCATATAGATAACTACAGGATCTGTAATAGTCACCTTAGATAACTCGCGTATTATGCTTGTGAACTTGTAAGGTTATTTTCTTGGTTTATGGGACTACATGACGGTTTTGAATTTGTTATTTGCTGTAGGCCTGATCTGTACAAATCAAGGGTTTTAGAGCTGAATGCTAGTGATGACCGTGGAATCAATGTTGTTCGGACAAAGATAAAGAACTTTGCAGCTGTTGCCGTGGGTTCTGCACAATTCCAAGGGTATTTAAATATCTAATTCATCTCATTTTTTGATTAACTTGTCCTAAAATGCTGCATGTTCATGTTTTCCACACATATGGCATAGCAGTTATCCTTGTCCGCCTTATAAAATAATTATCCTCGACGAGGCAGACTCAATGACCGAAGATGCTCAGGCAAGTTTATTTTCTACCACATTGTCTAGGCTGAACTATTTAAAAGGAGTCTTCCATATGTGCTAAATATTTTGCTTGCACGGACACATTTTGCTTTGAAGAATGCCCTGCGACGGACAATGGAGACTTACTCAAAGGTCACCAGATTTTTCTTCATCTGTAATTATATTAGCAGGTGGGTCTTTTCCACTGTTATTATTGGTCTCTTCATCACTGATTCACTTCATGAATGCATTAAAGGAATTTTGCTCAATTAATGTTCTGGACAAGTCATTTCAGTTAACTCTTTAAATAAGAAATAAGGTTTCTGCTAAAAGTTGCTGGTCAATTTACTTGTACTTTGTTATCTTATCTCATGGATATAGCTTTTAACTTTTAGTCATATCAAGCATGTAAGTTCTGTATTCTTTCACGTGCTAATGTGATAGGAATGACTCTTAATTATCTGCTGCATTTCATGTTTTATTGCTCTACTTGTTAATTGAAAATAAACTATACCAAGAGTTTGAAATAAATAGCCCCCAGGCCCCTTCTTTGACATGTACTTGATATTTAATGATGCTGGAAATTATTTCTTACATTCAATCTCTTCATTATAACTTTAGATTTTCATTGTAGGATCATAGAGCCTCTTGCTTCAAGATGTGCTAAATTCAGGTTCAAACCCCTTCCTCAAGAAGTTATGAGCGGCCGTATATTGCATATTTGCAACGAAGAAGGGCTTCATTTGGATCAAGAGGTAGATATGAAAGTTGTGTCGAATCCGTGCTTTAGTTTTGGAACTATAACGTCTATATGAGCTTTCGTACTGGCAATTTAAAACACCTTTTATAAATTTGACGTGTTTTTGTCATTGTAGGCCCTTTCTACTTTGAGTTCTATTTCACAAGGTGATCTCCGAAGAGCAATAACTTATTTGCAGGTATGAATTTGATATGCTTATAGACTTTATAGTTGATGCCTAAGTTTATTTTCTGCAAAGGTTCATACCTTTTTGCTTTGTCTTGTGACAGGGGGCTACTCGGCTATACGGGTCATCAATATCCTCCAAGGACTTGATCAGTGTTTCAGGGGTCAGTTGAACCAGAAACATGACTTTATATCTCTTATAACTCCTAAGTTTTCAACCAATGAATCAACTAAACAAGCTGTCATTAGCAAGAACCCTGGGAGGGCATGCATTGGTGGTTGAGACCGTTATTAGTGTAACTAATGCTAATTTGATTGATAAATGAATTTGGAATTCACCATTCCAGTGACTGTGTAATTGCATTCAGTGGCATATTATGCAACCTTTCCTAAGTATACCAAGCATAATCGGTGGCTTTTGCTCCTACTCTAGCTTATTTTTGTATGAAGGCATTACTGGAAATTGCTACAATTAGAGCTACATCTCAGTCATATACATATTTCTCACTTGCCGTTGCCGGATGTTGAGAAGTTGTCATCTTTGCCTCCACTTAACCCTTTGAACTTAAACAACTAGGTTATCCCAGAGGAGGTTGTCCAGGCACTTTTATCTGGTTGCAAGAGTGGTAACTTTGATGTGGCTAACAAGGAGGTGGACAATATCATTGCGGAAGGATACCCGGTCTCTCTGATGTTTTCTCAGGTTTTCTCTTTTGTACAAATTCATTGACATTATTTTGATGTATTCATTTCAGAGTGGTAAAATATGTCCTCATTGTGATTGCAGCTGTTTGATATCATTGTTGGAGATGATGATATAAATGATGAACAAAAGGCACGAATTTGCAAGAAATTTGGACAATCAGACAAGGTAAATCTGATTATTGATTTCTTATTATCTGTATAGCCTTGTCATTGGTGTATGGATGCGTATACTTCTTTTCGAAGTCAATACTAAAGGAGGTGCAAAACGCTTTCCATTTAGAACTGTAAATTTGTTTGCAGCCGCGTTCCATGGTAATAATATAAAAGTTGAGAAACTTTGGCATATTTGTTATTTTGCAGTGTCTAGTGGATGGAGCAGACGAGTATTTGCAGCTGTTAGATGCGGTTAGTGGCATAATCCTTGCACTTAGTAACATGCCTGAAGAATTATCTTATGACATCTAGATTAACTGCCACCAGGGCTCCGAAACACAAATATTGAGTTGAGCTAGTTAATTTTTCTGGTATGATACTTCTACTTGGTCTGTTTTGCGTACCTGTCATGCTGTTGCTTCCCGCTTACATTATGACAACAGTTTGTAACAGGTGGTCCATGAATTTGTTATGGATCTTTATCTTAGTAGTTAGCTTCTTTTATTTCATTGGGTTGAGCGAATCCGCAACAAGATGGCATGTCAAAATCTGATTGATTCGACCTAATTCGGGTGAGATCAACCACCTAATTATTGAGCTACGGAAACTGCAAAGTAAAAGTGGAAGATCATTTCCTCAACTCACATGTTTCTGCCCTCTTGGTGGTATTGATTGTTTTCTCTTACCCTTTCCTTTTCCCTTTCCCTTTCTAGCTGTTTGGAAGCCAGGATGGCTTGTATTAGTTGTAGTCGCTAAGTCAACTAAGTTTAAGTCTTGGCATAAGCCGTCTAAGAGGCTTCCAATAGGGCACGTCTTATGCACATAGTTACTGAAGGAGTGCCTCTCACGTTTCAAGTGTTGGTTTTTCTGCCTTTTGGCTGCTATATAAATCTTTCCTAGATTCCATCCACGTGTTGGTCTTCTATTGGCCCAGTTCTTTTCTATTTTCGATCAGTCCAATAGAGACTTGCCTAGTATATGTAATAAGAAGTTTGGTTTGAGAAAATGACTTATGGGTTGAAGCTGTATGTATAAGTTTGAGTAGTTTAGATTCAACATCCATCAAGTTATTGTAATTTGGGTTAGTGAGTAAATGTTTTATCTTTGTACTTTGATATAGACATGTATTTGTGTAAATTACGTATATGGCGTTGTAGATTGAAGTCAACGTGTTTATAATAATGCCAATAAGCAAGTTTGTACGTATACATGAAAGTAGCTTTCCCTCTTTGTCATGGCCCCACCTAACTCCACCTCTACGCCTTTAATTTCGCCTAAATTACCACCTATTTCCTCATCTTATAAGCTTCAACGGGAGGCAGAGAACAAGATAGCCTTCAGAACACCTAGTTTTCTGTATGGTAGTTCAGTTTTCAGCTAGCATGGTATCAAGAGACGACTCGTTCAAGAAGCCGGGTTCTGTTCCATTCAAGTGGGAAGAAAAGCCCGGAGTCCCGAAATCTCACCTTGATCACCACCGTTCATTGCCAACCACCCCTAGGAGGCTCACCCCACCACCTTCCCTAGACCTTGGGAGCCAGTCTTTTCGGTCCACGACGAGTGTACGATCTGACCAGCATCAGCTTGAGCCCAAGCCGAGGGCCCAAACCTTGGCCCATCCCTTGGTGGTTTCCGTGGGTTGCCTCCTTTCGCCTTTGTTTAGGCGAAAGTGGAACAAGAAGAAGAAGGTAGCCCATAAGTCAAGCCCGGAGCACGACCCAGGCTACGTTGTCCCTGGGAAGAGCGAGGCTAACCGGAGGTCCACATCGACTCGTAGGTCAATGTCATCGTGGGAGTTTCCGACTTTCTCATCACGGGCATCATCTCCACGGGGTGTTCGTGAGCCCGAATGGGCCGGGGTCGGTTTGTTTTGATGTGTCGCGTGTTTAGTTAGAGCCCAATACATATCAAGCCTAGTTGTTAAGAGGCTGGTTACATGGTCGGGTTTGTACATTTGTATGCAAACAATTAATGAATGTGGGCTTTGTGCAAGTCTTGTAATAGAAACATGAAAAAGAGCTGTCGTGGTTGAATAAACAAGATCTTCATAGCTAGGTACTCGATCATGTGAATACTCTTTTTCTTCAATACCACTTTTATGCAAATAAGGATGAAACTTTGACGCATAAGCGCCCTTCCCCCGGTCCACATACATAAGATCTCGCATTACCCAACACACCCTTTATGGACAATCCGCTAGATTGTTGGGCACACTTAGACCTGTTCAGATCCGGACAGTCCGATCAGCCCAATTTACCCAGAAAAAAGGGACGGGTACGAACAGAGGAAGAAACCCGAGCGGACCAAAAAGCCCAACCCGTCAACTGGGCCATGATTGGATTGCCTAAATACGTTGTGGTGAGGGAGCACGTCATGTATTATGACAGCTTTGGATTGGGCCTTCACTTTGGGCTAGACAACTGGGCCAAGATACACTATTTATATTACTCATCTACAAAATAGTGCAATAAGTCCCGTTTGGTTTGAACTTCAGAAACAAAAACGAAAAGTCCATATATGTATCTTATTCATCAATTCTTTTGGAATCATTATTTGTGGTCTCATGCAAAATTCATTTGCTTTCCCTATTTTGTTTCCCTGTAGGGTATCAAAGTAATCAAATTCTACTCCAATTAGTTCAAATCACAAGGGATGATTCCAAAAAGTTTCATGAATAAGAATATACATATGGACTAGATTCGTTTCTGTTTCCGGAGTTTAAACCAAACGGGCCCTAAAACTAGATCACGGATGCTCAATTCTCTTAAGCATTAACGTCTTAATATGTGAGATCGAATACCCTATTCAACAGGCAACCTATAACAAATCACAAAATTTCTACGTACGCAACATTCGAAACACCAAAACACACCTTTTGCATAATACTTCATGCTTTCCTTATGATTTGGTTGAGAACCAACGTACAAAACGCAACCACTCATATAATAAGTTTTTTTTTTATTCAAAACATAGATGAGTCTCATGCAGATTACGTTCTCCTCAGTTGCAGTAATTCTCCCTTGAAGCCTAGTTGATATAATCTGCAGCGTCAAACTTGGAGGTAATTCAACTACCATTAAAAAGCTACAAATTAATGTATTATGAAGTCTGCATCATAGGTTGAGGGGACGAGTATATGATAGGTCTCACATGATCTGATACAACTAGATATGGGAAATGGTCCAGTTCTCTTATAGTGGAATGTTACACTACGTTCTTGTGATAAGAAATCTTTGCTTGGTGCTCCTCACGGTCTCATGATTTAACCAACAACATTATACAACCTCGGGTTGTTCAACTGTCAACCATCGATATAAATTTATTGATATTTTTGCACTTGATTATAGGTCCCTCCATATTCAATGCTCCCTACTTTTTTAAAATGCCAATTGAATTTCATACAATATGTTTTACATTTTTTGTTATTTTATGTGTTCATAGTTAACTTATAAACTTGTACTTTCTCTTAGTCAGACTAGGTCTAGGGTTACTAATTGTTTGAAAATTTGTATCTAGTATCTATGTCCTTATCGTGTGAGAGTTTTGTTAGGGTCACTAATTGTTTGAAGATTTTTATTTATTATGGTAACTAATTGATATAACTAGACATGGGAAATGGTCCAATTCTACTTTAGTTCAATTGGAATATTCCTTATGTGAGAGTTTTGTTAATTCGTTTATTGGCGGAAGAGATAATCTTAGTTTGGAAGAATTTAGTTATGCCCTACATACAAGGTAATTGTTTTATAGGCAAATTAATAGGTCAATATTATTAATTAGGTTTTTTTAGCAATATTATACAATTAAGTAGGCACATAATATAATCTCATTTAGTGAATATATTCCTAATAGAGTAACAGAGTAAGTTAATAGAGTGATAAAAATTGAAAAAGTATACAGAATAAAAGCTCCTAAAAAAATGTACTTCGCCAAATTCTTTCTTTACTGAAACGAGTATAGATATGATTCAATAGAAAAATAACGATACTACAACTATTACAAAAGGTGACATCTTGGTTGATGCCTAATATACACACAGTTATTCGATTTTGATGGGTGGGTTCTTGATTTTCGAACGTACAATGCATTGTATTTGTCATAGGAGTGAGTGAGTCGCAACTTACAAGACGGTTAGACTTGATTTAACCAAGATAACGACGCTAAAATTCATACACTGAATGAAATGAAGTGAGACATGTCCCGCTTATGATCAACAAATTCATATTCCGCAAGTCCTATAGACAATAAAGGGTATAGGCGGAACTATGAAGATTTATGAGGGCCCTCAAGTATAGTATTTTCTTCGGTGTTCTACTACAAGAGGTCCTACTTTGTTACCTCTTGTATTGTGGAGGCAAATCTAAGGTAGGGGTATGATTCATACATTTGACACTATTTGTTAAAATGATTCATATATACTTGTGATATAAAATTTCTTTTAATGATTAGATCGATTAAAATTTTATAGTCTTCGTAAATATTTATTTATAAAAACATTAGTTAAAAAGATACAACTTACGGAAATTATACTAGTAATATACTAAAGTAGATGTATACTTACGTGTTGCGTTCACGTTCACTTTGCTTACAAGTCGCACAAACATTTAACGTCATCAAATTCTTTTTTTTTAAATAAATATAAATTAGTTTTTATTCGACAACTTCTATTTAAGTAGATACTTTTTATTAAATTAGATCTTACTCCCAATTTAGTTACAACTTATACTTAAATTATATTTTACTTCCGTTGTTTATACAACTACTATTTAAATTAAATATTACGTCTATATGTTATATATATGTTCGGATATTTTTAAAATCAAAATACACCAGTTTTAGAAAAAATATATTACAAAAAAAAAAGTTTATATGAGATCAACCGGTATAATGATGCAAGGTACGAGAGTTAAACTAATATTATACAAAATCATATATAATAACACTTACGTGTTGCGCTCACACTCATTTCGCTAACTTGTTGCATTGAAAACTACCATATAATTTTTTAAAAAAAAACTCTATTTAAGTTAGAGTTTACTTCACTTCATTATAATTATAATTTCTAGTTAAATAATATAATTCAAAATTAGAATTTACTTCAGCTTAATTACACCTTTTAATTATTCTACTTTTTATTACGACTTTAATTATTTGATTTGATCCATTATGATTATAAGATTAATCAAAGTTAATATTAATATATTTAAAGTCATTCAAATTTTTTTTAAATTAAAAGATATATTATTTAAATTTCATTTAATTAAAGTTCATTCAAATTATTAAACTTAATTATTAAAACAAGTTCTATTAAAATTAATGTTTTATTTTCATTGTAAATAACACTACAAATTCTTTCCTTTATTATCTTCTCATATATTTTTAAATAAAATCATAGATTAAATAAGTTATTTGTATTAGACGAACACATACAAGATACAAAATTAAACTAACTTATCTTAAAAGTAATTTAAATCGCATTAAGCCGCCCCTTCTACCTTTTATTTAATTTAATTTCAACTACTCTTCTCCTTATAATGGGTGTTCCAAGTAAGAGTTAATCTATATACTATATTAAAAGTCAAAACTTTTAATGTTATGTGTTATTCCAGATTTCATGGCGCATGCCCTTTCCACATAGATTCACATTTATACATTTTTATACCATATATACTTTTAGATATCTAATTATGTAAATATAGTTATTCAAAACTAATTATATTTTCTAAATTATCTTATTTACTTACTATTAAAAATCTAATTTGTTTCCTTGATTCTTCTAAAAATTTGTGGTAAATACAACAATTAATAGTTACTGTGTGTGTGAGAGAGAGGGAGAGGGAGAGGGAGAGTGAGGGGGAGGGGGAATGAAAACCACTAAGAGTCGTTGTTGACGGCTAAGATTGAATCGAAGTATTTAATTATAGCATGATCATATTTACCATACTCGAAATATACTATATCTTTTTTATGTTTAATCGTATGTTCAATTGTGAAAAAATAAAACTCATAAATACAACAATAATAATAGAATAGAAAGAATTTGGTGAACTAGACTCTTTTTTATGGTCTTTTAAATTGGTATGTGTATGCTAGTAAAAACATAGTTTAATTATATATATATATATATATATATATATAAAGAACTCGTATACATTATAACAACATAACTAGTAATATATATATATATATATAATTTGCTTGAACATTACATTCATTTGATATACTTACGCTAGTCAACAAAATACATTTACAATAGAATGAAATCTATAAGATGAACGTTATTAACATTCATTATTTTGCTTAATTTCAAATAATTATTTATCATATTAAGATTATTTACTTGAATAAATCTAGGATGTTCATCAATTCATCCAACATCTTTAAGAAGTTCTCGTTCCTCTATATAAAAATAGTTATCTTTGAAACCTGACCCTCTCTATATATATAATAGCTTGTTTATAATATACAAAATATGCGCTTAACTCAATCTAAACATATTTCTAAGATGAAAGTTTAAATATTGTAATAACTTGTTGATCATGAAGAAAAAAATCGTCTTTTCTTGAGCGTTTTTGAATATTAAATTGGATTTATAACAAATTTCATTGGAAAAAACATACCAACAATTAATAAAAAAATCTTAGAAAAGAAGATACATGAACTACGAATAATTAGGGGTGATATATGAGACAAGCTACTCGGCCCGGCTCGCCAAAAGCTTGGTTCGTTTATAAACAAGTTAAGATTGAGCATGTTAAGGCTCGGCTCGTTCGGCTCGTATAACACCCCTAAGAAAAACTCAAAAATAAGAATCAAAATACAATGATATTCAATCTGAAAGGACACCTTAGTAAGTATAAGCCGTCCGACCTCCATGCTCCTGAACTTGATTATGACAACATAATTATCATCATTGTGGTCGGTTAGTCTTCCACTAGACTAATCAAGTACCTAAATAATTTATAATATGAACTAAACAAGCATAAAATAATAAATAATAGGATATGACTAATAAAATACACAATTAAATACAAGAGTGAGCATACTTTAAATATGATATAGTGAGGTTATATAAGTATGCAACTATACCAGAAACTTGTCAACTCACATACATAATAGCAAAACAAAGTTTTGTTTTCTTTCCGGAAGTCGTCTCACATAATCTTTGCAAAATAATTACAAAACATGTTTTTAAATATGAATATGATATACTAATAAGTATGCAACTGTATCAAAATTTTTACAAAATAATAAAGCATTGCTTTGTTTCCTTTATGAAAATCATCAAAGAAACTTTACAAAATAACTTGAAAATATGCTTTATTATTGGTTATTTTAAAACCGTATTCAAATACCAACGGTAAACTAACTATTTTCAAAACATATTCAAGCCTATTCTTTAACACGAAGATACCTTTCAACCTCAACCACGAGAAGAACACGACAATCACTGATCAGGTGAACCTTCGTCCAACGCACAATGGTCAGGTACAATCTCGGCCCGCACAATGGTTGGGCACAAACTCGGCCCACACAAACCATGAAACCATTGATAAATATGGTCCACGTAAATCAAGGAGCGAAAAGAGAATATCTCAAAAACAAATCGACACTGACAAATTTGCCCGCTCATGTCAAAGATCAAATCAATGCTATAATACTCATCACCAACAATCTGTTTTCTTTAATATATCAAACACACACAACTCACGAATACATATTTCACATAAACAAATCAACATTGGCAAAATTGACGCTCAAGTCAAAGACAATATCAAAATTTCCATAATCAACAACTCATATCTTTAAAATATCACAAATGCATAGTTCATGAATACCTTGTTAATAAATAACAAAAAAACATTTTAAAAAGAGGAAAAGACTGTAAGATCCGAGGTCTTAGGGACGATGTCCCCATGCCAGTCATGCTTGCGTAGAGGTGACCCATCCTGAAATTGCTCCCGCATGAGCACGCTTAACTCCAGAGTTATGTGTCATCACTTTACCACTGGAAAAGAAAAAAGAAGAGTTCTTGTTGACATGAGTAGCAATTTATCTTTATAACTAAATCACAAATCAAATGATGGGGGATGACAATTTTAAAGCATGTTACAATCTTCGCCACTTAAACTCCTAACGTGGAGCAATTAGTACCCAAGTAAGGGTTTAAGAAGACTCAGATATCGAGGACGGAATAAAATTCGTAAGACACTTGTTGAATTTTAAATTGAACTATAACCTTACTAAATTTGGATCATAAAATATAAATATAAAAGTACAGGTCAAATTCCGTTATTATAACTGGGCCGAAATTTACAATTTATCTTATGGAATCTCAGAAGTTCGGGTCATTTCCCACTTTGGGCAATTTTATTTAATTATCTTTTCGGAGGCATATTTGTAACTTCAATAAATATGGATCATTAACGTAATTGAAAAGGTGGGTGTTTTTCTGCAATTTATACCCAAATTTCAATTTCCCCGATAAGGGTTTTCTGAGGAAGGCAGCGGCGTTCGATTCCGGCAGCAGTGGGGCTCCTCGGCGACGGCTGTTGGAAGAACGGCAAATTTTTTTTTCCGGTGGAGCTCGTTGTAGACGGCGACAGCCTAGATAGGCGGACATGACAAGGCAAAGGACGGCGGCTTCTCCCGGTGAAACTCGTTGTAACGGGGACAGTGATTGGTACTGGTGCAGCTCTCCGACGGAGGTGACGGCGCTCCTCGGAGGCCGCCGACGATTAAATAAATAAATTTGCAAAAAATATGTTTAAATAAATAAATTTTGTAAA
The DNA here is from genome assembly GCA_033239045.1 of Fagopyrum esculentum. Classification (NCBI taxonomy): domain Eukaryota; kingdom Viridiplantae; phylum Streptophyta; class Magnoliopsida; order Caryophyllales; family Polygonaceae; genus Fagopyrum; species Fagopyrum esculentum. The sequence continues at coordinate 25,572,609 of BSUD01000006.1, read as the reverse complement.
CTTTTTTTTGGTAATTTAAACAAAAAAAAAAAAAATTTCTTGTGTAATTTTTAAAAACTTTTTTTTTGGAAGTTTTATTAAATTTTAATATTTTTTAAATAAAAAAAATGATTTTTTAAAAATTATTTTTTATATTAATAATTATTTAAAATATATACAAATTAAAAATTCCCCTAAAAAATTCACTAGAAAACGAATTTTTAAGAAATAATTAAATTCTAAAAAGTATATATTTACATAATTATAATTTAAAATATAACAATTTTAAAAAACTTAATTTATATTTTTTTTAACATTTTTATGTTATTAACTCGATTTAAAAATAAAATAAAATTCAAGTCACACAATTAATCCATTTGACATGTAAAATTCTGGTTGTCAAGTCATCGCCAGAGTTAACATTTTTGCTGGAAAAGTAAGACATATTATTTTGGGATAATTTGGTCTACTAGGCCTTTTTGAGTTTTGTATTTAGTAAATGTACCCCGTATTTTTTACCACCGTCATTTAATGCTAGGTAAAAATAATTAATTCTTTTATTTATATAAAAAAAATAATTGTTGTTTGTTATATCTTATATAAGTGTAAATTTTAAATTTTAATTACTCATTTTTTTTCTTTATTTTTTCTTTTTTATTTCTCATACCAGAAAGTTTTTCATACCAGAAAGTTTTTCATAACAGAATTTTTTTATACCAGAATTTTTTTATACCAGAAAACTCATATCAGAATTAGATACCAGAAATTAGATATCAGAAATTAGATACCAGAAATTAGATATAAGAAATTAAATACCAGAAATTAAATACCATAAATTAGATACCAAAAACTAGATATCATAAGTTAAATACCATAAATTATATATCAGAAATTAAATATCATAAATTGAATACCAGAACTAAATACCATCTATCATGTTCACTGTTATCAATCTATCCATCTACAACGTCTACAATAACCTCAAAGTTTTTCTCAATGACTTCCACGAGACCACGTTGCTTGCGAGACATACCCACCTTCTCCATCCTAGCTGTATCCTCAACAATTCCAATGCAGGCTCCATAACAATTAAGTAATCATATGTTGAGTAAATAACATATTACAATAAATGAACTACTACTACAACGATACACCACATATACAATGGTCATATACACATATTAGATACAGAAAAGTGCTTCATGAGGAACATAATATCACCTTTTTAATCAGACCATCATCAACTACGGCACTACTGATCTTCTTGTAGAGTTCATATAGCGCTTCAATCTCACTAACGCTAACTGCCATACATAAACAATAGTTAGCTAAGTCCCATTAAGGTTTTATTTGTTAATATTCAACTCCAAAGGTCCACCAATTCCACATATATGTAAAGAAACAGTAGCTAACTATACTATCTAACAAATAAAGAATCAGGCAATAATTTGACACCAGGTACCCAGAATTTCTGGAAACAGAACATGTGAGCATCCATAACGAAATGATCAAGATCAGTTGTAAATGTAGTGGAGTTTGATGCAGGAATATACAATATTATTTATTCTCTTCACCAATCAATAAAGAAAAAAGGAAAGAATAACAGGTCAGCTAAGTGCAGAAGACTCACCTGGTCAGAAGTGGGTTGTGCTTCCTCCTCAGTTTGCTTTTCCTGGACGGTCACACTAAACAAGGAGTTGACTTCGTTCCTGGTTCCGCAGATCCGGGATCGGGGTTGGAGGAGTGATGTGCGGCTGCAGTTGTGGGAAGGGAAAAGATGAGTTGAGATATTAGGTTTGAATTCATGCCACCGTCTCCCTCTATTCTTACGCCTCATCTTCTTTCGACTTGAGCAGCCGTAGGGTTAGGGCTTAGGGTTTCGGCCATGGCTGAACACCATATCCTCTCATTAGGCTGGACGAGTCAGGCAACTCAACGTCCAAGGAAGGGTGTTGCGAGATCTAGATCTACCAGATCTGGAAGAGGAGGGAGAAGTTGAGGGAAAGAGGGAGGAGGAGGGTTTGAGTTTGGCATTGACGGTAAAAAAAATTAAAAAGGGTACACTTACTTAATCAAAAATATAAAAGGACTCGTTACTAATTGCTAATCTCAAAACAGCCTACTAACAAAAAAAACCCTATTATTTTTGGTAAATACGTTGATAGTTTATATCACTCTTAGTAATTTTCAAAATTGATATTAATTTGGATTGAATGTTGATAGTCTATATTATTTTAGGTTAATTTTTAATTAAATTTTGATATAGAAGAAAATTTGATAAATAAATGTAAAATACCATTTTCACAACGCGGTAATGTTATTTAAATAGATGTAAAACTACCATTTTCACAACGTAATTATAGTTCGATTTCGTGTTAAACCTCACATGCAAATGTAATCAAAATGCACTGAAAATCCTAGCCTCGGCAGGTTGATTGTGCTCAAAACTCCTCTCCAAAACCAATAAAAGTAGTATTTTTACGTAAATGGTAAGTCCATCTTCCTATCTACTCAAGTCGAGTGCGCATCAACCCCTGCCCACAAACCTTACAAAAAGCATAGTCTCATCCTATTCACAAGACTTGAATTTAACGGTCGATTTAACTCAACTCTCGTTTACTCGGGCTACACTTGAGTGTATATCATCCAAAGCAATTGTATTATGATTGTATTGGGAGGGTATCCCCTTAATGGGCCACAGTAAATACCCTATCGTACGTAGGCGAAGCCGAACCGGAAACGTACCATTTCAAAAAAAAAAAAAAAAAAAAATCCAATCTCACATAAGGACAATTTCACCCTAAATTTAGCATTTGTATAACTATTTGTTGTTAATCATTACGATTATATTTATGATGGATACATTTCTATTCTAAAAAATAAGTTCGGAAGAAGCGATAATACTCATCGTAAACTTTAAATAAAACGGCAGTTTCAATCATTTAGCATTTGTATAATATCGCTTCTTCATCATTACTATTGTATTCATGATTTAATACATCTTATTCTAAGAAACATGTACCAAACTTTAAGTGTTTAATATTCCACATCTAGAGATATAACTAAATAACATTTTCATCCAACTATAATATATGTACAAAATTTCAAACAATCTCATCCTTCCTCCAAAATTAGAAAAAGAAAAAAAAACGTTTTTGAAGTTACATTTTTTATGATATATATATATATATATATATCATAAAAAATGTAACTTCAAAAACATTTTTTTTGAAGAGTTAGGATAGTGACACGTTATATGCCACGTCACCGGGTTTTTTTTTAAAAAAAATAAAAAATAAAAAAAAGGTGATGTGACATGCCATGTGTCACCACCACAAAATGAACAGTTAGTAATAAAAATATGGTGTTCATGGTTGTAAAAAAAACGTTGTTCATATTTTTACAAGTATGTGTTCATTGTTTTTACAACTATGGTGTTCATGGATTTTAAAGTAGGTGTTCATGGTTTTTATAGTAAGTGTTCATATTTATTAATAACTATTCATTTTTTTCCAAACACTAATTGTTCATGTTTTAACACTAAATGTTCATTTTTGTATTTTTGTAAAAATTTTCTTTTTGTTTCAAATCGTGTACAAAAATATGATGTTCATTATTTTACAAGTGTGTTCATAATTTTCAGAGTAAGTGTTCATATTTTTCAAAGTAAGTGTTCATAATTTTATTAATGATTGTTTATTTTTTTGTTATAGGCAGTGTTCATATTTTTATTACTAAATGTTCATTTTATGGGGTGCCACGTGGCATCACCACAGCTCTCCTAATTCCTATCCACAAGGGTATTCCTCACTTTAACCAGAATCTATATATATATATATATATATATATATATATATATATATATATATATATATATGTTAAATTAATTATACACTGATCGAAACCATTTCTTAAAATTTGTATGCCACTATTATTATTGGACAATTTTGGTAACTAGACCTTTTTAAAAAACTATAGTAGTAACTAGACTTTTTAATGTTTTAATTAAGTAAATATACCCCAATCTTTTGTATTTATTCTCAAACTCTACACACTCTTCTCTCACGGGATACATTTACTAAACACAAAACTAAAAAAAGCCTAGTAAACTAAATTGTTTCAATATTATTTGACATCATTTCTTAAAGTTTGAAAAAATGTTTAAGAAAAAATGATATTTGTGCTTTTGCTATTGTTATAAACTACTAAAATAAAAGTATGCCATGATTTTATTTGACATTAGATTTCACTGAAATTACAAAATAAAAGTTTATTATCTCGCTTTATTCCTCATAACATTCTATAAACTACAAAACTGTCCTGATAATCTTGAAATTACCAAGAAGTACCCAACTTCCGAAACACCTAAAATTTATTCTTCAAAAACTTATTAAACAACATTATCTTAAAATCTATTGGTATTTTTATGATATTATGCTAACCTGATGACTTTTATATTAAAGCTGCTATTCCCGTATGTGTGGATATCATCCTGGCGTGGTTCGTGCTACATGTATCGCTCATTGCGTCTACAGTATATATACACACGCACATGATACATATAATAATAAGGCTTCTTATCTGCAAATATCTTTATAAAATGTGACCGATTATTGATTCAATGGAATAAGTTTTGTAATTTAAAAACAATCAAATTCTAAAAAGTATATATTTATAAAATTATAATTCAAAATATAATAATAAGGCTTACTTATCTGCTAATATCTTTATAAATGTAATAAATAATTTAAAAGATAATTATTAAAAATATATTATAGAAGCAAAAAAAACATATATTTTTGTGATGTACAAATAACAGAAACAAAAAAAGAATTATATAGTGGAGTGAGAATCCGAGTACGTTACATATAGTGTGGGTCTGTGGAGGATCATGCCGCTTCTGGGAATGATGACACCACATCACCAACTAAAGCTGCATGCTCTTAAACACTGAACGACACACATATTTGCTACGTCCGTCTATATATACCACCTCAACTCATTTACTACTACTCACACCAATACCACATACAGACATACAGAAGAAGAAGCCAAACTGTAAACCAAATGGCAAGTCAAATTCAAAACCAAAATGCAGAGATTCATCTTTCTACTTGGGGAAGAGGTAGCAACCGTATAGCAGCTTCTTCCTTGGACGTTGATCACCTCTCTAACAAGACTTTTGATCACGATCATCAGGTTAATGTCATATTAATTACTCTTTCTTTTCTTTTATCTACATTATTTTTACTTTATTTGATTTCTTGCTTAACAGGAATCAGGATGGAAGAAGTTCCTATCATTTATAGGACCTGGTTTTCTCGTCTCCTTGGCTTATCTTGACCCTGGAAACTGTAATTCATTTCTCTCTTGATTAAATTTAGTTTCTTTTTGGTTCCTGTCATGATTTGTGTTGTTTTGAATCATTGTTGACAGTGGAAACTGACTTGCAAGCCGGAGCCAGTTACAAGTACGAGGTACATATGATATCGATCACTTCATTTTTACTGTCAGTGTACCATTTTATTCGTTGCTAATGTGATTTGTTTCAGTTGTTGTGGGTGATACTTGTTGGAATGATATTTGCTGTCATCATTCAATCATTGGCTGCTAACCTTGGTGTCTCCACAGGTTAGGATTTGTATCTTCCTAGGTTGTTATATATTCATCTGAAAAGTTATACATAATTTGTATGTTCTATTTAGGCAAACACTTGGCGGAGGTTTGCAAGTCGGAGTATCCGGTCTTTATCAAGTATTGTCTTTGGATTCTGGCTGAAATTGCAGTCATAGCTGCAGATATACCTGAAGGCAACTCTCTTGTCTCTCTGTTTACTGACTTCCCATTCAAAGATGAAGTTTTTTATTAACATATCGCTCATTTTTTTTACTGCAGTCATCGGAACAGCGTTTGCATTGAACATATTATTTCATATTCCGGTTTGGGTAGGCGTCATTCTCACGGGTTTTAGCACTATCCTCCTACTTGGCCTCCAAAGATACGGGGTAATTCTTTAACACTAAGGCTGTCCAAACGGTCCAATACCATCCGGTCCGGACCGTTTTATTATTAACTTTTTTTAAAAAAATTATAAAGTATTTTTTGCCGGGTATGAACCGGTCAGGTTCGGGCTTGCACGGGAACGGATTGGATGCTCTTGCAGTTAAAAAAATATTAAAAGTGTAAAAATCCGGTCTGGGACCGGACCATAATATCTTGGAGTGGATTAGACCGGATTTTTACAATTATGGTCCAAGACCGATCCGGTTTCCGGTCCGAATATATGCAGCCCTACTTAACACTACTACTGTGCATTTGTTATGTGAACCCCACCGGAAAGTTTGAAAGTTCTGAATTCTACAGTTCTGTTGGGCTTTTTCAGGTGAGGAAGTTGGAATTGCTGATAGCAATTCTAGTGTTTGTGATGGCCGGTTGTTTTTTCGGAGAAATGAGTTATGCAAAGCCGCCAGCTGGCGAATTGTTCAAGGGAATGTTCGTCCCAAAGCTTTCTGGTTCAGGTGCAACCGGTGATGCAATCGCCCTCCTTGGCGCCCTTGTCATGCCGTAATCATCAATTTTCATACCTCTTAGGTTCTTTAAAAGCAATAAAAACACAGTTTGTAAATTGTAATCTACATATTTCTGAATTCTTGGCATGAACAGGCATAACTTGTTTCTTCATTCAGCTCTTGTGCTTTCGCGCAAAGTACCCAAGTCAGTCAGTGGCATTAACGTAAGTAGTCATCCATAAGGCAGGCTAAAGTTCAGCTCTTACTAATCAAGCAAGAATAACTGATCCCTTTACTTCTCAATGTTGTGTAGGATGCTTGTAGATTCTTCTTGATAGAGAGTAGCATGGCGTTGTTCATAGCATTCTTGATTAATGTCGCGGTTGTATCTGTATCGGGCACAATTTGTGCAAACAACCTCTCACCGGCTGTTGCCGAAACATGCAGTGATCTTACCCTCAACTCAGCTTCATTCCTTCTCCAGGTACAAACTTGTATCTTCTTAATTAACATAGTTTAGAGCTTCTAATTCAAGTCATCTGTATTGTGACCAAAATTGCAGAACGTATTGGGTAAAAAAACAGGCGCAATACTCTACGGTGTAGCATTGTTAGCTTCAGGACAAAGCTCCACCATCACCGGCACATACGCTGGGCAGTACATAATGCAGGTAACGGGAAAATCTTCTTCCTTTACTGTGATTTTTGGCTTCATGATTATTAACATTTAGTTCATTGGCTTATGTATTCAGGGTTTCTTGGACCTTAAGATGAAAACATGGTTAAGGAACCTAATGACAAGGCTTGTTGCTATAACCCCAAGCCTCGTAGTCTCGATTATTGGCGGTTCCTCTGGAGCTGGCCGACTTATCATCATTGCTTCAGTAAGCTACATAGTTTTAACATACAGAATACTCAAACTAGATCCCAGCTAACTGAATCAATACCTGATATTCGATTTGTAGATGATTTTGTCGTTCGAGCTTCCGTTTGCGCTCATTCCTCTCTTAAAGTTCAGCAGCAGTTCTTGCAAGATGGGGCCCCATAAGAACTCAATAATTGTAAGTACTCACTCTTCAGATATTGCACTAACACCTTCCACTTAAAAGCAAATAATACTAACCTTGTTTTTCTTCTTGTTTGTAGATTATAATAATCTCATGGCTGTTGGGGTTTGGTATCATTGGGATCAATGTATACTACCTGAGCACCGCCTTTGTAGGGTGGCTAATTCATAGCAGTCTCCCAAAGGCTGCAAATGTGTTCATTGGAATCTTGGTGTTTCCTCTTATGGCTATCTATGTCATAGCAGTTATCTACCTCACTTTCAGAAAAGACACAGTTAAGACATTCATCGATCCACTCAAGGCCGATGCCAACATAGAGAGCGGGGTCAACTCGGGTAGATCACACAGTTTCGAGCCTGTTCCCTACAGAGAGGATCTAGCCGACATCCCATTACCACAATAAATGTGGAACTAATAGTGTTTTGTGTACCAAGTGAACCTCTATCATTGTTCTTGTAATAATCCTGTTTTGAAGGCTTCTTTTGACTATCATTGTTCAAGTGTTCAAGTTTTCAGTCAAGAGAAGATATGTAAAATTCTACACTATGTTTATGGGTCCATAGTTTTTTTAGTAAAAAAACCTATTTAAAATTGTGCTGCGAAACAAAGTGCTCAACAAAATGAATAGAAGAACAGCCCAACAGAATCATAAAGATGAAAGGGGAAATTGTTACATAACACCCAACAGCAAACCTCTGTCTTGTTTTCTCAACTTGCTCACATTCTTTCATCAACAGGGTTTCAACTTCAGCAAACTGCTTCAGCTTTAGCTCTAACCTCTTCAGCTGAACATCAATGAATTTGAACAAGGATTATCAAAATACTTCGTGTAAATTAATGCTAAATGCCTCAATTTAATTAATTCCATCTACGTCTCATCAGAAAGCCACATACATGATACTATGTCCTGCTTTCAAATGAACAATAGCATACATTACAGCTTGACTTGCCTAAATAAGATTAATAAACCATAAAGTCACATGCAAACACCGCACTTTCTAAAATCAAGACAGACCATTCTCAGTTTCTCACCCCCTCTAATCTGCAATGAGCCGAAGAGCTTAACTGCCTTCCTATTCACCACAGGTTTTAGTAGTATCCCAGAGCCATTATGAATTGATTGAATGAAAACAATAGTCTCCAGCTGATTAGTAGTCATATCTCCTTTTACGCACATTATTTCACGTATTGTAGTTAGAGGGATACACTCATACACACAAGGGTGAAATTATATTCCGGAAGGCCAAAGTGACCTATTGATGAGATGGTAGCAAAATGTTTTTTTTATAATCTCATTCAAAAAAAGATCCTAGTTCAAGTACAGATGACATAATCTTCATGATTCCTAGACCTTGCAAACTCGCAGTTCTATCTCAAATAAACAAAAAGAAATTCAAAATAATATGGACTGTAGAACCTTATACCTGATGATTTATGATATTAGCAGACAACAGTTGAATCTCACGTTCCTCATGGTCTGCAAACAACTTTGCCTTGACAGCAGCAGCAGCCAGACCAGCTTTAGCAGCGAATTCCACTTTCTTGGCAGACAATGGGGTCACATGTGCATTATTTTGACTCCTAGAAGCATTCTCGTCTACAAGTATAACACATAAGTTATACATCTCTTCAATAATATGGCACTGGTTGAAAATGAACTAAAAAACGTTTCAAGTGCAGAATCTCTTACGTCTCCATTAGGGCCATCAGTTGGAATAGTCTTATGAAGTAAGCAAGGAAACTATTTTCACATACTCGATCTACCATAAACGGACCAAAAAGTGAACCATACACAGAAAAAGAGTATACCATTTTTTTTATTAATATTACACTGACAGAAATAGCATATAGAGCATAAGCTACAGATGATCAAAGGTCACAGCTTCCTAGAAGATTTCAAAACTCTTCACTTAACCAAAATGACACAAACCTCAACTTCTAAGAAACTGACAAACGCCCATTATAAGAAAATTTATCAAGAACTGATGAGACAGACCAATTATTTCTAGGTTCATACAGCCAGAAAAGTACGAGTTTCCATCGCTTCCCAATTTTCACTTCACAGTAGGGAAATAATCTTGAATTTAATAAGTCACTCATGCACTACCAAATGTTATTTGAATCTGTAACATAGAAAACTTATCAATGACAAGCAACCAAATATTTAAAAAGGCTCACCTATCACCGCATACTGATCCATCAGCCTGCAGAGTGCTCTCTGAAGGAGATAAACCATCACCATCTGATAATGCAGCCAACGAAGCATGTGTACAAGCTTCAGCAACTCCTGGTCCGACTGAGGAAACCAAGAAAGCTACCTATACAATTTATCCATGGTCACTTAGGCATAAACATCCCGTGATAACCCAGTGTACATAGCTCTAAAAAAAATGTAAAACTTCCAAGCTTACAATCATTGAAATTGAAAGCACAAATAATGTAAACTCAAATACCAGGGACATAGCAGGATTTCCAGAATTAGCAAATGGAAGTCTATGATCTGAATCAGAATCCTGGATGCACGAGCCTGGAAGATGGAAAGCATGTGTGAACTTTAATCTATGCAAGACAATCAGAAAAATTATAAGAGGATACATACCTGATGAGTTCCCATTTGAGTTCAAGTATGCTACATTATTGGCATCTTCATTTGTAAACCTGGGCGCCTCGGCACTTTGTGGTACATCTAAATTTGACAACAAACCATCTTCAACAGCCAGACGAAGGAAGTGAACAATGCATTGTGCTTTTGACTTGCTCCCGACGTGCTCTGCTATATCATTCCAGTTATCGTGATAAATTTCCACAGCTTCAAGGAGCATTAGGGTCTCCTGGTCACTCCAGCTATCCCCATCAAGATCTGTATAATCGTTTGCAGAATCCGCTTTTGTAAAATCCATGCTTGAATGACCAATTACGAATTTACCTTCATGATAACAATCTGGACAGAGCATTATATCAGCCTGTTCACAAAAACCCAAGAAGGTTAAGGAAGATGCAACAGGCTATAGCGAATTACTACTTAAATTGATAAAAATTAGAGGACGCCTGCATCACAGCATGAAATACTTGCCTAACAAACCAGTTTTTCATGTTTTCAGCTCCACATTAATAAAAAACTACAAACAGATGATACCAGCAGTAGTCATCTCAAATTACTTCAGACAGTACAAAGTTAGACAATTTAGAAACAAGAACCACCACATCAAGAAGAAAAACTTCCTGAAGAATGATTCTCCAAATAGCCCCCTTTTTGGTTCATGCTGTAATTCATAAAGTGCAACTTTCCCAACTAAGTACTTTTAGCTACCACGTTTGTTTCGACTTTTAGATACGGGAATTAACTTCCCATGAAGTTTGATTTGTTCCAAAGTTCAAACCATGGGAAATATTTTTTTTCCCCCATGGTTTTAGAATGATAAATTTACTAATTATCATCATTTTATGGCAAAATAAATTGATTATTTCCATGGTAAGTATGTTTGAATCAAACGAACTACAGTACTTGCCATGATATCTAACCAAAAAAACAATAAGACAGGTTAGCAATGAATGTAAATACTGGACACCAAATGGTGCGTAGTCATATAATGCAGAAATACATGCAAATGTAACAGAAATATACCTCCTTGGCTGACTGATAGTAGACCTGTAACAAAGGCTGAGAACAAGAATTGCAGTGGTTTTCTGATAATTTTTCCCAAATTCTGTTTTCCAGATCAACAGCATCATCATCACTTTTTGACATAAACAATGAGTACACATCCTCAGCGTTCAGCCTACATTTAGGTTTGTCAAATTTTATTAAGCTGTCAATGGACTTCAAAGCAGCCGATGGCACATGAACTTCACCACTCATATCCTCCCTCAAACATGATTCCATATTTAAATACTCACGATCAGACACCGGAGCACAATAATTGATTATGCCCCAGTGTTCGAGGAAACGAAATATTCGAGTCATATCTTCCACATCAACACCAACAATCATTCCATGGCAATCTCTTATTGATAATCTCTTATCTGGCTGTTCCATGTATTTGGAAGCAATCATATTCCTACTATCCATGCACTTTTCAGGTGTATGATCCACTGACTTGCCAGAGAAAAAACGCGGGACCACTTGCCTCTCTAATCTATGAACTCTTGTTGGACAAAACCAATCTGACCATAGTGAAGGCAATAATAGTTCACTAAATGTTCTGAGGTCAATCAATATGAAAGTAAAGAACTATATACAAACGATAAATATGTAGACAAAAGATGATGTTTCTCTCTTTTTGCAGCAGGATTACTATATACAAGCAACCATGAAAGCAAACAACATACAAACAAGTACATGGAAAATGTTGACAAAAAATGCGTCTTTTCTTCATTTTGTAACAGATAAAGGCAGTTGATGTTGATAATGAAACAACAGTAACTGCAATGTGACAATGCCTAAGACACAGGCAGTTGATGTTGAAAATAGCATTAAATGAAATAACAGTAACTGCTATGAGACAGCTTGATTAGTACAGCATGTGGCATCTCAAGGACAAGCAGCATGATGATAGTTAGTATCCACCGTGAAGTTGGCAGTCATTATAACTAACCACAACTTTTACAAGCTCAGGTTATGACAGCTGGTGGAGTGTGTACCATTTTAACGAAAACTTTACTCTTCATTAATCTAAAATCACTTCATTTATTTATCCATTATTCACAAACACGAGCCTGTAATCAAACCAACAAACTGTAAAGCAAACCGAAGCTTATCATCTGCATTCTGCAATAAAGCTAGTAAGATTCTACACTAAAAATGTTGGAAAAAATTGAGAGAGAGAAGGAACACCTGCGTGCATGGAACAACATGAACTCTCCCATTCCAAAACTTTTTTTGAGGTCAAAGTAGCAACTAAGAGCTTGGCACCACTCAAATTGCTTTATTAACAGGAAAACAGAAAACAAGGCTATATAGGAACCGTCCTAGGGTTAGCCACACCACGGATGTCATTCAACAAACTTTGGACTTAACTCATCTGGAGGTTCTAACATGATGTAATAGCCCACCGGGAAGCCGTAAGCTGATGGAGCTAACTTATCAGCATCATTGTTCGCTTCACGGATTCAGAATCAACAATAATTCTAAAGGTTTTAAGAAAATAATTCGTTGAATTGTATATTGCAGTCTCTCCTTCAACCACAAAACTCGCTCACTCAACCTTACATTTTTCTTGTATATTGCACATAACATATTTCATGTAATCATATAAATACATCAAAAGCCCGATGGGGTGCCCAAAAGAAATGAATACAAAAAGAAAACTCATCAAACAAACAAAATCATAATGATAATAAATCAAGCATGAGTTTCAATCAGGGCTTGTCTTGAGCTTTCTCTGGCGTATCTGCTGTAGTAAGAATACAACGCTAGCTGGGTCACCCCCAAGATTGTTCCAATCCCATTTGGTGCCTGCAACAAACAGACAAAACAAAACTTATCAATCTTATATGTTACAGCTAACAAGAACCACAAGTTCATCAAGTGTCCCAAGTTCCATTACGTCAATTTCATTACCCTTAGCCTTGAATTTTCAGAAGATTTTGGAATATCTTGTCATCAAAACCTAAATTTGCAATGTAGTGTATATAACAACAGGTTCAGCAACAGGAATGCAGATTATGGATCATCCCTGGAAACTTACATATATGAAAGGATCGTGCTTGAAGATCCCATATGTTAAGAAAGATAAACTCATCAAGAATGTGGCCAGTGACAGATGAAACGGCATGTACTCGACACTTTTTGTTTGTATCACCAAATTCTATCATATGGTAAGATAACCAAAAAACAAGGTGTTAGTGTACATGAACAAGGCATCTCTATCTTCATATGGAAAGGGGCTGAAACTTGATTAAAAAATCAACTTACAATGATGAAAAGAGGAGATGCAAACATGGATACAAGGGAAACAGTACTGAGCCATCCGACAAACATTTGCCTGGGGTGAGGATCATATATCTCCAAGCTTATGAACACCACAGCAGCAAATGCAGCAAATACCCCTACCAACAATCCAATCATCTTTATCTGCAGCACGCAAACAAGTCGTGGTTCTATTGTTTTGTCTCCATTGACTTGATCATAGTTAAAAGACATCCAAATTGCAGAGTGCAGATCAATGTAGGTTAACTTATAGTTATAGCTACCTTCTTTCTCTTCTCGGCATAGGTTACAAAGACGATTATGTATGTTAACTGGAAAACTGCACCTACTGAATTGACGGTGGCAACCAGGATGATTCCTGGGGATATTAGAGGCATGCCATACCATAGGCAAATCAAGCAGTTCAGCAGGGAGTATATATAGGGCAATCCAGAGAATTGTTCAGTGGATCTGTTCCTCACAATTCTTCTAAATGTTGGCCTGATAAATGGTTTACAATAAGTCTTCACAGAACCAGTTCAATCCTAGAATTTGAAAAAATATGCATGCGTGAGAGCGCACTTACAGGGGTGAAACGAAGAGAGCAAAAGCAAGAATGTTCCCTGCAAACAAACAGCCACAGCCACTTATTACAAGACATTAAATCAGGTTTCCAAGTAAAAATACAGAGCTCTGTCAAAACAAAAAAAATGGCCCTGATTCCATGAAAGCATTTCAAGATTCACATTAGACAACACTTATCAATCCCGCAATAAAACTCTAATAGCATAGCGCTTCACAGTTCTGATTTCTGAAGAACCTCAAATCAGCTTTTACTCGCTTCAATTTGAAAAACAAAATCACATTACAGCTACAAAGTACAAACTGCGATTAGGTTAAAGGAAATCCATTTTCTACACACAAAAAAATCGAACAAGGAGTGAATCCAAAGATCAGCATAAACGTCAATTGGAGCAAAATTGTGCACTCGTGCTTTGCAAACAAAAATTGTAGAATGAGAAAGGGGATGCAAATAAAACCTGCAATTCCTGCAGCATCGCTGCAAATTGAGTAGACAGAAGACATAATTTATGGGAAGCAGACAATGAATCTTGAGCACCTCCGCTCTTATTCTCCTTTTTTTCTTGATTTGATTCTGCAACCTCACACTTTGTTCGTCGGAATATTACCTTTCTTTATTGAAGGAATATTACAGAGGAAGGCGAAGCATGGCTAATAATGGCTAATAATGGCTAATAATGCCTATCGCTCCAAATCGACTCTCCCTCTCTTATCACCAAAAAGGCAACAAATTTATAAATAAAAATTAGGAAAATTATGGAGGGTACCTTCGTGGTTTGGGGTATTTCGGATTTTGTCCAACAGTATTTTCAAGTTCGGATGGTACCCTTAAGTATATATGTTGTTTCTCGGATTATGCCCAAATTTATTAAATTTTTTTAAATTCAATAAAAACATACAAAAGAAAATAAACTAAAATTTAAAACCAAAATAAAAATAGGAAGAATGATTTATTTATTTTAAAACTGAAGTAAAACCGTAAATTTTTTAAAAAACATAAATGTTTTATATTAATTTAAAAATAAATAAATTCCATAATTTAAAATTTTTTTAAAAATCATTGTTTTATTTTATTTTAAAAATAAATAAATTGAATTAGTATTTTTTTAACAAAAATCTCATAACATAAGTGTTATACTTTATTTAAAAAATAAATAAAATAAAGGTTCTTTTAAAAATTAAAAACAAATTCACTACTTATTTAAAAATAAATAAATCAGTTTTCTATTTTATAAATTTCCTTTTACTTTATTTTAAACAGTGAATTTTTAAAATTTTTTAAAAGAATCCTTTTCTATTTATTTTTTAAAAAAAAACACTGATTTTTTAAATTTTTTAAAAATTATCTAATTAATTTATTTTTAAATTAATATAAAACATTTTTTAAAAAAAAGAAGTTACTGTTTTACTTTAGTTTTAAAATAAATAAATTAATCTTTTTATTTTAATTTATTTTTTAATTTTGGTATATTTTCTTTTGTATGTTTTTAATGAATTTTAAAAAATTTTAATGAATTTTGGCAAAATCCGGAAAACAACATAAACTTAAGGGTACCATCCGAACTTGAAAAAACTGTTGGGCGAAATCCGAAATACCCCAAACCACGAGGGTACCATCCGGAATTTCCCTAAAAATTATTTGTGAGAAATTGATAACAATTTTTTTATAACAGACATATATGCAATTTTATGAAATAATGAGTGATATTGTGTAAAATGATTATGATTAGTAGGGCGATCACAAATTCCGACCACATCCCGTTTTGATATCAGTGATCATACAAGTTAAGATGAAATAAAATCCTACTAATCTAAAAAAAATCTACTTGATATCTTAAAAGAGGTAAGTAGATTTTAATTGTATAAATGTAGATTAACCATGTCATTATGTTTCAATGTGAATTAACTAGGCCCCTAATTTTGAGAAAAAATAAAATCTAAAATAATTTAAGATACTTTCAAAAATAAAAAAATGTTGTCCCTTAATTTTTTAAAATAAAAAAGGAAAATGAGGTGGTTCCTTACAATTATTCAAAATTAAAAAGATTCTCTCCCTTAATTTTTTAAAATAAAAAAGGAAAATGAGAGTCCCCTACAAGTTTTAATTAAATAAGGAAAATGAGAGTGGTTCCCACAAATTCTGTACATAGTTTTATTTACATAATTTCGCACGCAAATTATGTACACAATTTCGCACGCAAATTATGTACACAATTTCGCACGCAAATTATGTACACAATTTCGCACGCAAATTATGTACACAATTTCGCACGCAAATTATGTACATAAAATTATGTAATTAATTTTAATGCCAACATATAAGCGACTCTTTGAAAAAAAAATAAGCAATATTAATTAAGGGAGATAATCTTTTTAATGTTAAAATTAATTTTTTAATTGTAGGGGACCACTCTCATTTTTCTTTTTTATTTTAAAAAATTAAGGGAGAGAATCTTTTTTAATTTGGATAATTATAGGGGACCACTCTCATTTTCCTTTTTAATTTTAAAATTATCTTAAATTATTTTAGATTTTATCTTTTTCTCAAAATTACAAGGGGCCTAGTTAATACAAATTGAAACATAAAAGCCTACTTAATCTACATTTATACAATAAAAGTCTAATTACCCATTTTACTCAATTAGTTTTAACATTAAAAAGATTCTCTCCCTTAATTAATATTGCGACTTTTTAATTAAATAAGAAAAATGAGAGTGGTCCCCACAAATTATGTACATAATTTCACACGCAAATTATGTATGTAACGCCCCAAAATATTGGCGCGTTTTCGATATTATTTTATCCTACTTTTACCGATATTTTATTAGATTAAATATTTTTTGTAACGCCCTAATTTTAGGCGCGTTTTAAATATTTATTTTTCCGGCTTTTATCGATACTTTAATAGTTTACGAGTATTTTCAGTTGTAATTTAAATTTTATGAGTGTAATAATATATATACTTGATAATATATTTTCCGTAAATTATTTCCAAATAGTTCGGAAAGTTTTACGATACGGAAATCTCATTCTGGTTTATTTTGATCGAGTTTATTTAATCCCGAATTTCATTATCATGTAAAATGGTTAATTAATTAATTTATTTTATTTATTTCTTTTCTGTTTTCTTTCCTCTTTTTCCCCTTTCTTCACTCTACCTATCTCTAGCTGTACGAGATGACTGATGATACCTATCTCTATTGCCCCTTCATCCCTTTCTCACGTTATCCTCTCCAGTCTCCATTCTCACTTCTCCAACCTCCAATTTTCTTCCCCTATCTCTGTAGCCTCACGCCACCTCCTCCTTTCTTCGGACTAACCACCGCGGATGTGCTGCCGCCGTCTCCAGGCGGGGATGAGCAACCAGGAACCGTAGCTTCGCCTGGATCTGCAACCGAGCCTCAAGCCTTCCGTTGCAACTCACCATCGAGCCCTTTCGCGCGCCTCCACCAGCAGCCAAGGAGAAGAAAGGTCGCCCCGCAGTTGGCTTCCGCCTCCCTTACGGCCTGTAACACCCCAATTTTAGGCGCGTTTGCGTTTTTTTTTCCGACTTTTATCGATAATTTATTAGCTTAAATATTTTATTAAAAGTATTTTACAGCGTAAAATACCTATCCCGAGTATATTATTATTTTGGATACGTTCTTTCATATCCGTACTTTTAATTGCGGAAAAAGTAGGAAAGTTTTCTGATTCGGAAATCCCGTTCCGAGTGCTTTTTGATCGACTTTATTATATTTTCGTTTACTACTTTATTTATTTTATTCTTTTTTTTTTATTCCTTCCTCTTTCTTGACCTGTTCCATCCCCGACTTCTTGAAGGAGCAGCCCGTCTGGCTTCCTCCTACTTGCCTAGCCTCCCCCTACACCCCTGTTGTAGACTAGCAGTGACCCCTCGTCACCTCTGCCTTCTCCTAATCCCACACCAGCCTCCCAACCTGTCACTCTTCACCCTTCTCAGCCTGTTTTTTCCCCCTATCTCTTCTGCCTTTTCTGTGGAGCTCGAACCACGCCGGAGGGCCTTCGACACCTTGCCTGCAACCACCGCAGGACCCCCTGCCTCAGCTCATCTTCTCGGCTCTCTCTTCCCCTCTACTCTTCGACTTCAGACTCTCGCCAGCCAGCTCCCTCTGTCTTCAGCTCTTCACCTCAGAACTCCCTTTGTCTCAACCTCTATGTGCCATCTGCAGCCCAAAGAGCAACTCCCTTTCTTAGTCTCTGTTGCGCCTCTCTCGAGCCACCCAGGGAAAGCCGGAGAGGCCCTCGTTTTGCCAAGCCTTGCCGTACCGTCGCCTTCCGGATCCCACCAGGAAACCCGCTGCTGCATCGATTCGCTGGAGAGAGAGAGTCACACCATCGAAGCCGTCGGGAAGTGCCCTGCCTCGCCTCCCCTGCCGGAGCCACAGGAGGTCTTCGCCGCCCCTGCAAGTCCTTCGCCGCTCCCCTGTTTTTCTCCTCCGCCGGTGTTGCTCTTGTGCCGCCGCCTCTGCTCTCGTCCTCTCCCTTGCAGCGCGTATAGACTGAAACTGAACAAGAAGACTCTTTTTTTTAGGGTATTATAAAGCGGGCCCCTTCTTTTGGTTAATTGAAAACTATGACCCATGTTTTTGTATTTGCATTCTCTACCCAGACTTTTTTTTAAATGTATCTAATATGCCCCTGCTTATATTTAATTACGAATTTGGCCCCGGAAATTTAATTGCAGATTTTGCCCATGTTCTTATAAGTGTATAAATTGTCCGGAAAGTGTTTTTAAGATTTTTAAACTCGGATTTGAACTTCGGGAGTTATTCTTATAGTTTATATATTTTATGTTGTATGTCCAAATTTAGCGTTATGCTAAATTTGTTTAGTTTGGTGCTAGGTTCGGAAGCGCCCCGTTTAAGGCCAACAAATCCATATCAGCATCCATGGATCGTCTTTCGTCTTTTGACGTCGCGTGAGTACCCTCTCCCCGAGCTTGTGATCCTACTCGATTTAATTATGTTACTATTAGTATCATGCTAGGATAGATCTAGCATAACTTAGAGTTAATGCCAATTAATGGTTATGGACCTTAGGTGAGTGTTTGAGAATTGTGAAATGTTTTATGACTTAAGGTGTTGATGTCATCTTGTGAGGCTTGTGAGGTTGTTATAAGGCTTTAAGTTATATGGTTGATCTTGTGAGCGTTTTGAGGCTCAAGGTGGGGTTGTATGATCTTGTGGGATTTTTGGAGTTTAGGTTTGACTTATCCTAGTTGCATTGTGAGTTATGATCTTGCAATATCCGAGGGTTTAGAAGTCTTAGGACTTCTAGCTTGTGTTGAGTATGATGTGAGCATGAGAGATTCTAGGATGCGGTCCTAGAATTGAGAGTCAAATGGTCTTGCGTAGATCATTTGTATAGAAGTCTAAGACTTCTATTGTGAGTGGGTTGTTCTTGATATAGTTATGTTCTTGTGAGCAGGTTACGAGCTTCCTCCCTAAGGAAGCGAGAGTGTCCTGAGTTGAGTGTGGTGACGAGGTAAGTCTCCGGACTTACTTAGCTCGTATTCCTTGTATTAGCGTTGATGTGTGTTTGGTGGTGTGTGTTTATTGTTTATGTTATAACAACTAAACGGGAAATAGGATTACCGACCTTTATATATTATTTTGGCCCAAGTGTATGATAACGGGCGGTGACATCATCTGCCTAGCTCTTGCGAGAGCCTAGGAGGTTCTTGGCGACTAGCCCGTGCTGGCTAGACGGTCGGAGGCATCCGCACCGTTCCATGTCGGTAAGTAGGGACCGAGGCGGGACCGCGGTGGTCTCGTGTCACAAAACTAAGTTGAATTAGAACGGGATATGACTTAATAATAAAAAGATAATAAACCAGAATTGTGTGCTTTGAGAATGTTGTGTGTTTATGATGATTTACTTGTGTTTGTGCCTTTCCCATTGATTCTAATGCTTCGAATATGAGCTAACGGTTTTATACCGACTGTTGTAGATTGCATTGCAGGTTAGGATTGCGGCCGAGAGATCCAGAAGAGTGGGCAGCCGGGGTTCCTTACATTTTAGGAGGGGTTTGGTTGGAGTTGTTTTTGGGTATTGTTTCTTGTATATTGTTATGTTTTTGATGTTTGAGTCTTTGGAGTTGAGAACTCGGCTAAGTTGTCTTTTAATTAATTCCGGGGATAGTATCATTTGCATAAAATGTATTTCGGTTTTGCCTTTATTTGTGTCTTGTTGTAAGATCCGGTGAAATTGTTGTCAGGCTAAGGGTCGGGACCCATTGTTAGGTCCAAACCCGTAGCATCCTGAGTCCCGCGAATTCGGGGTGTTACACGGCCGTCAACCCTAATCTCGGCCTTCGTTGCTCCCTGGGAGTGCTCTGCCGCCCCGTCGCTTGCGCCGCCTTCAAGGACCATCGACGGAGCCCAAATTCCCCGCCCTGCCCTCGCCGCCTGACGGAGCACACCCAGTCGCCGCCGCCCGCTCGGACTCATTCCCCTTCTGCGCCTACTCAGAGGTTGAAGAAGACCTTTTTACAGTATTCAAATCGGGCCCCATATTTTTGCGTTAATTGCAAATATGACCCACTGTTTTGTATTTAAAATTTTACCCATATTATTGGAATTTGCGGATCTACCCTATGTGGTATTAATTGCAGATTTGACCCCAAAGTTTTATTTTCTGAAAATGATCCAAGTTTCTTGAGCTTCATATCTTGTCCGGAAAAGTGGATTACGGATTATGAATATACTGTATAAATTGCCCGGAAAGTGTTTTAAGATTTGAAACTCGGATTTGAATTACACGGGTTATTCTTATAGTTTATATATATATATATATATATATATATATATATATATATATCGTACCCTTGTTGGGTTAATTTCGGTTTACGGCTCAAGGTTTTAAACACGGTTTTATGAACAAGTTTCTAGTATTGTACTTCTGCCCCGGAAGGGTAATTACGGGATTTTAACCTCGGGTTCGAATGCGAGTTTTCTTAGTTTTATTTATGTTATTCTTCCGTTCAAATTTAGCGTATTAACTAATTTGCTTAGCTTTGGTTTTAGGTCCGGAAGCGCCCCGATAAAGGCCTAACGAGTCCAAATTCGACTCCCGTCTTTTGACGTCACGTGAGTACCCTCTCCCTCGAGATTATGATATTACTCGATTTAGTTATGTTTAGCAGTATCATGCTAGGTTGGATCTAGCATAACTTAGAGTTAATACCAAGTAGTGGTTATGGACCTTAGGTGAGTTTCGAGAATTTGATATTGTTTGATGGAATGATGTTGATTTTAAGCTTGAGGTATTGGTTATCTTGTGAGGTTGTTATAAGGCTTTAAGTTATATGGTTGATCTTGTGAGCGTTTTGAGGATCGAGGTAGGGTTGTATGATCTTGTGGGATTTTGGAGTTATGATCTTGCGAGACCCGAGGGTTTAGAAGTCTTAGAACTTCTAGCTTGTGTTGAGTGTGATGTGAGCATGAGGGATTCTAGGATGCGATCCTAGAATTGAGAGTCAAATGGTCTTGCGTAGATCATTTGTATAGAAGTCTAAGACTTCTATTGTGAGTGGGTTGTTGATATAGTTATCTTCTTGTGAGCAGGTTATGGGCTTCCTCTCCTAAGGAAGCGAGAGTGTCGTGAGCTGAGAGTGGTGACGAGGTAAGTCTCCGGACTTACTTAGCTCGTATTCTATGTATTAGATTCGATGCGTGTTTGGTGGTGTGTGTTTTATTTCTTTCATTATAACTTATAAAACCGGAAATAGGATTGCCGACCTTTATATATTATTTGGCCCAAGTGTATGATAACGGGCGGTGACAACTTGTCTAGCTCTTGCGTAGAGTTAGGAGATTCTTGGCGACTAGCCCGTGTGGTTAGACGGACGGATGCATCCGTACCGTTCCATGCGGTAAGTGGGGACCGAGACGAGTTTCTGGAGATTCTCGTGTCACAAAAGAAGTTGAATTAGAACGGGATATGACCTAATAATAAAAAGATAATAATCGGACTTGTGTGTTTGAGCATGTTATGTGTTATGTTGATGTATGTGTGTATGTGCCTTCACCTTGCTTCTAATGCTGCGAATATTAGCTAACGGTTTTATACCGATTGTTGTAGATTGTCTTGCAGGTTAGGAATGCGGTCGAGAGATCCGGAAGAGTGGGCAGCCGGGGTTCCGTACATTTTAGGAGGGGCTTCGATAGAGTTGTATTTGGGTATTGTTTCTTGTATATTGTTATGTTTTTTATGTTTGAGTTTTTGGAGTTGAGAACTCGGTTGAAGTTGTCTTTTAATTGGTTTTTTGGGATCGTATCATTTGCATAAAAATGTATTTCGGTTTTGCCTTTATTTGTGTCTTGTTGTAAGATCCGGTGAAATTGTTGTCAGGCTAAGGGTCGGGACCCATAATTTGTGTTGTTTGTGCAAATTATCTACATAATTTGTGTTATGTGTGAAAATTATGTACATAATTTGCGTGTGAAACTATGTACATAATTTGCGTGTGAAATTATGTACATAATTTGCGTGTGAAATTATGTACATAATTTGCGTGTGAAATTATGTACATAATTTGCGTGAGAAATTATGTACATAATTTGCGTGCGAAATTATGTACATAATTTGCGTGCGAAATTATGTACATAATTTGCGTGCGAAATTATGTACATAACTAGTCTATAACCCGCACCTTGTGCGGGGTTGAGTTATAATAAAATGTTACCATCATGTTTCTAAATTTTCTTTCAACCTTGTACGGGGCTCAACTATAATAAATTGTTACTATCATATTTTTAAATTTCTTTCACCATCATGTTTTAAATTTTTTTCAACTACTTCCCTCTTAAAATAGTTTTAATGTAAGTTTGTAACGGGCCAACTAATTGAGTACGAATGACATTGCATTATCGCATTAACTTTCTTCTTTTTGTAAACTTTTTTCCTTACAAAAATATAAATACTTTAAAAACATAAAATTAAAAATTTAACAAACCTTTTGATTAAAAAAAACATATTTGTATTTACATATGTATCTTTATTTAAAAAAAAGGTAGTTACATACTTTTGTTGGTTTAATATCACCTTACAAAAATAATCTATATGAGTATCATAAAAACTTAAGTTATTCCAATCGAGAAAATTATTATTGCATAACTATATCTTCTATTGTTTTTCTCATTATGATATTATTAATATTAAAGTACACAAAAAATATTTTTTGAAGTAAAATAACATTTTTGTAGTGTTTCTAAATTTCCGATTTCAATGTAGTACTGCTAATACAATTTTTTTGAATTTATTTTCGGATGTGGTTCAATGATTTGAAGATTTTTTTATTTATTTAAAGTTCCAATTACAAAGTATTAGAAAGGTTAGTTATTGTTTTTCATTATATTTGGAATTGGTTAAATGATAAATATTTTAAATTTAAATTTTTGGTTGTAGATTCTTTTATTTAAAAAAAATTAAAGCTTTGATTTTAGAATATATATATATATATATATATATATAAATTGCTTTCTTAGATTTAGTTACACGATTTCAATAAAGTTTTTTTTTTAATTTGTTGAATTAGTTAATTATAATTTTAATTTATTAATTAATATAGAAGATATGCTTAGTTATAGTTGTTATGATTTGATGATTTGGTATTTTTCTGATGAGTAGGATGGTGACATGTAAAATATTTTGTTATGATTTAAATTTATTAGATTTTAATGGAAATGTTGTAATTTTTATATGGCAAAAATGTAAATATTTTCCAAAAAATCTTATGTGGGATGCTTCATTGATTGACATGTGGCATTAGTGGGTTGTGTTTTAGTTGTATATATAGATTTGCGTGTGAAATTATGTACAAAATTTGTGGGGGACCACTCTCATTTTCCTTATTTAATTAAAAAAACAATCATATTAATTAAGGGGAGAAAATTATCTAAATAGTACCTCATATTTTGGCCTGACTAAACTTTAGTACCCCATCCTTTTAACTATCAGAACGGTATCCCATCTACTAACCCCGACCGAAGATTAGTATATATGTTACTGTTCATCTGTTAAGTTTAAAGAACGGCGTCAAATCTCGAGGGCAAGATTGTCCACTTTCATATAAATCCTAATTCTCAAATAATTATGCAAGTTTATACAGAAGCCTTCAACACCCATCAATTGCAAAATTAACCTCATCCATATACTCCATTGAATTTAGATTGAAGAATTTTAGATTAAGATTTGAAAACTTTTGCTTTTTAGGTTTACATGGAGGGAAATTGTTTATATAGGAGATGAGATTTATTGAATTTAGCCAGATGAAAGATTTTTCCATCATCTCTCCAATGACTTCCTGTGCTTCAGATCCGGACAAGCGGCGGCAGCAGCGGTGGAGGACGGGATGAGGTTAAGGCTATCTTCATTTGCTTCAGATCCGGATCTTCTCATTCTTCATCTGCTTCAGATCCGGACCTACTCCCCACCTTCTCATTATTTCGCCTTCTTCGACCCACCTCTCGATCCCCCACATGCTCAATCACCTGCACTGGCTTCCTCTGCTTCAGATCCGGACAAGCGGCAGCGGCGGCGGATGACGGGATGAGGTTAATTTTGCAGGCTATCTTCATCTGCTTCAGATCTGGGAAGGATGATTTCTGATTTTGGTTGGTTGCTGGTAGAAATTTGGGACTTTATGATTTTGATTTTTGATTTTGTGATCTTGATTGTTGTTGCTATGGAAAGGGTTATATGATTTTGATTTTAGAAAATTAATAGAAATTTGAGGTTTAAAAAATTTAGGAATTAGGGTTTATCTGAAAGTGGACAATCTTGCCCTCGAGCTTTAACGCCGTTCTTTAAACTTAACGATGAACAGTAACATATATACTAATCTTTGGTCAGGGTCAGTAGATGGGATACCGTTCTGATAGTTAAAAGGATGGGGTACTAAAGTTTAGTCAGATCAAAAGATAGGGTACTATTTAGATAATTTTCTCTAATTAAGGAGATAATCTTTTTAATGAGAGTGGTCCCTCACAATTAATATTCACTTATCTTTTTAATTTAGTTTATTTTTTTAATTTTTAATAGTTATTTATCCTCCATAATAAAAGGCCTTTAAATAGATACTCTTATTTAAAATTTTTTTAATTTCATTTACTTTTATATTTTGGCTAGAAAATGGAGGGGCCTAGATTGTATCTATGATAAAAAAAGACTTCTCTACACCAATTTTCTCTTATAAATATTTAAGTTTAATATAATAAAATTAAAAAAAATAATTTATTAAAAATTATTTTTTATTTTAATAATTATTTAAAATATATATACAAATTAAAAAAACTCCCCTAAAAAGTTTAAAAATTTTCACAAGAAAATGAGTTTTTTAAAATTAATTAAATTCTAAAAAGTATATATTTACAAAATTATAATCTATATCTTATATATATTAAGGGAGAAGCAATTTTTGCCACGTGTCCTCCCAGAAATTAACCTCAGCAAAACATTTATTTTACTCAACAATATTTTTCAGCAATTTAAATTAAAATTTTAACAAAAAAATCATTCACAAAAATTAACCTCAACCATCAAAACTCATAATTCCGTAACTAAAATACAAATTTTGTAATCCTAAATTTTTTTAATTCAATAATTTTAATAATGTTTGAAAAATCCAAAATGATTAATATCTTCTTCATAACCGAAAATTTCATTAAATTCGTTTTCTGATTTTAAAAAGCAAAAAAAAAAA
>BSUD01000006.1:25513683-25543731 GCA_033239045.1 Fagopyrum esculentum | reverse complement strand
AAAAAAATTATTTTCTTTTAATTATTTATTCATAACAATATCAAAATTTTAATATTAATGATAATCTATACAATTAGTTTGTTTCTTTCTTAATAAAAATAGTTTATAGTTTATTCAGCAGTCAAAATAGTTAAATTTTACCATCTTTTTACTTTTTAAAAATTTATATGTTATTTTATAAATCTATTTAATATTTTCTATATCATTTTTTATAATAAATAATTAAGTTTTAAAAGTTATATTGAGGTATAAATATAATACTCTAATAATAATATTTTTGATATATTTTTAAGTATGTCCTTTCATTTTATAATTTTTTAATTTAATCCTCACAATATGATGTTAGTCGTATTAGTTAATAAAAATGACTAAGTTTGGATGTAATGGTATTTCTTAATCTTAAATATTTTTTATAGATTAATATTCAATACATAATATATAAAATTAAAAATATAATACTTTTTTATTTATACAAAATCCGCACAAGGTGCGGGCACTAAACTAGTTTAAAATATAATAATTTAAAAAAACTTAATTTATATATTTTTTAACATTTTTATGTTCTTAACTTGATTTAAAAAAATAAAATTCACATCACACAATTAATCCATTTGACTCGTAAGATTCCGGTTGCAACGTCATCGTTGGGGTTAACATTTTTGCCGGAAAAGTAAGACATATTATTTTTGGTAAATATTTTGATATTTTGTATCGCTCTTAGTAATTTTCAAATTTGGTAGGGTTGAATGTTGATAGTTTGTATTATTTTGGGTTATTTTTCCTTTAAATTTTGATATATAAGATAATATGGTAAAATAAATTTTGATATAATTTATATTGAAGCATATTAAGATAAAGTAAAAATATTGATAATTATTTTATTGAAAGTTTTATAACTTAAAAACATGGAAGCAAAATTGATACATATAATGTTATTTAACTGGATGTAAAACTACCATTTTCACAACGTAATTATAACTCAATTCCACGTTATACTTCACATGCAAGAGAAATCAAAATGCACTCAAAGGTTGATTGTGCCCAAACCTCCTCTCCACTCTAGTCGAGTGCGCATCAACCTCTTTCCACAAACCTTACAAAAAGCATAGTGTCATCCTATCCCACTAGACTTAAATTTAACGGTCGATTTGACTCAGCTCTCGTGTACTCGGACTGCACTTGAGTGTATATCGTCCAAAACAATTGTATTTTGGTTCTTTTGCGTAAATGAAAAATTCAATGTCACATAAGAACAATTGGAATACACAGTTGTAAATTAAAACAATTAAACTGTAATTTCAACCTAAGTTTAACATTTGTATAATTATTTGTTGTTAATCATTACGATTATATTCATGATGGATACATTTCTATTCTAAAAAATAAGCTTGGAATAAGCGATAATACTCATTATAAACTTTAAATAAAACGGTAGTTTCAATCATTTAGCATTTGATATTGTTCATTATTACTATTGTATTCATGATTTAATACATTTTATTCTAAGAATCATGCATTAAACTTTAAGTGTTTAATATTCCACATCTAGAGATATAACTAAATAACATTTTGATCCAACTCTAATATATGCACAAAATTTCAAACAATCTCATCCTTCCTCCAAAATTAGAAAAAGAAAAAAAAAACGGTTTTGAAGTTAAATTTTTATGATATATATATATATATATATAATTAAATTTACCCTATCGAAATCATAAAATTTATATGCTACTTTATTATTTGACACCATTTCTTAACGTTTGAAAAAATGTCGATATTTGTGCTTTCGCTATTGTTATAAACTATTAAAATAAAATTATGTCATTATTTTACGGAAGTCGTAAATGAACAGCGATGAAATTCACAACCGCACAACAATTACGGGTTCCGTAACCGTGATGGTTTTTTTTTGTGAATTCCAATCCAAAAAAGTTTGTGATGCCCCAAAAAAGTTTACGCCATGATTTTCTTTGTGAATTCCGTAACCGTGATGACAAGGCTTGTTGCTATAACCCCAAGCCTTGTAGTCTCGATCATCAGCGATTCCTCTGGAGCTGGCCGACTTATTGCTTCAGTAAGCTACATAGTTTTAACATATAGTACCCGATTGGTTGGAGTGGTAGAATTAAAACGGAATGGAATTGGATAAGGAAAGGAAATGATGGGATTCCTTTCATGTGTTAAAAGACATCTAACCAAACGTAATTTTTAATTGATTCGGAATCATTCCGTTACCGGGAATGATTCTTAGCGCTTCCAAACGAGCTCATAGAATACTGAAACTAGATCCCTCTATAAAGCTAACCGAATCAATACCTGATATTCGATTTGTAGATGATTTTGTCTTTCGATCTTCCATTTGCGCTCATTCCTCTCATAAAATTCAGCAGCAGTTCTTGCAAGATGGGGCCTCACAAGAACTCAATAATTGCAAGTACCCACTCTTCGGGAATCGCATCAACACCTTCCACTTAAAAGCAATTAATACTAACATTGTTTTTCTTCTTGTTTGTAGATTATAATAATCTCATGGCTGTTGGGGTTTGGAATCATTGGAATCAATGTATACTACCTGAGCACCGTTTTTGTCGGGTGGCTAATTCATAGCAGTCTCCCAAAGGTTGCAAACGTGTTCATTGGAATCTTGGTGTTTCCTCTTATGGCTATCTTTTTTTTTTTTTTTTTGATCAAGAAGGTAAGAGGCTCGATTACACCAAAAATACTTGGTGTATCGAGAGGCCGACAATCGGCAAACGGGCAAACCGTCATGAAAATACAAAAACCGAAAACGGAAACAATACAATCACCGCAAGCAAAGACCGAAAAAAGCGAGAAAGATCCAAAAAACAGAACAACTACTCCTTGGGAGAAGACGTGGAACACTCGAGGCTAGCAAAACATGGAGAGGGCACGGGCTAGATGAACTGGCGCGGTGTCTCGCCGCCGGGAAGCAGGATGGTAGAAACCTTTTTAAGGGATGTCATACCTCCTGCGGAAATGTGGATCCCACGACGTTGCCCCCACCTCGATGGAGGATCTTCGGAGACCTCGAACACAACCACGATCACAATCAACACGATCAACAGGGGCATTTGACTACGGCATCTTCCAAGACAATCGTTTAGACCACACTCGAGAAACATCTTCAAAGAGGAAAGTCATCCCAGAATTTTTGGAAGGATGAAATCTGAATTCCAAAAGCTCGGAATAATTTATTTATTTTTAAAGCAAACTTTTTAATTTCATGCTCAGATGATTTTACTTTTTCTGCATTATTCTTACTCCGGGTTCTAGTTTCCCTTTTGACAGATACGAGTCTTCTCATTTACTTGTTCACCGACATTGGTATTCCATAGTAGTAGTGTGTTTCTATTCCGAGATTGCTGTTTGTATGTCCGGTGTGCATCTTCCTTATTTCCGTATTGATCACATCTTGTACTATTGGTATGCTTTAGATTTTGGGATCATACTTATTCTTCAAGTTCAATCGACAATAGGTCATAAAGTAATTACCAAAGTTGTTCATAGGAGTTTTCCAACACCATGTTATACACAATCTGAATCTACTAACTTGACACAATTAAGAAGGATGTAACTAACATATTTTAACAAATTTGGTACTACTTACTCTTCTACAAC
Source organism: Fagopyrum esculentum (assembly GCA_033239045.1). Taxonomy (NCBI): domain Eukaryota; kingdom Viridiplantae; phylum Streptophyta; class Magnoliopsida; order Caryophyllales; family Polygonaceae; genus Fagopyrum; species Fagopyrum esculentum. The sequence goes on along the minus strand of BSUD01000006.1, from coordinate 25,540,092 downwards.
CAATTCTTGTTTTTTGAGGGTTAAATGCCCACCGTTGTAAAGCTAACCAATTGTTCATCCACATTTTGATGTTTAATCTATGTTCATTAGTCATTAGAGTCGTCACCATTTGGTCGATCATATAAGCATCATTATCCCATGCATCATTATTCCATTTACTTACGGTTTTCACTTTCATTCTCATGTGTTCCATCCTGCACTAGAAAGAAAGAAAGGATAGCAGACACCAAATGGGAAGAAACCAAGAAGGAAGGATGCACACAACATCCATTTGGTCTGACTTAGTACTGTAGTATTCGCTTGTTGTTCTTAGCCCAAATTTGTTCAAGTGCAGAGCTACCTTGAGAACGTCAACCTGCGTATTGACTTGGTTGAGCAGATCTCGGTTCCCATCTCCGTGGACAACATCAGAAATAAGTAAACTGATCTTTTTTGTGATTTTTCTCGAATTCTTCTTCAAGATTTCGCTTTAAGCTCCTGCACGTGCCGGCCGATCTTCGTTCGTCGCAATCTATGGCGGAGATAGGAGAGAAAAATGGATATTCTCTCTTCATCCCGCCTCTTCGGTGTTGATTGCAGTATTCCTCACGGATATTCCATCTCTTCCTCTTTTTCTCCTTCTCCTTTGCGAGCCGCCTCCCTCTGATTCTCTTTATCTCTTGTTTTGTTAAATCGCAACCCACAGATCCCCTACAGTTGGAGAGCAATCTTTTTTCTTGTCCCAGATGACCATTTCGTAAGAAGAAATGTAGATCTTAGTGAGTTTGGGGGCTAGGGTTTTCCTGTGTTCTGGATTGAGAAGATGCGGCTAGTTAAGGGGTCTTGAGGCTAGGGTTTTCTAGCTTTTTCATTGGGCTCTTATGGCTATCTATGTCATAGCAGTCGTCTACCTCACTTTCAGAAAAGACAGTTAAGACATTTATTGATGCACTCAAGTCCGATGCCAACATAAAGAACGGGATCAACTCGAGTAGATCACTTAGTTTCGAGCCTGTTCCGTACAGAGAGGATCTAGCCGACATCCCATTACCACAATAAATGTGGAACTAATAGTGTTTTGTGTACCAAGTGAACCCCTATCATTGTTCTTGTAATAATCCTGTTTTGAAGGCTTCCTTTGACTATCATTGTTCAAGTGCTCAAGTTTTCAGTCAAGAGAAGAGATGGTAGATTCTATACCATGTTTATGGCTCCATAGTTTTTTTAGTAAAAAAACTATTTAAACATGTGCTGCCAAACAAAGCGCTCAACTAATGAATAGAAGAACAGCCCAATAGAATCATAAAGATAAAAGGGGAAAATGTTACATAACACCCAAGATTTAGTTTTGATTGAAAAGGGTTTAAGATAACCAACCAGACAACCCGACCCATCTTTGATTCCTCCCATTTCTTTCAACACCTACATTCACTGTACAATCTCAATAAATATGGCAACATCTGATCTTTCACCCTAACTTACCTAGACTTTCTAATCTGTCCAGTTTTCAAAAAACAGAACACTCGCTTAATGCAACAAGACTAGGAATTACGAAGACAACTGCTAGCAAGGATTCCAATTTTCACTATGCCACTCACGCTCTTCTTTTATGCCAAGAGCTCCCCTGCTACTAAAATCATCATTTCAGTTTCCTTCCTATTTTACTGTTTCCAGATGCCTCAAAGGGGGTGAGAGGTCCCGGGAATTTCAACCATTTACTATTTTGGCCACCCAACCCCGTGGAAAATCAATGTATCATATAACTTGATTGATCTACTTCAAATGAACCAGATGATTACTTTCTCAGGAATTACAATTTATCAACCAAGGCTAGAGCTTGAAGAACCTGGTAATGGTCTCACCATAGGGCGACTAAGAGGCGACTGTCCGCTTCCTTGTGGGCTGAACATGCCACTTGGAGTCTGTGATGAAGGTGAAGGCTGCTGCATCATTGAGAGAGTGGGACGGGGCCCATAAGGAAACATGGGCTGACGAGGCATGAAAGGCATGTTTGGATGGTTCATTTGGTTGTACCCAGAAACACTTTGTTGTGAGGATGCAGATGGGGGTGACATGAGTTGCGTTGGTCTGTTGCCAGTGATAGTATTAGTATTCACCATAGGAGGGGCAACATTCACTGGCGAAGAGACTCCAGGGGACCCAAACCGAGTTGATAAGTAACGGGAACGTTCTGCAGCAAACCTCTGTCTTGTTTTCTCTACTTGCTCACATTCTTTCATCAACAGGGTTTCAACTTCAGCAAACTGCTTCAGCTTCAGCTCTAACCTCTTCAGCTGAACATCAATGAATTTGAACAAGTATTATCAAAATACTTCGTGTAGATTAATACTAAATGCCTCAATTTGATTAATTCCATCCTCGTCTCATCAGAAAGCCACATACATGATACTATGTCCTGCTTTCAGATGAACAATAGCATATATAACAGCTTGACTTGCCTAAACAAGATTAAGAAAACCATAAAGTCACATGCAAACACCACTCTTTCTAAAATCAAGATAGACAATCCGCAGTTTCTCACCCCCTCTAATCTGCAATGAGCCAAAGAGCTTAACTGGCTTCCTAGACATAATCTTCATTATTCCTAGACCTTGCATTCTCACAGTTCTATCACAAAAAAACAAAAAGAAATTCAAAATAATATGGCCTGTAGAACCTCATACCTGATGATTTATGATATTAGCAGATAACCGTTGAATCTCACGTTCCTCATGGTCTGCAAACAACTTTGCCTTGACAGCAGCAGCAGCCAGACCAGCTTTAGCAGCGAATTCCACTTTCTTGGCCGATAATGGGGTCACTTGTGCATAATTTTGACTCCTAGAAGCATTCTCGTCTACAAGTATAACACATAAGTTAGATATCTCTTCAAAATATGGCACTGGTTGAAAATGAACAAAAAACATTTCAAGTGGAGGAAATAAAGTAGACAGGCAATGTAATAACACATTTTCACCTTTATAGAGTGCAGAATCTCTTACGTCTCCATTAGGGCCATCATTTGGAATTGTCCTATGAAGTAAACAGGAAACTATATTCACATACTCGATCTACCATAGAAGGACCAAAAAGTGAACCATACGCAGGAAAAGAGAAAACCATTTTGTTTATTAATATTACACTGACAGAAATAGCATATAGAGCATACGCTACAGATGATCGAAGGTCACACCTTCCTAGAAGATGTCAAAATTCTTCACCTAACCAAAATGACACAAACCTCAACTTCCAAGAAAACTGACAAACGCCCATTAAAAGAAAATTTATAAAACAAAACTAAATAATTAGCAGCCTGACTGCTTATTCTCCAAGTCGGTGGATGGCTCTACAAACATATCAGCCTCACTGCATACCCCTCTCCCACCACCTCATCTAAGAAAGCAAAACAGAATTGAAAATACATACAAAATATTCATCAAGAACTGATGAGACAGACCAATCATTCCTAAATTCATACAGCCAGAAAAGTACAAGTTTCCATCGCTTCCCATTTTTTCCCTTCACAGTAGGGAAATAATCTTGAATTTAATATATCACTCATGCACTACCAAATGTTTTTTGAATCTGTAACACTGAGAGAAAACTTATCAATGACAAGCAACCAAATATTTAAAAAGGCTCACCTATCACTGCGTGCTGATCCATCAGCCTGCAGAGTGCTTTCTGAAGGAGATAAACCATCACCATCTGATAATGCAGCCAACGAAGCATGAGCACAAGCTGCAGCAACTCTTGGTCCGACTGAGGAAGCCAAGAAAGCTACCTATAAAATTTATCCATGGTCACTTAGGCATAAACATCTAGTGATAACCCAGTGTACATAGCTCCAAAAAAAATGTTAAACTTACAAGCTTACAATCATTGAAATTGAAAGCACAAATTATGTAAACTCACATACCAGGGACATAACAGGATTTCCAGAATTTGCAAATGGAAGTCTATGATCTGAATCAGAATCCTGGATGCACGAGCCTGGAAGACGGAAAGCATGTGTGAACTTTAATCTATGCAAGACAATCAGAAAAATAGTAGGAGGATACATACCTGATGAGTTCCCATTTGAGTTTAAGTATGCTACATTATTGGCATCTTCATTTGTAAACCTGGGCACCTCAGCATTTTGTGGTACATCTAAATTTGACAACAAACCATCTTCAACGGGCAAACGAAGGAAGTGAACAATGCATTGTGCTTTTGACTTGCTCCCGACGTGCTCTGCTATATCATTCCAGTTATCGTGATAAATTTCCACAGCTTCAAGGAGCATCAGGGTCTCCTGATCACTCCAGCTATCCCCATCAACATCTGTATAATCGTTTGCAGAATCCGCTTTTGTAAAATCTATGCTTGAATGACCAATTACGAATTTACCTTCATGATAACAATCTGGACAAAGCATTATATCAGCCTGTTCACAAAAACCCAAGAAGGTTAAGGAAGATGCAACAGGCTATAGCGAATTACTACTTAAATTGATAAAATTAGAGGACGCCTGCATCACAGCATGAAATACTTGCCTAACAAACCAGTTTTTCATGTTTTCAGCTCCACATTAATAAAATACCACAAACAGATAATACCAGTAGTGGTCATCTCAAATTACTTCAGACAGTACAAAGTTAGACAATTTAGAAACAAGAACCACCACATCAAGAAGAAAACTTCCTGAAGAATGATTCTCCAAATAGGCCCCCTTTTTGGTTCATGCTGCAATTGATAAAGTGATACTTCCCCAAGTAAGTACTTTTAGTTACCACGTTTGTTTCGACTTTTAGATACGGGAATTAACTTCCCATGAAGTTTGATTTGTTCCAAAGTTCAAACCATGGGAAATATTTTTTTTCCCATGGTTTTAGAATGATAAATCTACTAATTATCATCATTTTATGGCAAAATAAATTGATTATTTCCGAGGTAAGTATGTTTGAATCAAACGAACTACAGTACTTGCCATGATATCTAGCCAAACAAACAATAAGACAGGTTAGCAATGAATGTAAATACCGGACACCAAACTGTGTGTAGTCAAATAATGCAGAAATACATGCAAATGTAACAGAATATACCTCCTTGGCTGACTGATAGTAGACCTGTAACAAAGGCTGAGAACAAGAATTGCAGTGGTTTTCTGATAATTTTTCCCAAATTCTGTTTTCCAGATCAACAGCATCATCATCACCTTTTGATGAAAACAATGAGTACACATCCTCAGCCTTCAGCCTACATTTAGGCTTGTCAAATTTTATCAAGCTGTCAATGGACTTCAAAGCAGCCGATGGCACATGAACTTCACCACTCACATCCTCCCTCAAACATGATTCCATATTCAAATACTCACGATCAGACACCGGAGCACAGTAATTGATTATGCCCCAGTGTTCGAGGAAACGAAATATTCGAGTCATATCTTCCACATCAACACCAACAATCATTCCATGGCAATCTCTTATTGATAATCTCTTCTCTGGCTGTTCCATGTATTTGGAAGCAATCATATTCCTACAATCCATGTACTTTTCAGGTGTATGATCCACTGACTTGCCAGAGAAAAAACGCGGGACCACTTGCCTCTCTAATCTATGAACTCTTGTTGGACAAAACCAATCTGACCATAGTGAAGGCATTATTAGTTCACTAAATGTTCTGAGGTCAATCAATATGAAAGTCAAAAAACTATATACACACGATAAATATGAAGACAAAAGACGTTGTTTCTCTCTTTTTGCAGCAGGATTACTATATACAAGCAACCATGAAAGCAAACAACAACATACAAACAGATACATGGAAAATGTTGACAAAAAATGCCTCTTTCCTTCATGTTGTAACAGATAAAGGCAGTTGATGTTGATAATAGCATTAAATGAAACAACAGTAACTGCAATGAGACAAAGCCTAAGACACAGGCAGTTGATGTTGAAAATAGCATTAAATGAAATAACAGTAACTGCTATGAGACAACTTGATTATTATAGCATATGGCATCCCAAGGACAAGCAGCATGATGATAGTTAGTATCCACCGTGAAGTTGGCAGTCACTTTAACTAACCACAACTTATACAAGTCCAGGTTATGACAGCTGGTGAAGTGTGTACCATTTTAACCGAAACTATACTCTTCATTAATCTAAAATCACTTCATTTAGTTATCCATTATTCACAAACACGAGATATCGTTCGTTCACATATGCATTCTAGAAAACCAATTTGAAAAGGTTACTCAAAACCACAATCAGCCTTGAAATCGAAGCAACAAACTTTAAAGAAAACCGAAGCTTATCTTCTGCATTCTGCAATAAAGCTAGTAAGATTCTACACTAAAAATGTTGGGGGAATTTCAGAGAGAGAAGGAACACCTGCGTGCATAGGAACAACATGAACTCTCCCATTCCAAAACTTCTTCACAACACCTCTTCCCTCCATAATCGAAGGAGGCGAAATCACATACAACCCCATGCTATCCTGATCTCCCGCCATAGCCAAGGCCGCATTCTCCGCCGGCACAGCAGACAAAGCCTGGAGCTGGCCGTACGACACATTTTCCAAAACGACGCCGTTCTGCGCAGCAACAGTCCCCACAGACGGGTGTGGCCTGTTCACAACACGCCGCACAACCACAGGAAATTCGGAGATTCGGACACCATCCACCATGACCTCGCCCCCGCGAGCAGGTGCGGGCTCTGACCTAGGGCTCGGGGCAGCAGGTCGAGAATTAGGGTTTATGTTCTTCTTAGGGTTAGGATGAAGATCTTCATCTTCGTCAGCATAAACAGTATTGTCTTCTTCCTCGTCGTCGTCTTCGTCCTCCGGCAGCCGTTGGCGCTTCGAATTGGTAGGTTTGGAATCTCGAGGCTTCCTTCTCCATTTACCTCGATTATCTGCCAAACAAAGCGTCAGATCAGAAAAAAAGCATAAAATTGGAACCTTAAAGTAAGAGATTAGTCAAATTGGAAGCATCTCGGAAAGTAAAAAAACGAAAGGTTTGAGATATGAAGCTATGTCGAGTGTAAAAAAGCGTTACCAGATGAAGAAACAGGCATTGTTGCAGGAAATTGTGAGGAAGCTGAGTATAAGAGAGAGAAGATGTGGGGTCTGTGATCCGTGCAGTGAGTGCCGAAGCGAGAGAGACAGAGAGAGGTGAGTGGGGAAGCAAAGGAAGATGGGCTTAGCTCTCGCTGGTGTTCGCCTGATAAGGAGAGAAAGGGTTCGAGGGGTTGATTTTCCGGTATTGGTATTTGACAACTGTAGTTTGTAATGTGTATATATTTTTTTCCTTTTTGTCTTTTTTCTTCTTTCTTATACCCAAATTAACTTAATGCAGAGGACAGATACTGGTATTTATTGCTTTAATTCTATCACGATTGATTTGAGGGATGAATACAAGAATTATCTGGTCATTTAGCCATGTATGCTAGGTTTTGTACTTAAGTTACTTCTAAATCTTGAATTTGCTACTATATTAAAAAACTAACCTATATTTGTAATTACAAAAAGATTTCATGAATCATGAGAGGATTACCGAATTTAACTGAATCAAAGCATGTTTAAAAGGGTCTTAACTACTACACCATGCTATCATGCCTCATGTTGGATTAAATGAATTTATTTCATGGCATTGTTATAGATTTATGGGTTAGAATTTAGGACTTACAAGACAATTTTAAATAGGTTATGAAAATGAAGTAAACTATATCTTAAGGTTGATATAATACTATCGTCTATACCTTATCAAATATAACAAAGTTAATTTATAGTCAGGAAAGTCCCAAAATGTTAATAGAATAACTTTTTAAAAGTTAAGAGGTATGAAAGTATATACAAATACAATTATGTCTCACTTATATGAACAAGATTTTTCAGTATGATCCGACCATCGTAAAATATATACACTCAATCGATTCTTGAAAGTTACCCAACATCAAATAAAAATGTATATCGACATCCTGAGCCGTCTTGAAGCTTTTTAGTAGCTTGTAACTCAAAATTGATGGTAATGTACAATTTATTTATAAGAAAAAAACACAATACAAAAGAATAAATTAATCCTCATTTACATAGGAGTGTTGTTGAAGTTCAACTATCACCTTGTTTCTTGGCTCTTGTTTATGTTTGCTAGTGTGTTTATTTTTCTTAAGCCTTCTCGAATTTGTTTGGTTTTTTTGTTTTTTCTTTTTGTTTTAATGGCAAACCCTGGCTTCCGTCTCCATTCTCATTCTCTGAACAACAATTTTTCAATTCAGTTTCTCTTAACAGCATTGATATGTCATAATAATTGTATCCCTCCCCCGGCTCTAAATCGTTTAAACTTGATAAACAAAGTCCTAAACTATCACCAACTATTGCACCCCCATAAAAATAAAATCAACCAAAATTTGAAGCTATTTGAAAGTCGTGAGTATAAAATCTCTTCAAATCTCGTATGGAGAATACACAAGCCAAACCCTGACCTTGTTCACCTATTAAATTACCGTTTTCTCGTGTACAATTATGGTTGTATATTCCTTATATTTGCTTTTTGGTTGAGAAGTCCCAGTTTCGACAAACAACAATAAAACGCCCGATCACTATGATGCTCGAGTGGTAACAAGAAGCCAACAATTTACTCTCTTTATGGAAGAAGACGATATTCTCTATAACTTTGGGAGATCTTAATATTGAAACCAAATTTCCCTCTTATAAAATAAGAGTAAAAGGGAAAATCCACACCTTTACACATTTTACACCGTCTTCGTTACAAACTTACTAGGAGCCTCATAAACTTTATGTTAAAACCACCATGAACAAGATCTACAAGGGAAAACATGAAACTCAAAATTTCTCAACGAATTAGTGTTTAAAAAATGAGAATGTTGACAAACCATTGCATCATCGAGGCTTTGTGTTCACTTACGATAAGCATTTGGATCGTTGAATGTTTTATGATTGGTTCTTCGTCTCGGATGACGGGTTGTTGACTCTGTTCGTTTGGAGGAGGAGTGGACGGGTGATCAAATTTTGAAGGCTCAAGAGAGAGTCTAAATCCGAGGTTTCCATCGGTAGTCCCTATGAGCTTTTATGTGCACTTTTGAGACTACCATGGTCTTCCGATTTCTCTCTTCATTGGCCGCTTGGCGTTTTGTTTTGCTTTTCTCTTTGATCGGGTGCTTGGTGTTTCAAAATCTCAACGGGATGCATTGTGTCTGTTTAGGTTCTCTTTTTCATTTTCTCATCCCTTGATTTGTCAAAACATGATGGTTAGTCCGTTTGTCACTTTGTGACTTCTCGATTTGCTAGTTTTGGCTAGTGAATCAAATTTCTTTCTTTCTTAAAAAAAGTATCACCTTATTTAACCTCCATCACTTATTTACTGCCTTGCATGCTATTGTTATCAATGCAACCTCGACTAGTAACCACCGTCACAACTCCAACTTGTCACTCGTCTTACAAACTAGCCTTCATTGATCCGTCTACTAATCTACTTGTGGTATTTAACTCGCACTCTAGGGGGGTGGGATGGTACTGTAATTTGTTTTTCGTTTACTATCTTCTATAGGAGGAAACCCCTTCATTGTACACTACTCTCTTCTTCACAATCAAATCCACAACATTTTGCTTCTTTTTTTTTATAAAGGGAATGTGATAGACATCAAGCATACTTGGTTTATCGAGATGCCGAAAAAGGTAAATGGACAAACCATCACACGCATAGCAAGAAAACTAAATAAAAAGAAAACCGTCATGAAGTCCAAAAGAAACATCCCAAAGAAGATGAAACAACCAAAATTAAAATGAAGGTGAAACACTCTAGTATGACAAAAATATGGAGAGAACATGGGATAAAAGTACTAACGTGGCATCTCACCGACGAGGAGCAGGACTGTGAAAACCCTTAAGACGGGTAAGTTACACTTGAAGAAATGGGATCACGCGACGTTCTCATCGACTTGCTAGCAGTGATCCAAGCTCTCGTCTTTTGGTATTTTTTGTTTTGTTTGTTCACTTGATGATGGTCAATCCGTATACCATTTCCCCCGGTATTTCGATTAGACCAAATGACGTCTAGTGAATCGAACCAATTTCCTTTATAAAGAAATCAAATATAATATTATAAAATCATTATTGATAGCGTTCGACAATGTTTACATTAGAGATCATTTGATACGCGTGTATGAATCGGATTGGAATCAATAATTGGAATGAAAATGAAGAATGACCTAATATGAACCCTGAGACATGACGTTTGATTAAGATCATAAACTAAATTTTGGATTCAAAATACATTGATTTTGTTAACCATAATATTTGTATCTATCCTTTTAGAGAGATCTTATGGTTAGTTACAAATAGGGTTAGAGAAGATCTTCTTCACAAAGTCTTCTACCATTGTACGCTATATATATTCACAAAACATTCACAACAATATACAAGCATTCAGTCATAGTTGCTTATATGGTATCAATATTCTTTGATCCAAAACAACCTACACAACAATGGCTGATTATCCTAGCACACTACCAAACCCCCATGAACCCACAAAACCATTCATTATAGTGATTCTCACAAATATCATCAAGCTTACACCAACAAACTACATCATCTGGAAGGCTGCAGTTTTGGCTACACTAGAGGGCTACGACCTAGACGAGTATGTGTTAGGGACCATCACAATCCCAAACAAAACCCTACCAAACTCAACCACAATCAACCCCATCGTACAAATCATATCTTCGTCAGGACCGACTGATTTATGGTTCTCTTCTAGGAACTCTTTCGACAAAAGCAGCCAGCTTTGTCACCACTGCGAAAACTTCTCATGAGGTTTGGGAGGCACTTCTTCTAACATATGGCAACCCTTCTAGAGGGCACATCAAGCAGGTCAAAGAGAGACTCCGGACAATTAGCAAGGGAAGTGACAACATCTCCACTTATATGCAGAGTATAAGGCAGGATACCAATTTATTGGCATCACTTGACTCGCCAGTTTCAGCGGAGGATCTCACTGATTATGTGCTCAAAGGCCTCGATGAACCATACTTACCAGTTGTTCATGCAATCAGTGCAAGGGAGACATCAATTGCTTTCGAAGAATTGCATGAGAAACTAATAAATCATGAGCTTTCACTGAAGCATCAACACAAGGAGGCTGGTGGAATCATGACAGTGTTCATAACACATCCCAGGCCCGGGAAGAACTCAGGTAAGTCATACTCTCCTGCATCTACTCAAGCCACTCATTCCACAACTAATACCAATCGTCCAACCTTGTCACCCAACCAGCAACCAAGCATACCTCCTTCACCTTACAACTCAACCCCTAAGCCGTTTAAAGGACGCTGCCAGTGGTGTCGCCGGATTGGACACGTTTTAGCACACTGCAGACTTACAAATCCCTTCACCAACAATAGAAGTTCCTTCCTCGGCTAGGTTCCTTTCCCAACAAACTGCTCAAATGAATGTGGTCACTCATAATCAATCAACCTCACCATGGTTAGTTGATAGTGGTGCCTCACATCACGTCACCAATGACTTTAACAATCTCGCTCTACACTATCCACATACCGGGGAGGAAGAAATGGTAGTTGGAAATGGTAAGGGCCTTGCTATTACACATATTGCTTCTTCCAAAATCATGAGTCGAGATGCTTCACTACACAATGTTCTGTGTGTTCCTAATATGTCTAAAAACATCATATCCGTGTCTAAGCTCACAAGTGACTCCCCATACTCAATTATCTTTGATCCTAATGGTTTCCTTGTGCAGGATCTCCTCACCAAGAAAATCATCCTTAGAGGTCCTTGTATCGATGGTGTGTATGTCTGGCCCCAAACACCATCTACTGCTCACATGGCTTCCGCATTCTCTTCCAAGACCATGCACCACAAGCTGTCCCATCCGTCCACATAAGTCTTTCATTATATCAACAAAAGTGTCAGTCTAGGTTGTCATTCTTTTCGACAACATGAATGTGTCCCTTGTCAATTGAATAAATCACATAAGCTTCCTTTTCATAGGTCAACACTTGTGTCTACTTAACCCCTAGAAGTTATTTTCAGTGACATTTGGAGTTCTCCTGTTATGTCGTTTAATGGCTACAAGTATTACATTATCTTTGTAGATCATTTCACTAAGTATACTTGGCTTTATCCACTCAAACTCAAATCCGACACCAAACACACGTTCATTCGATTCAAGACTCTAGTTGAGAATTACTTTCAGCACAAAATCAAAATTTTCTACTCAGATAATGGAGGTGAATTTCTGGCACTTCGTGACTATGTGGGTACTCATGGGATCTCTCACTTCACTACTCCTCCGCACACTCCGGAGCACAATGATCTTGCTGAGAGAAAGCATCGCCACATAGTTGAAACTGGGCTAGCATTACTCAGCCACTCGTCAATCCCCTTGGATCATTGGCCCATGGCCATGATCACATCCACCCATCTCATCAACAGACTCCCTTCTCCGTCACATAATTTTTCTGTCCCTATCAAAATGTAACGACCCGAGTTTTAAGTAACCCAAGACGTCACTAGGCTAAGGACCACACAGTGGGTCCCATCAGTTAGCCTGACAACAACTTCACAAATAGGACCTTGCAACAAGAAGCACGAAAAATAATGAAAACATCAAACCTGTCATTTAGAAAACATTTACATAACAACCATGCATGAAGTTAGTATGTATATCCCAAAACGACACTTCAAAACATGACACCTGAATAGTTGTTTTAAAACTTCAGCCTGAAATCAACACGTGTACACAATTGTACACAAACCACAAAGACTCGCTTGCAAGCGATTATTTTCAAAATTAGTTCAACCAACCCTTGGGTTAACACTGCCCCGGCTGTCCACATCCTGCAGCTGACATCCCTAAAGCGTTCCTATGATCGGCATTACCTAAAAAGATTCGGTTTAAAAACGTTAGCTACCGATCATAATCTATCCACGAGAGATTATATCATCACATCACAATACAACAAATATATTCAAATACCATATACCGTGCTCATGAGATGATATCATGCTTTTATGAATGATGCACGTGAATGCAGTATGAAATTTACAATTTGCGATCCCGGACCAAATCCGGAATCATTGCTTATACGGTTCTGGCTTTGGTGTGAGCTCACCATTGCACAGATTAGGTTAATTCAGACATTTGCTCTTAGGTCGTAGCCAGACTGATCAAGCGGGCCAGGCTTTCTCGTGGTGGGTTATGGTCTTAACCCCTAACCACATGCAACATTTTGCCATTCATGTTAATGCAAACATTTACCATTTTCATTAGGTGTGCGACCCGAGCCTGAACTCCATCAGACTCGGTGTCATTCTTATACAAACGCAAGTGATCCGGGCTTGGCCGAGCTCCGGCATTCACTGCAATAGCTAGCGACCTGGCTAATGGTTAGCTCAGAGTCTTAAACAATTTACATACTATTGACCTTTACAGGTCATCATCATATCACATGCCTCAAAAGGCTTATCATCTCATACATTATCATGTTTCAACAAGCTTATCATTTCATTCAATAGCACACCTCAATAGGCTAACACATGTTCATTTAACCATTTCTCATAATTATGACATGATAATAATCACAACAACATTAAGCATGCTTTACACATCATAACGTCATTTTCATCATAAAACACATCAAGCATGCTTTACACATAACACATCTCAATGCATATCAACATTCACATTTCAACACAACCAGGCATTTCAAAACAACAACACATATCAACACAGTGAGATATAAATCTCTCAGGCACGGGTTTCTGCAGATCGAAGCTAAGTAAGTCCAAAGACTTACCTGGATATGCTCACTGAGCTACTAAGCTATAGTTAGTTTACCGTCTTCAACACCACCTGTCGAGAATATCATATTCCTCGTATTAAACTTCTTGCTTCAAACATCAATTAAATTCATTCCTTTGAATTTAATTAGCTTATAGCGTTTTTTAGATTCCTAATTAATTAATTAATCTTTAATTAGTTAATCAAATTTCATCAGAATAACGTTTTGCCCGCACGCAGTTTCTCAACCCAACTGTCATCAGATCTCATCAAACAAATAGCCGATAATCACCAGAATAATGTAACGAGCATAATGGAATTTCCAATTATCCATTTTGACAAGCCTAAGGTCAATTTAGGCCAAATCGCAATACGGAAAACGAATAAATTCATAACTTACTCGTTACTAACCCGATTGACGATCCGAAAGAAGATTCGGAATCACAACGACGCAGGCTACGCTCGGACACCATCAGATTCACCGGAATCTGAGCGACGGAACCGGCCATATAAGGGGATGCTCGACCTGACCATAACTTCAATGGAAACGCACAAACTCGGTACCAAAATGAAGAGGACGAAGAGAGGAATCCGAAAACTCAAACGGAATTGAAATCGGATTACAAACGAAGAGTAGATCTGAATTTGAAGGTTGAGAGAAATTAGAGCTTTTACGAGGAAACGTGAAAGGAAAAGAATTTATAAAAGAATTTGCGCTATTTATAGCGAAGTCGATAATTATCCTTTTAACAAAGTCGATAATTATCCTTTTACCGATCCAAAGGCGGTTTGAGCCCCTTCTCCAAACTTCTCGAAATTAGAATAATAAATCTGATATATTGTGTGGATAATTATTAAGCAACTTTCTCGGAAAACACATATCCCTAAGCCGTTTTTCTTAGTCGCTAAGAAACGAAATAGCGACTCTTTTGTCCATTTTGCCTTTCCATGTTATTTCATATCTAGAACATATCCGATGTCCTGATCATCTCTCTCAACTGCAATTTTATTAATTGAAGCTCCCAAATGCTCCAAATAATACCAGAGGGTAAAAATTATCCCCCGGAGGAAAAAGTAAAATTTTCCCCATACGTCCAAATTTACGCCAAAATCTTAATGGTGGAATTCATACTCGTCATCTATACACAATTCGCGAGTTATGAGTCAATTGTTATCGATGATTAACTTAATCACTCTTAATCATCCTTTATTAGGATTCGAAAATCCTAGCTTTTACACAAAACCTCACCAATAAACCACCAGACTACACAAAGCTCAAGAGTTTTGGTTGCTTGTGTTTCCCTTGGCTCAAACCCTATACGTCTCACAAACTTGAAAACAAGTCTATCTCATGTGCCATCATAGGTTACTCCTACACACAAAACGCATATCAATGTCTTGATCCTGTCAAAAAACGGATATACACTTCGAGACATGTTAGATTCATTGAGGATGTTTTTCCCTATGCTCACATGAAGGACAGGTCCGGCGTACCACCAATGGATTCCACTGAGTGGGTCACTATGAGCTTACCCCTAGTCCGCCATAACACAACATCTTCTCCTACACCACACCCTACGCCTTCCTCCTCTACATCAGAACCTAACCAATCCATACCACCTACCTTTCCCTCTCCTCAGTCGTCACCCCCACCACCAACTATCTCCAACGTGCCTCAACCTTTCAACCAACATCTACCTCGTCAAGGGGTCATTACTAGATCTAGAAATAATGTCACAAAACCCATCCATAAACTAAATCTACATGTCACCACTGTTCCTACCCAACCTATTGAACCTAAATTCGTCACTCAAGCCCTAAAGAACCCTGAGTGGCAAAGAGCTATGCAGAGGGAGTTTGACACCCTGTGTTCGAACCAAACCTAGGAGTTGGTTTCTCCTACTGAGCATGTTAATATAGTTGGTTGTAAGAGACAAATGAGTGTATATATATATATATATATATATATATATATATATATATATATATATATATATATATATATATATATATATATACTAGTATGGACGCGCGTGCTACGCACGCGCGCCGTGCATTGAAAACGTTAAATTTGTCACGTTGAGCATGTGATTTCTACCCCTCCCATATTTGATGAGTTCTTGTTGGAATGAAGAATTCATCGCCCTCAAAACTCGATGGATGACAATTAAAGTTTAAACATTTTATTACTAATATGGTATTTGATTCTTTTTGATAGCTGATATAGGTTTGAGAGATTTTTTGCTCGACAAAATATAAGCAAACTGACAGTAGACAATCAATGAGAGAGAAGTATGAAGAAGTTGTGTATGTAATCTTGATTTACTGTGTTGTTTTTTAATCCAACTACACAAAGTCCACACTCAGCCTTAACTTTTGTAGTTGTATTGGAACCAAAAAGAAGTGGACTGATGTTCCAGTGGTGGTAGCAAATAAACTATAAAAAAAGAACACCAAATGATGAAGAATCAATTGAACCAGTAGTATAATAGTTGTCAGTTCCCTCTATTGATGAGTGGATAAATATAACTAAATAAAATGAGTACTGTTTAAGTTTATACTCGAATGAAAATATCAATAAAGTAAACACGTCTTGTGATACGATTTTTTTTAGTTTAAAATTAGGATAGTTTAGTGTTTACTAAAGAAAAATATGGTCGGGTATCTGACATCCTGGATCGGATAATCGAATATATCAGTGTCCAAGTAAATTTAGACCTCGGTAATCAGCGGGCTTGGGCCGTTTGTAGCATAATTTGGTGGGCTCGGCCAGGCCCAATAACTACAATCAATTGAGAAAAGTGATTGTTAATACATTCAGCAAAGGTAGGGATGGCAATGGATCGGGTGGTGGGTGGATGACCCTATCCGCCACCCGACCCGCGAGAAAATCTCATCCACCCCACCCGACCCGCCACCTGCCAAACCCATCACCCGCATCCGATCCACCCGCATCCAACGGATGAAGCGGGTGGATCGGGTGATATTCGGGTGTTCTATGTATTTCCTTTAAATCGATATTAAACTCGGAGTCGAATGCGGAAAATTAATAATAATAAAAATAAATTCAATCCGAAAAAGTCTTATCCATAAAAAACATGATAAATATAAAGTCAACACAAATCATCCAAGTGAAAATATTACAAGAAGTGTTATAAGTTTAAGTTTTTAAGAAATAGAGAAATTTAGTAATACATAACATACAATAAGATCATAATAGGAAGTGAACAAAGGTACAAAATTTGCTAAACAATCACTAAATCACCATTTTAAAATCAAAAGGAACTAAAGATCACTAAACAATCAATAAATTTATAACGGGGTAAGCGGGTGAAACAGGTCGGATGGGTGGATGGACGATGGATCGGGTGATGGGTGGATGAAAGGTCCATCCGTATCCGACCCGATCCATCACCCGCTTCATCCGTCATCCGCTTTCACCCGCCATGTCGGGTTTTCACCCTTTTATTATGAATCGGGTTATCGGGTGTCCGTCGGGTTCGGATGAAATTGCCATCCCTAAGCAAAGGCATGTTGGAGCACATTACAAACAACGATCCCCTTGGCTGTAACAATTATTCAATTAGCAAATTAGAAACAAAATTCTGAAGAGCTAGAAAACTTGCAGATGATATCAAACCCGAGGCTACGGCTGTACGTTAACCCGTCTTTCTCTTGGGATCGAATGACTTTGTGCAAGCAAGCGCTTCGTACTTTCGAGAACACCAAAGAATATAGAGCCACCGATGCCGAACCATAAGACTCTTGGTCCAATACCCTATATTTCATCACAAGACAAGACACATTGAATTATAAACTGAGTAATTGATGTAGGGATTGCACATTTTCGACAGATTCGGTGCACCCAAGCTATACCTTCAAGAGGGCACAAGGGGCTTCTTCCCTGACAATTGCTTTGAAATATTGTAAAACTGTTCTAACACGTTGGTATACAGTCCACTGCACATAAATAATTGTAATTGCAAGTGAAAGTCAAAGGGTAAATAGAAGCATCGCAGTTGACACTTACCATTCCCACAAAAGTCTAAACCAATTTTCACACATAGCAAATAACTCGAATTAACAACCGATCGGAGTAGGATTCAGAGAAAGCGAAGAAATAATTAAGAGTCTTAAAGAGTGAGAGAATGAAATACCGAGGAACAAACTTTCAATCTTCGAACGACACGAGAAATCGACTATTCTTGCGAATCGAGCGTATTGATCGATCTTGGGGTTTGGAAGAATAGAAAAGACCAGAGAACTCGGCGGCCTGATTGAATGAGATGGAGATTAAGAAAGGGAGAGAAGAGGACGAAACAATGGAAGCTTTGTAGGCAAGCATCAAACCTTCAATTAGGGTTGTTGGAGTCGTCCTCGTCAAGATAGGAGGCCAAGTGGCAATACACATTTGTTGATATCAAGAACCTTATTAACAAAAACAGGAGCATGAAGATCCAACGCATTGTCATTGCCAATACCATCTTCCACTTTCTAACATTTCTTTAGGTACCCATCTGTTGGATCTGAATGAAAATTTTCCATCTGCATTACCATAAACCTATTTCAAATCACTGAAGAAACAAGCGGAAGAGGATATTCCAAACTGAATTTAGAATTTTTCCATCTGCATTACAATACTGAGCTAGTTTTGAAGATACAAACAATAGAATTTGACAACATGTGGACAACATATATTGATAGGATATTCCAAACTGAATTTAGAACACCAGCGATATCAATCAAAATTAGATTAGTAAACTTAATTCAAAACATGCTTCAAATAACAGTACATCAGTCAAATTAAGTAGGCTTAGTTTTCAGCTTTTTCCGGCCGTTTGTTGGCCATTCTTCCAAGAGGAATAAGCGGAAGAACCTATTCCAAAGCACTCAAGAAAAACCTCCAATTTGAGCTCCTATATCTGAGTTTCTTGCTCCTTTTTCAAGCTGAAATAATTACAAATTGAAGAAAATGAAGAAAGAATGAGGAGATGTTGGAAACAAAACGAATCAGAGTACATCAGTAACAAGGGAACAAATCATTCATAATATATCCAAATTATGCATTTTATGAAACTGGCAAGATGAACATGGAACAATGGACAAACATATAAATGAATATCAGAAAATAAAAAAAGAAAGATATTTCATGAAGAGAGGATAATAGACTGTTTTGCCTAAAAGAAGAAAAAACACACCTATATATATGGGATCCAACTGGCAAGATGAACATGGATACAAGCATGTTGTGGATGTAGAATAATGCCCACCAGTTTCATGTGAGGGCCCTCATTTTCATCCAGAGGCAGCAGAAGCAAAGGAAGCTGCGCAAAACACACCTAGCAGAGAAAACACGGTTGAACATCATGAAATAATGCAAGGTAAATCCAAAGAGTTAAGCACTGGGTAAGGGTATCCTTCTCCACATCAGAAGGTATAGAGAAATTATACTTGAATCAAATTGATCTTATTAAGAGCATAATGATGTTGAATAAAAATGCAGATCTATATGTAAAAAAATTGATGTTCTTGTTTAGAGAAGTGCCTGAATAAACCTGTAAACAAGTCAAGAAAGATCTACTCAACTTAGATTGGAAACCGGGTGGACTTGTTTGAAGTTGCTGATGATCTGAAACTTGCTTTGCGCAATGGTTTAAACAAACCATTCAAATGAGAAGTTCAGTTATATACGGGCCAAAAATAATATTACGATTTCACCTACTCCTCTGAAAGGTTTGGACTTGCAGTGGAATCCGAATTAGCAATTTGCTCTTCACTCTGAAATTCCTTCTTCACCTGCGAACCCATCTTCGTTTGTTGAGATATCAAGGTCTATTAAACTGCTAAATTAAACCTAAATTCACAAAATTCCCAAATTTCAAAATCCCCAAATTTCACAGCTCAGGGTTTACTCAATAAAATCTCGCCCAAAATACATACCCATATTGTAGCCAAGAGAGGAGAAAGAATGTAATGGTGTTTCTAGGGTGGAGGGTTGTCACCGGTGGGAAAAAAGGGCAACACAAGTATCTGGCGATAGGAGATGACCCCGGTAGCAGGCGACGACGGCTACACCAACGACTTCAGCGACGGAACCTGGAGGTGCGTTCCTGGGCAACACGCAGCTTCTCTGGTGTCAGAACTGGCAGTTGTGGTGGCGGAAAAGAGGAAAGAGTGAATGAGGAAGGGGACTCCATGGTCAATCGAGAATGAGAGAAGAAAGAAACCTAAAGTGGAAGATTGAGTCGGCTAGGGTGTTTCGTGGAGACAAAGAAAGTCACAAATAAAGGACACGTATTTTCAGACGGTGTAGGAGAAAGGAGATAAAAGACACGTGTACTACAGAAAATGAAGAGTCATCAATAAGGGTAAAATAGAAAAGTTGACAGAAATATACAAGGACCAAAAAGGAATATAAAAGATGTAAGGGTAATGTGGGAATTCCCCTATTCATTTGGAGAACTCCCGCTTTTATTATAGTAAGGATATATATATATATATATATATATATATATATATATATATATATATATATATAGTTTTTTTTATAAATAAGCTGGGCCGGACAAGCAGCCCGACCGGGCTTTATAGCTTGTCCAAATCTGGCCCGGATGTCCTGACGGGCCGGGCTTTTAGGCGGGGTCGGGCTTTTATACTTGTCCATATCCGTCCGTTTTTGCGGGCGGACGGGCCGGGCCGGTCGGGACAACCCGGATTGTATCAGCTCTAGTCTCCACAACAGGCTACATTGTGTACATTGGCACAACACCGGTTAGCCGGAGTTCAATGAAGCAAAGAACGGTTGCAAGGTCTTCTACAGAAGCGGAGTACAAAGCTTTAGCTGATACATCGTCAGAAATTCTTTGGCTCACTCAGCTCTTGTCTGAACTTTGTCAGACCACAAACCTTGCCCCTGTGTTTTACTGTGACAATCTTGGAGCAACCTCTTTGTTTGTCAACCCGGTTTTTCACTCTCGCATGAAGCACATGTCACTCGCTTATCACTTTGTACGGGAATAAGTAAAAAACAGACGGCTAAGAGTGAGCTTTGTCTCAACAGATGACCAACTGACGGACATTTTAACGAAGCCCTTGTCTCGGTTCAAGTTTTACACACTGTTATGCAAGTTACAGCTCACACATGACGCTTCTCTTGAGGGGAGATGTTAACCATAATATTTGTATCTATCCTTTTAGAGAGATCTTATGGTTAGTTACAGATAGGGTTAGAGAAGATCTTCTTCACAATATCTTCTACCATTGTACGCTATATATTCACAAAACATTCACAACAATATACAAGCATTCAGTCATAGTTGCTTATAGATTTGATAAATAATGGTTAATGTGCTATTTTGGCCATAATAAATCACTAAATTAAAAACACTATATTCGAAAATATAAGTTAGAATGATTCAAATTCCATGGTAAAACTAAAAAAATTAAGGAATGAAAAATACAAAAAATCACTCATCCTCCAATATTGCTTTTTGACAACATTTGCTGCCATAAAAAAGAATTCATTTGAGTTATTCCAAAATATTTTTCTAATTTGAAAAAGCATGGTTTGTAGTTGTTTAGATTATTTTAATATGTAAAAAAATATTTTTTAATGATAATAAATTTATAATTAAATAAAAAATTTTTTGTAAAAGATTAATCTTAGCACGGAGGAGTGAGTTATATCCTGCAAACCTAAAAAAACAAATAATAATTTGGTTTATTAGACTTTTTCTAGTTTTGTGTTTAGTAAATGTACTCATTGAGAGAAGAATGTGTAAAGTTTGAGAACAAATACAAAAGGTTGGGGTATATTTACTTAATTGAAACATTTAAAAACCTAGTTACTACTATAATTTTTCAAAAAATCTTAGTTACCAAAATTTCCCGTACAAGATTAATCGTGTTCTTGTGATTTCTTTTGTTTTTGTTAAAAAGCATGGTTTGTAGTTGTTTAGATTATTTTAGTATGTAAAAAATATTTTTTTAATGATAATAAATTTATAATTAAATAAAAATAAATTTAAATAATTTAAATTAAATTTATCTATCTACTGATACCATTTTACATGTATTTGTTATATTAAAAAAAAAGGGAGTCGTAAACGCACGACGATGAAATTAACAAACGCAAGACGGTTACGAAACCCGTCACCGTCACGATTACGGGCTCCGAATCTTTGATAATTTTCTCTGTGAATTCTGATACAAAACAAAAATAAATAAATTTGACACTGTCATGCTTACGGTGACAGAAAAAAAAAATTTCACGGTTACGGAACCCGTGACCACGATCACGGATTCTGTAACCGTCGTGCGTTTACGAAATCCATCACCTGCACGTAATACCCCTACAAAAATTATATTTTACTTGTAAGGATAAAAACAAGATTTTAAATTTCAAGAATTTATCCGTAAAATATAGTTTTAATTTATATTTATTTTTTAGTATTATTAATTTAATTATTGTTAAAGATGGAAGGAGTGTATAGCGATGAAATTTGATTTTTATTTTTAAGTTGAGGTAACGGAGAAATATTAAAATATACATTAAGATTAAACTTGCATTGTGATGTTTGAGGAACAATTGTGTTCAAATTTTATTTTGTATTGTTTTGAGAATGAACAAACGGTCACCCTTCGAGTCATTTCTAATCCTATATACTCAACGGTACTTATTTATACAGAGGCACGCGAATTTTGGTATTGCAACGTAATTCTTGTCCTCCGCGAATCTCAACTTTCAACGGAATGAAGCGAAGAACTCCGATCAAAGTTGTTGCGTCTCCGTCCCTTCAAAATCCAACCCTGCCCAAAACTCCCCCAATCTCACAAATCCATCAGCGATCCAAAACCCTAAAAACCCTCGTTCCCCGCTCCTTCAAAAGGCCCAGAAAATCCCTAATCCAAACCCTAAATTCCCAACTTGACCCACTTAGTCCTACCCGATTAGCCAAATGGATACCCCTCAACTTGGGCAAATCGGATCTCTTCCTCCCGGTCACCTTCCCAACCGGACAAACATTCAGGTGGAGGCAAACGGGTGAGTTTCAGTACACCGGTGTGGTGAAGTCCCACTTGGTGTCTCTCAAGCACCTTGATGATGGTGAGGTGGCTTACCAATTTCATAATGTGGGTCATGAAGAAGATGACGCCAAGTTGGCGCTGCTTGATTTTCTCAATTTGGGCATTTGCTTGGTTGATTTGTGGGAGGAGTTTTCTGTTGCTGATGAGAGGTTTAGGGTTCTTGCTAGGCAGTTAGGAGGTGGAGCTAGGGTTCTAAGACAGGACCCAGTCGAGTGTTTGATTCAGTTTATCTGTTCTTCCAATAATAACATTTCTAGGATTACTAAAATGGTGGATTACATCTCATCTTTAGGGGGGTGCTTGGGAACTATTGAGGGGTTTGAATTTCACGAGTTTCCTTCTTTGGAGAGGTTGGCTATGTTGACAGAAGATGAACTTAGAAAGGCTGGATTTGGTTATAGGTAAAAGCCTACATTTGTTTTTCAGGAATTGGAGCAGTTATGTAGTGTGTTGCTTATTTGGATATGTTTATCTGTTTCCAATAGGGCAAAGTATATAATTGGCACTGTGAAGGAATTGCAATCAAAACCTGGTGGTGGTGAGGAATGGCTTTCTTCACTCCGTTTTTTGGATCTTGAAGAGGTCATCAAAGCTCTATGTACTTTGCCGGGTGTAGGTCCGAAGGTGGCAGCATGTATAGCTCTTTTCTCTCTTGACCAGCACCATGCAATTCCCGTCGATACACATGTTTGGAAGGTGATTTGAGATTCTTATCTAGTAATTTTTTGTTGAATTTGTGCTAATTCACGGGATCACAATTCACAAGTCACTAACTGCATTGGCTTGATTATGTATTGTACTTATATGAGATCTCCTCTCTTAAGGATATCAGTGGCCGGATTTTGTTTTGATGTTGTTTCTGTTTGTTAGACACCTATATGTTTGAATTTTTTGCATAAGATACAGAGTATGAGCAAAGAGAAGTGACATTGGCTCATTTCTTTTATCTGATATGTAGTGCTGGGACTTTCCATGTATATTATGTGTTGCATTTTCTGCTTGTAATTGTAAGGGAATGGTAGTAACTAGCAAGGGACATGTTTATTGTGATTTGTATGATAATACTTCCCCTGAGGTTCAGGGAAGCAGGTCTTCACTTGTTTAGCGGGGATATTACATAAGGTTTACTATCGAAAGTGAATACTAAATAGTCTAAAATGAAAAATATATTGAAACAAAACCAAACAGCTAAAATAACACTTATTGTGATGGAAGGAGTATGAGATATCTGTGTGGCCATTTCTTTCTTTGATTATCCAATTCTATTTTACTGCAATGTATCTGTTGTTCGATAATGGGATGGCTTTTGAGCACTTGCCTCTTCTTTGAGGAAGTCACACATATTTGTCAACTTCAGTCGTCATGACTGCATTTAATATAGCAACATGTACTGGGGCATTGTGTATGCAAGTGATTGTTTCGAGTTTATAAGTAAGTGTCTAAGTGATGACTATCACGAGGTTGAGACAAATCACGCTCATGCTAAATGAGCCTAGTAATTATGCTTTTTCTTTCTTGCAGTACCTGTCAAGATGTTTGGGCTTTGTAGGAACATAGATGCTAATGTTTGAAAATTTCTTTTTTCCATGCAAGATTGCTACAAAATATCTCATGCCTGAGCTAGCAGGGGTTAACCTGACACCTAAGCTATCTACCCGAGTATCAGAGGCATTTGTAACAAGATACGGGAAATATGCTGGTTGGGCCCAAACTCTACTGTTCATTGCTGAACTGCCTTCCCAAAAGGTCCGATTTCCATCACAAGCTTTGGCCGTTGAAGAGAAGAAAATAATTGCAAGAGAAGTTTTTTAAATATCATGAGGTAACTAGCATACCCTTGAATCCATACCAATCTGTTGGCATCTCTATTCCATTTCATTTATGCTCATCTATATCTTAAGTAAATTCCTGAAGATGATTGGAGATGATAACGGTACTTGTAGTCCAAGAAGGATTGTTTGCTCTCTTGGATATGAATCGTGTAAATGTACAAATTGACTCCACCATTCATATTATATTTATCACCGAGTTTCCACAATTGTCTTTCTCACGTCCAAAATTCTTAAAAAATTAACTACTAATCACAACCATAATAATAATTAACTACATTGGTAGTCAATTTCAGTGGAAGCTGTCGTGTGTACTCTTACTTACTGTGTACTGGCTGATATATGTTAAACTCTGGATAAAATGTACTCTATTGACTATGTGACAGGTGCTTGACAGATTTCTTTGTTGCCACAAAAGACAGAACAAATTCCACAAGCATCAGCCTTTTAGCAACAGAGGAGCATTATTTCCTTCTCTTACGAGCCTGAGATAGTCTTGGCGCCCAAAAATCAGACCATTTTGTGCCCATTGTATCATCTTAATTTTTTTCCACTTTTGATGGTACACCAACCGACGTAAGATGGTAAAAGTTAGATTAGATTGTATTAGATGAAATTATTAGCATGATGCCAATTGTAATCCCAGACTCTGTCTGAAACATCCAATAGGCTGTCCACTGGTCTTGATTGTTTCATGATTTTATCTGCCCTTTGAACTTGATATCGATTTAACCTTTTTTTACAAATGCATGCAGCTTTGCAGTTACATAAATGGTGGATTTGAAAGGGAAAGTTTATTTTGCGCATTGTTATTGTGCTGAATTTGCATCATTTGAGTGTCTTATTCTGGCCGATTGATGCTAAATCAATATTGTATTACTAAGGGCAACGGATCGATCCGAATACCCGGATATCCGATTAGAAATTTTCATAAAACCCCCGATCCGGATCCGATCCGTATCCGGCCGGATATCTGGCACTTTTTCCCGGATCGGATCGGATAATTATCCGTGGATATCCGGCAGATCCGATTTTCAAAATATAGTATCCGAAAATCATTTTAGCCGGATCGGATTGGATTATTATTCGCGGATATCTGGATGATCCGTTTGATCCGAATGACTTATGCTTGACCCGGTTGTTGATCCGAAAAACGACTTTAGCCGGATCCGGATATCCGATTGACCCGAATATCCGCTTGATCCGAATATCCGTTTAATCCGGATATGTATTTGCTACTTTATTTATTACCAAATGTAATAAAAATAATTCAAAGACACGAAAAAAAATCAAAATAAAATTGATAATCATATAGATAATAAAAAAAATGAGAATATTAATATACATTATAATAAGAAAATAAAAAGATGGTTTTAAAACAATAAATATCTTTATCTTTAAATTTTAAACTTTATAAATACTTCATACAATACCAAATAAAAAAAATTGAGAATGCTAAAGTAAGTAAATTATTTAACTTGGATAAATATTAATTTTTTTATTCTTGAAAATATTAATATATAGAAAATATTATTATTAAATATTATCAAAGTCAATTAAGTTATTTTTATTTTAACAAAAGATAATTGATTGTATTTCATTATAAATATTATGAATAATAATTACACAAGAAAACGATATTTACAAAATTATAATATAATATAAAACTTTGTATATATTCTAAAACGATCTTGTATTTATATAAACACA
>BSUD01000006.1:25467025-25513673 GCA_033239045.1 Fagopyrum esculentum | reverse complement strand
TATTGACACCAACTTATAAAAATATATATTTTACAAAGAGATCAACTGATGATAAAATATTATTATGGGCATTTGTTCATTCAAATGAGATCAACTTTTAATAAACGGTTATTATTGAGACCATCTTATAAAATATATATCTTACAATCAAATAATAGTAAAAGATCATTATGAACATTTGTTTTTTTAAATGAGACAATTTTCTACGAAAAGATTATTGAGAGCAACTTATAAAAATACATATCTTACAATGAGATCAACTTATAATAAATATTATTATGAATATTTGTTCATTTGAATGAGATCAAATTCTAATAAAAGATTATTATTGAGAGCAACTTATAATAAATACATATCTTACAATGAGATCAACTTATAATAAAATATTATTATGGACATTTGTTCATATAAATGAGATCAACTTCTAATAAAAGATTATTATTGAGACCATCTTATAAAACTTATATCTTACAATGAGATCAACTTATAATTAACAAAATTATTATTAACATTTGTTCGTTTAAATGAGACTAACTTATAATAATAGATTATTATTTAAACCAACTTATAATCATATCTATATAAATCTATATATGAAAATAACACTAACTTATAATTAAAGATTATTATGAACATTTGTTCATTTAAATAAGATCAATTTCTAATAAAATATTATTATTAAGACCAACTTATAATCATACAATATTAGCACCCTCTGATAACCAGGTTAACAACAAAGGGCAACGTGATCGAGTCTTTAGAATATGGATTCGGGTTGCGGTTCCCTCAAGACGCCCTTGGTTTTCTCTTTGGAAAATCCTGCAGGTAACTGATTGGACGCTTTTATGCTTCTTTTTACAACAACATTGCAGTCTGTAATATTTTTTCTTCAAGATTTCAAGCGGATTTGTAGCCTGATGACAATGGACGTTTTTCTGTTATGTCAACCTAATCAAGTTCTGGTCTATATTCGCCTATGAAACAACCAAGTTATATTGGTTTATCGGAATTTCACATCATTTGGGCTACATTGACAAGTTTCTTAGAATGCCAAATTATTCATTTCTTTCGTTTTCTTTTCCCTCAGAGGTTCACTTACTTGATTGCTAACTAATCATTTGCTTTAACTTCTACAACATCTATGATGTAGTTCTCTTATTCATGTACATCACATGCAATTTATGAATCTTCCCGACTGCAATTGAAGATTCTTGTGGATCAGGATATGATTAAAGGCAATCCCTATCCATTGATAGTTGTCATTCGGCCCATCCAAACATGGGCAAGAAACGCGATGAGTGATACTAGGTGAGAAAGATGATACATTTCAACATTAACCATCCCAATTGGTATGGAGTTTTTTTTATTGTCACAATTCATTTGAGTTTTTATCATTGTGCAAAATTGCAAAAGAGATCGAAATATATATATATATAGACAAATTTGGTACAATCATCAATAAATATAACAAAATAGTGGTTTTCATTTAAAGACAGCCTAGAAAGGTCCTCAAACATCAAAGTACGTCAAATGATTTTGGAGACACAACATGCATAGAAGAGAGATGAAACTGATGACTCCTGGCTAGCGGATTCAATTCACAAACAATAGGAAATTTATTAGAAATAATTGGTAATTGAAAATGAGAAATCGGGCGACGAAGTAGGGACACGAGGGTAAACCATGCGATGGTGCCATCCATGGAGCGAAGTATGAATCCTGGAAATAGCCATATTGGTAAGTCGGTCTCTTAAAGGAGGTTGTGGAAGCGGGATTGCCTTGAAAGTCCTTTTCAAAACAACAACTAGGCCAAAATTTCATATGTAAGAAGGTTTTTGACAATTGTAGGAACAACAAGAACATGTAAGTGAATTTGAGAAGATAGATTACGAGATCCAACATGAAAAATAAATAATTTATTATCGTTACCAATTTGAAGCTTATTGTCCCTATAATACACATCGGAGTTAGATAACTTGTGGAGGGGGGGGTGTTACGTGGTTCCCAACACCGGTGTTGGAATACCAAACGTGGAGGGATTGTTGTACCACGTAACATGAGCTTGTTTTGGGGGATTCTGAGCAAAAGAAGGGAAATCAACCTGGTTTGCTCGTTGCCAACATTCAATGGCTTCGTGACTGCGCAAAGTTGGCAATGTGAACAACCACAACGTTGATCCGGACGATGAGAGCGAAAAGGGGAAGGAGCGAAAGACAAATGGCAAGATTGCGAGCGATACGTAGAGTAGTTGGCGGAAGGCGCAAGAACCGACAGAAGAACCTTAAGATGTTTCTATTCCAGCCGTTCTGCCTCCTAAAGAAGAATCAACAAAAAAGCATCGGAATTCATCAAGAATGTCGTAGGGAAAAGACCGTTTGAGGGATCGAGGCCATGAATGATAATTATGATACGACTCATTAAGTTTTCATGAGACACAAGATGATTATCTTCAACAAGAGAGTCGGCATAGACCATTTGTGGTCGATGTAGTCCAGCATGGAGAAAAAGTATTTGACCAAGGTGTGAAGTTGAGCCTTGAAGGACATCCAACGAGCACGAGTCTCAGTTTTATAAGAACAAGCAAGAGCATCCCCAAGCCAATTAAGATGAAGAGGAACGAGCAACACGAGAGAGCTTGTTCATAAATAACAGGTTTGAGCCGTAAGCGAACAAATCGGTCCCAAGTAGTGAAGTTTGGGTTAGGTCGAACAACAACAATACCATCAATCTCAATACAAGGGTTTTCCAAAGGAGGTTGTGGGTCCATCATGAACGTCTTGAGATCAAACGTCTCAAGAGCACAAATAATCGTTCTACACTATCCCATCCATCTTAATAACTTTTTTGGTTATTGTAACACCCCGAATCCGCGGGACTCAGGATGCTACGGGCGGAGACCTCACAATGGGTCCCAACCCTTAGTCTGACAACAATTTCACTTGATCTTACAACAAGACACAAATAAAGGCAAAACCGAAATTCATTTTAATGCAATGATATGAACCCCAAAAGAAAACAACGAAAGACTTCAGCCGAGATACAACGCTAAAGGCAACCGCCATACACGCGACATACATAAAACCCTAAACAATACATAAAAACAACCCCTAAAACCATCCTAAAATGTACGGACCCCGGCTGCCCACTCTTCCGGATCTCTCGGCCGCGCCCCTAACCTGCAAGGCAACTACAACAATATCGGTATAAAACCGTTAGCTAGCATTCAAGGCATTAGAATCATGGTATTGGCACACACACACATAAGGCGTCATAAACACACAACATGTTCCAAAACACACAATCCGGTTTATTATCTTTTTATTATTAGGTCATATCCCGTTCTAATTCAACTTCTTTTGTAACACGAGAATCTTAAAGATCTCGCCCTTGTCCCCTTTCACCATACGGGTTTGTACTTGATGCGGATCAGCATCACCCGATGGGCTGGTCGCAAGGCACCTCCCAGTCATCCCCATTTTGGACTAGACAAGCGGTCACCGCCCGCTATCATACACTTGGGCCAAATATAAACACATAAAGGTCGGTAATCCTATTTTCGGTTTAGTTGTTATAAACCATAAACAATAAACACACACATAAACAATAAACACACACCACCAACACGCATCGAAACTAATACAGAGAATACGAGCTAAGTAAGTCCGGAGACTTACCTGAATCGAGTCAAAATCCCAATAATGCTACTACTCGATTCCGTAAGGATAAGATCTCAAACACCTGGTTATAAAAGGAAGATTTGGATCAATATCATATCCATACTCTTAGAAGTTTTCTACTTCTAAGTTAACAAGGTCATCTACGAGAAGAAATCCAACTCGCTCTCTTGGTGTAAAAGACAGTTTTACCCCTGATCTAGAATCCCTAAACGTCTAGGAAGTCTCAAAAACCCCAACTAATATCACCCTTTCTCAACAATATTTATTTAATTATTCATATGCTTATATATACTTATAGATCATACACTTGTATTTCTTCCTCCAAGGTTATAATCCGACTCACATCACTTACGCTACAATCATCTACACCAAGTTGGGATTACAATTATGTACATCTCACCAATCCAATTAACTCTAAACTACCTTTAACCCACAACCCCTCCGATTCCATAACCTTTGATTTCATAACCATATGACTAGGTTACAAAAATTCGTTTGCCCACACTCAACAACCGTTCCAGCCAAAACACACATCATTAAAAAAAAACAGATTCCGAATCACAAACTCAAAGCCGACACAAGGCTTTACACCACCAAGATTCAATCATCCTTAACAATCTCATGCTCTAAACTCAATCCGAGAATACTGTAGAATATACCTACTAGATTGGCCAGAATTGCAGAGGAGGACGACATCGGTACCGGGCCTGAGAGCGTCGAAATCGGCCTGTAGAAAGAGATGATGTCGAAACCGAGCCAGTAGAGGGAGGTTTCGTCGACCGGAAGTGTTGACGCCGTTTGGAGCTGGGGTGGCAGCCGTGTCCTTCGCGAGCAGAGGCGATACGCCCCCCTTGGTGTCGGGCCTGAGGCGGAGAAGGCAGCCCTGGCGTCGGTACTAGAGGCGGAACTAGAAGGAGGAAGCGATGCCCAGGTCTCCGACGACCAAAGGTGAATGCCGGTCTTCGATTGCCAGAGAAGGGGAGGAGGAGGAGCGTCGGGCTGAGAGGAGGAAGAAGAGGGGAGGTCCGGCGATGTCACAACTGCTGAAGGAAGAGGAATAAGGCGGCAGTTCCGGCGGAAAACAGAGGAGATGAAGCAGATCCGGCGCGGGTGAGGAGAGTAGAAAGAGACAGGCGATCCGGCGCAAGAGCTGTCGCTGGTGGTGGCCGGCCAGGTGTAGCAGCAACTTCGTCTCCCGGAAATGACGGATGAAGGAGAAGCGGGATAGGGATAGCAACGATAATGGAGAAGGAGGTGGCTGCTGAGGTTTCCAAGAGGGTAGAGCAGCTTACCCTAACAAGCCTAAACGTTGGGCCTAGTGGGCCTGTCTAAATGGGCCCGCTAGCCTGCCATATTTACGGAATTTACGATATAAGTATCACCTAAAAAGTCCAAACCTATCGAATTACGATTTGACTCGTAAAATAAAATTTGCGGGTATTACATCGTTAAATATTTTTCCGAAATACTTTTAATAATAATAAATTAATAAATAAATACATAAAAGCTAAGAATTATTGATAGAAGTAGGAAAAATAAAGTAAAATAAATAAATAAATATCGAAAATGGACTCAATAAACGGGACATTACAGTTATGATAATATTGATAAGATAATTTATACTAAAATTTAACTTTTAGTATGTTTGATATATTTGATCCTAGAAATTAGGATGCTCTTGATTTTAAAATGATTGATATTTTTGTTATAAGATCATGTGTAACAGAGAGCTGCGAGACTCCCATATTTTTTCCTATCACATGAACAAGTTTTCTGCCACGTCAACTTAGTAGACCTTTTTCAGCTTTTTACTAATTGTATTTATTTTCAATAAACAATGAATTGTTTATTCATATATAATTTTATTATTAATGTAACTATTATAAATGAACATGAGTTAAAAGGGTAAGTAGGCCATTTATGTATTAATGTGTATTAAATAGGCCATTTTGCAATAATGTAGATAAAGTAGGCCCCAATTAATTTTGGGCTAATTAGCTAACTAGGCTTTTTTTTTTTAATTGGGTACTAAGTGGGCTTTTTTCAGTTTTCCAATTAATAAATGTACCCCACTAATATTTTTTTCCGCTCACAAAAACCTAATACACAGCCTCCTCTCTTCTCTCCTCCTCCTGTCGCTTTCCCTTTCTTCCCGTTGGAGTACCGGCCGCCGCCTCGCCTGTCGGACATCGCCGGAACGGGGCGCCGCCGCAGGCCCTCGGCCGACCACTGTTTACCCTCTATCGAACCCCATTGTTTTGTTTTATGGATTGATGCACAGGGGGTTGTTCTCGTCTTCGTTTTGGGGAAGGACGAATTGAAGCAGGCGGCGGCAGGGGCAGAGGAGAGACGCTCCGGCATGGTGGCGGCTGCGGCCTCCGACAACGACTCGAGGTCGCTTCTCCCTGGTGGCGCTACATGTGGTCGAGACGGAAAGGGTTGCGCAGGGGACCGGCGGTTGCTGCTCACATCTAGCGGCTGCAGAGAAGAAATGGGGAAGGCGAAGGTAGCGAGAGATCTGGCAACGAGGCAGGCGAGGCGGCGGCAAGGCAGTTTTGATTCCCGGTGGGTGACGACGGCGAGGTAGGGGAGAAGCAAATGGCGGGGCTGTTCACCAAAATTTTTGACATTGTGCAATGTTGTTGTGACATACAAAAGGAACTTATTCATTAAATGCTTGCTGTGTTTGAAATGATGAACAGATGAGATGGTCCTGAGAACTGGGTGCTCGTATGCATTGGAAGAAGGCAAAGCAATGCACGCGCTCTGAATTCTGATCTTAAGTTATGATGGAGTATAATATGGCTAGAACAGTAGAAATAGCAGCAACAAGCCAAGTGAATAAAAAAGGAAAATATCAGATCTCTTCCAGAAATTCAGCTTCAGTTCTTGGTGACAGATCTTGTACAATCTAGTGACCGCTTCAACGACAATAAATTGTAAAATGCAAAAAAAGGGACAAAAAATATTAGTTTGAAACAATGCGGATATGTACTTGACAATGATGATTTAAAAGTGTCAGATTCATAATATGATGAAAGTTGTGCTTTCTAATGTTAATTTGCTTGTTTCTGGTATGAAAATCATACCAGAAAACTCATACCGGTATTTTCTGGTATGTAAAATTTTTACCAGAAAATTCTGTTATGGGTTTTCTGGTACGAATTTTTAGGTATAAATTTCATACCAAAATTTCTAGTATGGATTTCTGGTATGAAATTCATACCAGAAAACTCATACCAGAATTTTCTGGTACGTAAAATTCTTACCAGAAAATTTTGTTATGAGTTTTCTGGTAAAAAAATTTCTGGTATGACAAGTTCTGGTATGACAAAATTCTGGTATGACAAAATTCTGGTATGAAATTTCTGGTATGAAATTTCTGGTATGAAAATTTCTGGTATGAAAATTCTGGTATGAGAAAAATTCCGGTATGAGAATTTCAGTCCAGAAAATAAAAAAGAAATAATAAATAAATTAAAAAAAGACAAAAAAATAATAAAAGAAAACAAATTCAGTAATTAAAATTTAAAACTTATACTTATATAACAAATAACAAATATCATTTATTCTTTCTAAATAGAAGGGTTAATAATTTTTACCTACTATTAAATGAAAGTGGTAAAAAATTTGGGGTACACTTTCTTAAACAAAAACTCAAAAAAGCCTAGTATGTCAAATTCTCCCATTAATTTTTTAATAAAGATTAATTCCTAACTAAATGCATACCCCTGATGAAAATTAAAAAAGTTGATGTGACAGTTTTAATTAAATAAGGTTATTTATTGTGGTCCCCTACAAATTAGGAAGTTGTTAGGAAAGGAAATATACATTCCTTTAAACGTGATACAAGAATCAGGAATTTGTTAAACGTGGTCCCCTACATATATTTCTTCTATATATCAATTTTTTAAATAAAAATATAATGTGACAATTTTTTAAATAAATATGGTTATTTAATGTGGTCCCCTACAAATTAGGATATTGTTAGGATATCAAATATACTTTCCTTATAAAAGTGGTCCCCTACAAATTAGGATGTTGTTAGGATATCAAATATACTTTCCTTGTAAACGTGATCCCCTACATAAATTTAACAACTACATAATATTAGCAGATACATAAATTATGTATCTCAGTAATGATGAAGGTGACGAACATAATTTATGTATTTGCTAATATTATGTAGTTGTTAAATTTATGTGTCAGTAATGACGAAGGTGACGAACATAATTTATGTATCTGCTAAATATTATGTAGTTGTTAAATTTATGTGGCGTTGATTTTTATGTGCTGAGTGTCAGTAATGATGAAGGTGACGAACATAATTTATGTATCTGCTAATATTATGTAGTTGTTAAATTTATGTGTCAGTAATGACGAAGGTGACGAACATAATTTATGTATCTGCTAAATATTATGTAGTTGTTAAATTTATGTGGCGTTGATTTTTATGTGCTGAGTGTCAGTAATGATGAAGGTGACGAACATAATTTATGTATCTGCTAATATTATGTAGTTGTTAAATTTATGTGTCAGTAATGACGAAGGTGACGAACATAATTTATGTATCTGCTAAATATTATGTAGTTGTTAAATTTATGTGGCGTTGATTTTTATGTGCTGAGTGTCAGTAATGATGAAGGTGACGAACATAATTTATGTATCTGCTAATATTATGTAGTTGTTAAATTTATGTGTCAGTAATGACGAAGGTGACGAACATAATTTATGTATCTGCTAATATTATATAGTTGTTAAATTTATGTGGCGTTGATTTTTATGTATCTGCTTAAAATTATGTACATCATCTTCCATCACTGTTGATTCGAATACATAAATTTCACAGAAATGGATAATTTCAAAATTAAGGCCATGTAGTTACAGATCAACAATGGCGGTTTTGAGTATGGATTTTAGGGAAAACGTTCATCAACTGTTTTCGATTTGAACGAAAATCGAAGCCATTAAAATGGTATATTGTTGAGAGAATTTGGAATACTTACAACGATTGATTGTCGTTAAACAAAGAATAGATCAGCGAAGATGTTGAAGAATGTCGAAGTTGAAGATTTGAAGATGGAGGTTGCAGTTGCAGAATCGCACGATACTATGGAGCTGTAGAATGACGCTTCCTTTTTGGATGAAATGAATAGGAGAGAAGAAGGAACGCCAGATCCGTATCACACAATTGCCTTTTTTTAAATTTAATTATCTTTAAATTTTAGGCAGTTATTATGCTACATTACTAATTTGCCCTTAACTAACTACCTTATTAACCATGCTTTATAATTTCTTTTAGCTTTATTTTTTGGAAGAAAAATAGAGGGGCCTATTTTGTATCATGGATACAAAAAAGGCCCTTCTACACCAATTTTCTCAATGAACATTAACCATCAATTAAATTTTAAATATTTTATTAAATTGATAAAATGCGAAAAAAAGAAGAACGACAAAAATAACACCAATATCACATTCAACATAAAATAAAAAAGGGAAATTCCGGATGGTACCCTCGTGGTTTGGGGTATTCCGGATTTTGCCCACCAGTTTTTTCAAGTTCGGATGGTACCCTCAAGTTTATGTTGTTTTCCGGATTTTGCCCAAATTCATTACACTTTTTTAAATTCCATTAAAAACATACAAATGAAAATAAACTAAAATTAAAAAACAACTTAAAATAGAAAGAATAATTAATTTATTTTAAAAATAAAGTAAAACAGTAACTTTTTAAAAATATATATATATTATATTAATTTAAAAATAAATTCGTTAGATAATTTTTAAAAAATTAAAAAAAATCAGTGTTTTCTTTTATTTTAAAAATAAATAAATTGGGTTAGCATTTTTTAACAAAATCTAAAAAAATAAGTTTTATACTTTATTTCAAAAATAAATAAAATAAGGATTTTTAAAAAATCATTGTTTTAATTTATTATTAAATTGAATAAATCAGTTTTCTATTTTTTTATTTTTTAATATTACTTTATTTTCTTTCTTTTAGTTTTGGGAAATAAATAAAATAGAAAAATTATTTATTTATTTTAATAATAAATTAAAACAGTGCTTTTTTTTATTATTTAAATGAGTGCTTATTTTATTTATTTTTTAAATAAAGTATAACACTTATATTTTTAGATTTTGTAAAAAATATGCTAATTCAATTATTTATTTTTAAAATAAATAAAACACTGATTTTTGAATTTTTTTAAATTTATCTAATTTATTTATTTTTAAATTAATATAATATATATTTTTTTTATAAAAGTTACTGTTTTACTTTATTTTTAAATTAAATAAATTGTTATTTCTATTTTAAGTTGTTTTTTAATTTTAGTTTATTTTCTTTTGTATATTTTTAATGGAATTTAAAAAAGTTTAATGAATTTGGGCAAAATCCGGAAAACAACATAAACTTAAGGGTACCATCCGAACTTGAAAAAACTGGTGGGCAAAATACGGAATACCCCAAACCACGAGGGTACCATCCGGAATTTCCCAATAAAAAAAGAAACAACATAAAAAAAACACATTTTTAAATAACAAACAATGATTTTTTTTATTTATAAAACCATATGTCATTATATAGATAAAATTTAAATTTATGTAAAAATTGTTTTTAGAAAACGCTAAAGTTTATCAGGTAAACCCTTAACGTCCGTTCAAAGAGGCCAATTTCTCTCCTCCAAACATATGCGAAATGGGTGTTATTGGATGAATAAAGTTAAAA
The DNA here is from genome assembly GCA_033239045.1 of Fagopyrum esculentum. Taxonomy (NCBI): domain Eukaryota; kingdom Viridiplantae; phylum Streptophyta; class Magnoliopsida; order Caryophyllales; family Polygonaceae; genus Fagopyrum; species Fagopyrum esculentum. Next base: position 25,503,266 of record BSUD01000006.1, on the reverse strand, counting down.
CTTATTCATATATATACATATACACATAAACTTAATATTGAACCGGGAAATGGGGTTTAAATTTTAATTAAACCCCATGCCACATGACGCATCCTCGGATGTAAAACAAACAATACGACGTCGTTTTACTTTTAAAAAATAAAAATAAGAAAGAGTTAGGAGTCGACGTTAATATTGGTATCGGCCCCGGGCTCCTATGCCCCTCACTCCACCATCTCCTCAAATTGATGACATGGAGGGGGCTTAAGAGCCCATGACCCTCAATTGTGGAGAGTCTACAATGTTAAAAGAGATTCATCTATTCAAAAAGGCACTAAAAATAAGTTTAATTAAATGATTTGTTGCAACATGTTATACAAGAATTTTACCCAATTGTGAGAAACATAATAGATAATGACTTGTATATTCTAAAGAGCTAGATAAGCGTTTTGATTTCGTTTTAAATATTCAAAAAATGGTGTGGAAGGGGTCAATTATCAAATGAGGAATTTGGGGATTGATCACATCTTATCATTAGAGTTAGACAACATGAAACAAGTCCTAAACTTGTTAAAATTTGATCACTTGGTAAGATATGCGCTTGAGGATTTTAAAAGAGTCAAACTATTAATAAAGTGGATAAAAACAACTTGAGAAGAAAAAAAAAAGTTCGGAGGAAGAATGTAATGCCCCAATTTTTAGACGCGTTTTTAATATACATTTTTCCCGATTTTTATCGATATTTAATAATTTATAAAGATTATACGGGTACTCTCATGTTGTAAATTAATTTTTATACGTTTATATATTTTACATTTGTATATATTCCGTAAATTATTTTCGGAAAAGGTTTCCGATTTGAAAATCCCGATCCTAGTGTTTGGATCGAGTTTATTTAATTCCGGATGTCATGTTTAATTAATTATACTTTTATTTTCTTTTCGGTTTGTTTTCTCCTTCCCGCTCTTCCCAATGAAGAGACGTGACCCTGCCATTCCTTCATTTCAGACTCTTCCCTCCCCAGGCCTGCAGGTTCCTAGCTGAACCTTTGATTGTCTCTACCCTTTTTTTTTTTTTTTTTTTTTTTTTTTTTTTCTCTCCACCTCTGCACATCGCTTGGCACTCACTCAGCCTCTCCCATCTCTCCCGCAAACTCCCAGCAGCATAGCATAGCTTTGCAACCGCCGGAGGAGGTGCCCTTGTCGCCTCGCCCTAGTTGCCCTAGCGTTGCCGAAGCCGGACACCGAAGCTGCGCCGCCCTGGGTATCCCCTCACCGTGCAACTTGTTTTCCCCATGTGCAGTGCATCTCTATTCTCTCCAATCTCCATTTCTGCATCTCGTCTCTCTGTCTCGAAATTGCCTGCAACCTAGACGGATGAGAAACCACCTCCTCTGCCTCTAAGTGCTGCCGGAACCAGATCTCAACCTTGTTGCCACTGCTGACCAGGGAACCGTTCTATTCGCCCCTCTGCAACGCCTCCAGCAGGGACGCCATCGACGCCGGAGGAACCTTGCCCTGCCCTCGCCGCGCCGCCTGCCGGAGCACACCGAGCCGCCGTCTTTGGGTGACTCTCTTCCGCCGCCCCTGTGTGACTCTCTTCCAGCCCTTCACCTGTTAACGCAAAAGAAAGCCCTTTTAGGGTATTTGAAATCGGGCCCCCTCTTTTAAGAATATTTACAAAATTGACCCTTAACTTGCTTTTACAATTTATGGCCCACAGTTTGGGTTTTTGCAAATATGCCCTTGCAGATTTATTACAGATTTGGCCCATCTTTTATATTGTAGTTTTGAACCCAAATGTTTGGAATGTTATAATATATCCTCCTACATAAATTATTTACATAAATGGACCTATATATTAATTGTGGTTTATGACCCAAATTTGGTGATTTAACTATTATGCCCTTTTGGAATTAATTTCGGGTTATGGCCCAAGGATTTAATTGCGGATTTATGATGCACGTTGTGACGTTGGGTATTTTGCCTCGGAAAATATTTTAGCGGGATTTTAACCTCGGTTTTAACAAGTTCCTTAGAGTTATATGTATTATATATATATTCCGATCAAATTTAGCGTACGAGCTAATTTTATCTAGTTTTGGTGCTAGATTCGGGAACGACCCGTAAAGGCCAAACGAGTCCAAGTCGACATCCGTTGATCGTTTTCCGTATTTTGACGTCGTGTGAGTATCTCTTCCCTCGATTTAGTTATGTTTAGTATTAGTATCATGCTAGGATGGATCTAGCATAACTTAGAGTAAATACCAAGTAGTGGTTTGGACCTTAGGTGAGTTTTGAGGATTGTCGATTGTTGTAAGACGTCGAGTGTTTGGTTGATCTTGTGAGTATCTGAGGCTTGAGGTTGTGGTTATATGGTTGTTGAGATTATGGGTTAGGATATGTGTATCCTAACATAGTGTTGATACCATTGAGATTGTTGAAACTAGACATGTTTATCCTTGTATGTGTTGTGGGTTATATTTAGAGAGATCTTAGGGTCTAGAAGTCTAAGGACTTCTAGTTTGTGTTGAGTGTGGTGTGAGCATGAGGGATTCTAGGATGCGGTCCTAGGATGTGAGTCAAATGATCTCGCGTAGATCATTTGTGTAGAAGTCTTAGACTTCTTGAGTTGAGCGAGTTGTTGATATAGTTATCTTCTTGTGAGCAGGTTATGGGTTTCCTCCTTAAGGAAGCGAGAGTGTTGTGAGTTGAGTGTGATGACAAGGTAAGTCTCCGGACTTACTTAGCTCGTATTCTATGTATTAGATTCGATCCGTGTTTGGTGGTGTGTGCTTTATTGCTTTCCTTATAACTTATAAAACCGGAATAGGATTACCGACCTTTATATATTATTTGGCCCAAGTGTATGATAACGGGCGGTGACAACTTGTCTAGCTCTTGCGTAGAGTTAGGAGGTTCTTGGCGACTAGCCCGTGTGGTTAGACGGTCGGATGCATCCGTACCGTTCCACGCGGTAAGTGGGGACCGAGGCGAGTTTCGGGAGATTCTCGTGTCACAAAAGAAGTTGAATTAGAACGGGATATGATCTAATAATAAAAAGATAATAACCGGACTTGTGTGTTTTGAGCATGTTATGTGCTATGTTGATGTATGTGTGTATGTGCCTTCACCTTGCTTCTAATGCTGTGAATATTAGCTAACGGTTTTATACCGATTGTTGTAGATTGCCTTGCAGGTTAGGAATGCGGCCGTGATATTCGGAAGAGTGGGCAGCCGGGGTCCGTACATTTTAGGAAGGGTTTTTGTTTGGAGTTGTGTTTGGAGTTTGTATCTTGTATTTTTATAGTAGGCCGCGTGCATGGCTTATAGTCTTTGGAGTTGTGTTTTCGGCTGAAGTCCGTTGTTGTCTGTCGGGTTTCTTATAATTGCATCAAATTGTATTTCATTTTGGCCTTTATTTGTGCCTTGTTGCAAGATCCGGTGAAATTGTTGTCAAGCTAAGGGTCGGGACCCATTGTGAGGTCCCAACCCGTAGCAACCCGAGTCCCATGGAATCGGGGTGTTACAAAGTGGTATCAGAGCCCTAGGTTGACAACAATGGCACTCGCAATCTTCTAAAGGCCAAATGAGGAATAAACAGAACCCACACGGGTTTTGACTTTTCGTTTTCAAAATCACATGCATGAGTCGGGGTAGAATGTACAGACCACCACTCTTTCCGCGGATCTCGGCAGCGTAGTTTATTGGATTTTTAGTATATATATGTATGTATATGTACATATGTAGATATGTATATGTGGATTGTAGTTGCATTATGGACTTGATATATATGTATAGTGATACATGTGGACTATTGCATATTGTTTGACCTTATATTTTTGTTATGGATTTCCGGATGTGATATATTATTAGTGATGTGAACATATGACTTATATATATATATATATATATATATATATATATATAAACATATGGTATGCTAATATCATATTAGTGATAGTGGACCTTATAGCCAAGATGATAGAAAGCTATCGTTGCCCTTTGAACAACGCCGTTTGCCATAGGATAGTGTACATACGAGGATGAATATGCTCAAGTATCGAGCTGAGCGCTACGTTCGGGCGAACACCTTGGAGCTTTTGCACTACATTAAGAGAATGTCGAAGAGGAGGATTAGAGATGACGCAAACGAAGGACAACCAATTAAAAGAAAATTCGCGGCAACTTAAGATAAATCGAGATGGAGACCATACAAGAAAAAGGAGTAACACGAAGGTGTGGAAGTGGTTACAAAGAAGTCACGATTGGAAAGACAACGAAACCAATAGGGGTAACGAACTTAAGTTCTTCAAGAAGATGCGTGGACAACTAAAGATGCGAATCGAGGAGGAGATGGATACATTCTAACAAGGTTAAAGGTGACATTCCATTAAGATGTGAAGTTTTCTTTAGACGCTCCTAAGCTCTGGAGTCAAGACGAGAAGAGTGATCGAACCATTTGCTAAAGATTTAAGATACCGTAAGTTAAGCTTACGAGGCACCCATAAGTGAAATGTCAACATCACTAGAGTTATGAGAAGAAGGACATGGTGGGGATTCACGTGGAGTTAACCGGTTTCCATTATGATGATAAGGCTATGAAACGTCAAGAAGGAGGAAGTATGTATAAATGATGATCCCAAGAAGGTGAAAGACGAAACAAGGAGCTTTGATCGAAAGACTTAAGATATCAACCAAGAGGGACGCGAGGGGATGCTAGCTAAGACTATAAATTTGAGAAGACATACTTACAAGATAGCATGAGGCGCTGTTAAGCTTATGAAGGTGAGTTATACGGTGTGCAAGGCCTAGAAGAGTATGGTTACCTTATGAAAGAGGAAGAAAACATGTAACATGGAAAAAACTAACGGAGTTTAAGGTAAGTACCCCGAGGAAGTTAGCCTTCAGGAGAATGGTAACATGAGAAGTGTAGTAGAATAATAAGTCTTTGACTTCGGAGAAGGTCATATACAAGTCAATCGGTGACAACTTAGAACGCACCGGTGTGGGATTGTCTATTGGTGAGTGTAGAGGGGATGAGTAAACAAGACTATGGGCATGTAGAGGATCGAGAACAAGATCTTAAAGTATTCGCGGTGGATCAATGTCAATGGTAAGGAAGTACGTCAACGGAAGTGCACTTGTCTTAAATCAAATAATGTTGAATGAGTTCAAGCAAGTTGTTGTTACAAACCTCCTAGGGGAGGTACGTTGAAGATGACCCTTTACGACCTTCTTAGGGCATGAGAACGACATATGAGAGATCGACCCGGATTAGAAGTTTTAAGGTTTGATCATGGTAAAGGTAACTAGTAGATCAAGAGGAAGGTGATATTTTCATTGTTTGTGGTGCGTAGACGGGAGTATAATGAGAGGATGCATATATGTTCGTTCTAATGAAATGGAGGGTATGTTTTCGCGAGCAAAATATGAGAGAGAGGCGTCCAACTCACATGGAAGAGACATGGCGGCTATGGCGTGAAAGGGAGGACCTAGATTAGGACAAAACTTCAAGCTTGGAATTTCGATGTTAGTGATTGGTGGAGTAATGAGTGGATCTTTTTGTGATTATGGTTGAGAATTTTGCCTGAAGGCATACTAGTATGGTTGTGAAGATTGTTCATGGAATACCAAGAGATGCTTAAGGTGGCCAACAAGAATAAGAGAAGACTGAAATTTTGAAGCTGATGTCGACATGAGATGTACGAGAAGTATATGAAAGATTGAGGTTAGAAGCTCTATGGTCGGATTGACGTTAAATAAGGAAATGAAGTGTAAGGTTCTACACCTACTTGAAGAAAGGATGTCTGTGGTGATAGCTTATGTAGAATACGAAGAGCTCCTCCCATATGTTGGGATGTCGCGGAAAGTGAAGAAGATAAGGTCAATTGTTTTGAAACACGGTTAAGTCCTATCGATTGGACCCTTATGGTGCACATAAGGGAGAAATCTTAGAAGATTTTTACAATCATGCCATTTAAGAGAGAAAATGGGATTAAGTTAAAAGAATACTTATATAAGAACACAAGGGTGAAAAGACTCAAGCAAATCTTTCCAATTCACGAAAAGACGAATATTTGAAGAGGACGGTCAACATTATAGCTAAAGATGGAGCAATACACGTGTTTGAAAGACGTTACCGCAACAAGTAGGAGGAGATCATTAGTACCATGACTACTTGTCAAGTGATAAAACAAGATTGTGGCGGTTATTATGATACATGACAGGAAGAGAAAAGATGAAACCTGAGATATCACATATTCCAATACGTCAGAATGTGCAATTTTCCACTAAGGTCGAGCTTAATTTATTTCCGGTGTCAAAGGCGTCGTATGGAATAACACTTGTGCAGAGACATGAGTTGTGGAAGCAAGTGAAGGAGCAATTGCAAGAACTTAGTGATAAGATTTCATTAGAATTAGTGAAACGCCATAGAGAACACCAGACGTTATCTTGAACTCTTGATTTGAAGTTCATATTGGAATATATCTTAAACTCTTGATTTGAAGTTGTTATGGAGAACACCAGTTTGCGAAAAGTGAGACGGTTATTTCTGTTTGTACATCGATTACAATGAGCCGAACAAGATAACAATGAAGAACAAGTACCCTTCACCACGGATAGATGATCTACTCAGCCGTTGCAAGGGTTGGTCGAGTTGTAGAGATTCCATATGGGCTTACTAATGCCCTGATAAGATATCTTGGTCTACTCTCAAGAAGAGAGAAGATGTATGACAAGTTGTCTCGGGATGGCAACCCCGAAGGATATGAAGAGGTTACAGTTTTCTTGGATGTGTTGAGCATTACCGGATTTATGAAGAATTCTCTAAGTAACACCATCTATGGCTAACCTACTCCGGATGACAATGAAGTATTGAGTGGGATGAAAATTGACAATGGAGTTGTTGAGAGTTAAGAGGAGATTCATTGGGGCAATTATTTTGAATTTTCCTCGAGGTATGATGGTTTGAAGTGTACAAGTGATTCTCGAAGACAAGGTCTTGATTGAGTATTGAAGAACGATATAAAAATAATAGCATACACATCTCATTAGTGGAAGCGGGTGAAGTAAGCACTTCCTTCGTTACCTGGAACTTGGAACAAGAATGGAGGGAACGTAACATCAAGTTTGGATCGACAAGGACCAAAGCCAAGGTGTAAATGGGAAGATTCGATCTTCTTAGTTAGAGACGATCAAAGAGAAACATAATGTAAATGTTGCATTGAGAAAGACCAAGAAGAAGGTTGAGTTTCTGATATATCGGACCTTTTTGAGATCTTAGAGCGAGTTGAGAAAGTAGTTTACCGGTTGGCGTGGCCGCCGAGAGTAGAGGGTGTTCACCAGTGTTTCATGTGTATCAATCGAGAGAGTACATGCATGACTCGAGACATGTTGTCAGTCAAGAGGATCTAGTGGCAGACGAGTAACCAATGAGGCTAACCCGAAGACGAAGAGTAGTATCTTTAGTTGAGTTTTACGCGGATCTAGTAGCATCGATAGAATCGACGGGTTAGACCTAGTTCTTCTCTTTGTTGAGTTTTGTGCATATGTGACATTATGTGTAGTCTGTGCCCTGTGTAGGAATGTGCTATATGGCCTGATATATCTTGCAATGGTAGCTTGGGTAGATGTCGTGTTTAGATTAGAAGGATCAAGCCTTCTTAGTTTGAGAGTTCATACCTCCGCCTTAGGACCGAGAAGTTCGACGCATAGCAAGTTTCGGGACGAAACTTGTTTATAGGGTGATCTAATGTAATGCCCCAATTTTTAGACGCGTTTTTAATATATATTTTTCCCGATTTTTATCGATATTTAATAATTTATAAAGATTATACGGGTACTCTCATGTTGTAAATTAATTTTTATACGTTTATATATTTTACATTTGTATATATTCCGTAAATTATTTTCGGAAAAGGTTTCCGATTTGAAAATCCCGATCCGAGTGTTTGGATCGAGTTTATTTAATTCCGGATGTCATGTTTAATTAATTATACTTTTATTTTCTTTTCGGTTTGTTTTCTCCTACCCGCTCTTCCCAATGAAGAGACGTGACCCTGCCATTCCTTCATTTCAGACTCTTCCCTCCCCAGGCCTGCAGGTTCCTAGCTGAACCTTTGATTGTCTCTACCCTTTCTTTTTTTTTTCTCTCCACCTCTGCACATCGCTTGGCACTCACTCAGCCTCTCCCATCTCTCCCACAAACTCCCAGCAGCATAGCATAGCTTCGCAACCTCCGGAGGAGGTGCCCTTGTCGCCTCACCCTAGTTGCCCTAGCGTTGCCGAAGCCGGACACCGAAGCTGCGCCGCCCTGGGTATCACCTCACCGTGCAGCTTGTTTTCCCCATGTGCAGTGCATCTCTATTCTCTCCAATCTCCATTTCTGCATCTCGTCTCTCTGTCTCGAAATCGCCTGCAACCTAGACGGATGAGAAACCACCTCCTCTGCCTCTAAGTGCTGCCGGAACCAGATCTCAACCTTGTTGCCACTGCTGACCAGGGAACCGTTCTATTCGTCCCTCTGCAACGCCTCCAACAGGGACGCCGTCGACGCCGGAGGAACCTTGCCCTGCCCTCGCCGCGCCGCCTGCCGGAGCACACCGAGCCGCCGTCTTTGGGTGACTCTCTTCCGCCGCCCCTGTGTGACTCTCTTCCAGTCCTTCACCTGTTAACGCAAAAGAAAGCCCTTTTAGGGTATTTGAAATCGGGCCCCCTCTTTTAAGAATATTTACAAAATTGACCCTTAACTTGCTTTTACAGTTTATGGCCCACAGTTTGGGTTTTTGCAAATATGCCCTTGCAGATTTATTACAGATTTGGCCCATCTTTTATATTGTAGTTTTGAACCCAAATGTTTGGAATGTTATAATATATCCTCCTACAGAAATTATTTACATAAATGGACCTATATATTAATTGTGGTTTATGACCCAAATTTGGTGATTTAACTATTATGCCCTTTTGGAATTAATTTCGGATTATGGCCCAAGGATTTAATTGCGGATTTATGATGCACGTTGTGACGTTGGGTATTTTGCCTCGGAAAATATTTTAGCGGGATTTTAACCTCGGTTTTAACAAGTTCCTTAGAGTTATATGTATTATATATATATTCCGATCAAATTTAGCGTACGAGCTAATTTTATCTAGTTTTGGTGCTAGTTCGGGAACGACCCCGTAAAGGCCAAACGAGTCCAAGTCGACATCCGTTGATCGTTTTCCGTATTTTGACGTCGTGTGAGTATCTCTTCCCTCGATTTAGTTATGTTTAGTATTAGTATCATGCTAGGATGGATCTAGCATAACTTAGAGTAAATACCAAGTAGTGGTTTGGACCTTAGGTGAGTTTTGAGGATTGTCGATTGTTGTAAGACGTCGAGTGTTTGGTTGATCTTGTGAGTATCTGAGGCTTGAGGTTGTGGTTATATGGTTGTTGAGATTATGGGTTAGGATATGTGTATCCTAACATAGTGTTGATACCATTGAGATTGTTGAAACTAGACATGTTTATCCTAGTATGTGTTGTGGGTTATATTTAGAGAGATCTTAGGGTCTAGAAGTCTAAGGACTTCTAGTTTGTGTTGAGTGTGGTGTGAGCATGAGGGATTCTAGGATGCGGTCCTAGGATGTGAGTCAAATGATCTCGCGTAGATCATTTGTGTAGAAGTCTTAGACTTCTTGAGTTGAGCGAGTTGTTGATATAGTTATCTTCTTGTGAGCAGGTTATGGGTTTCCTCCTTAAGGAAGCGAGAGTGTTGTGAGTTGAGTGTGATGACAAGGTAAGTCTCCGGACTTACTTAGCTCGTATTCTATGTATTAGATTCGATGCGTGTTTGGTGGTGTGTGCTTTATTGCTTTCCTTATAACTTATAAAACCGGAATAGGATTACCGACCTTTATATATTATTTGGCCCAAGTGTATGATAACGGGCGGTGACAACTTGTCTAGCTCTTGCGTAGAGTTAGGAGGTTCTTGGCGACTAGCCCGTGTGGTTAGACGGTCGGATGCATCCGTACCGTTCCACGCGGTAAGTGGGGACCGAGGCGAGTTTCGGGAGATTCTCGTGTCACAAAAGAAGTTGAATTAGAACGGGATATGACCTAATAATAAAAAGATAATAACCGGACTTGTGTGTTTTGAGCATGTTATGTGCTATGTTGATGTATGTGTGTATGTGCCTTCACCTTGCTTCTAATGCTGTGAATATTAGCTAACGGTTTTATACCGATTGTTGTAGATTGCCTTGCAGGTTAGGAATGCGGCCGTGATGTTCAGAAGAGTGGGCAGCCGGGGTCCGTACATTTTAGGAAGGGCTTTTGTTTGGAGTTGTGTTTGGAGTTTGCATCTTCTATTTTTATAGTAGGCCGCGTGCATGGCTTATAGTCTTTGGAGTTGTGTTTTCGGCTGAAGTCCGTTGTTGTCTGTCGGGTTTCTTATAATTGCATCAAAATGTATTTCGTTTTGGCCTTTATTTGTGCCTTCTTGCAAGATCCGGTGAAATTGTTGTCAAGCTAAGGGTCGGGGCCCATTGTGAGGTCCCAACCCGTAGCAACCCGAGTCCCATGGAATCGGGGTGTTACAAAGAAAGTCTTGAAAATAATTAATTCAAATGTTAAATTTATTGCTAAACATAATATAGTATTTCGTGGTAGTAATTCTAATTTTGTATCAAACTAGTGATGAGAAGTTTTAGGCTTGATTGAATTGATGGTTGGATTTGATTCGATTATCAAAGAGCATGTTTAACATATATGAGTAATGAAATTCATTTTCATTATCTTGATCATGATACCAAAATTAATTGAGACTTTTGCTTGCTTTTGCAATTAAATCTCGAATATCAATAAGATAAAACAAGCAAAATACATATTTCTCCGTGATTCTTGATTGTGTTACTAATATAAGTCATTAATAACAAATGTCTTTGATATTGAGATATGTGGATGTTTTCTCTATGTTTGTTTCTAATAAAGAGTCTTTTTTAGGATTTTCGGAGATGAATGATACTAGTGGCCACAAATTATCTGATATTGAGATATGTGGACATTTCCTCTAAGTTTATCGAGAGTCTTTATTTAGGATTTTGGACGTAACTAGTGACCTAAAATTATTTGATGTTTTGCAAACTGAATTAAAAATCTCTTGATCATAGCATAAATAATATTTGAGGACAATCTTATGACAATGGAGCAAACATGAAAGGAAAATTAGATATTTCTTTGCAATAATTTAACACATTTATACGATTTTTGCCGATTCTACTAATGATGAGACATTTTTAAGAGAATGTGAAAAAATATACCATGAATTCCTTGTCATCTACTCATTGTAATAGTCGTGTTCAAAAAGTCAAAGTAATAATGTTTCAAGGTCTAGAAGTAAGAGAAATTTTACTTCAAGTAGCGGATAATGATAATGGTTCCAAAATAAGAAGTGTTTTAGCTTTTGAACAAAACAAACTTGGAAATTTTGAGTTTTTTTATACATCAAACTCCCTTAAAAAAACTCAAAACCTTACCAAAACAAAAGTATCATGCTTCACACCACGCTCAAATTTAACGATCGAGTTGGCACAAATTTTGCGCACTCAAACAATGCTTGCGCCCTATGTGCTTGGACTGTGATTGAACATTTATATAATTATTGATGTATTATTACTAATCTCTTGTTCACAATGTTTGGCATAAGAGCCTCAAAAAATTCGTTCACTTACTTAAACATTACACAAACAAAATTGTAACTACCTTTCTATTAATTATTTAAATTTTAAAACATTTTCTTATTCCTAAATAACACTATATCTTACCATAATTTGTATACAAATTTTTTCAATTATTGCACATCTATAAATATTACACCTACTACTTTTATTTTGTTAATATGTGCGATTTTTTCTCTAATGTCAAGCATTGTGAACTGGAGAGAGTATTATCTTCATAGTTGATTCATTTCCGTTCGAAGACATATGTTAGAAAGCGACAATCTTATTTTAAACTTTAAATTTTATGTTATAAAACGATACTACTTATTTTTAACTTTTAGTTTTTAATACTCGGTACCTATATATAATTAAAAAAAATTGATCTAATTTTAATGTTCCAGTTAGAGTCTTAGGGACAACATATTGAGAAAAAATTTGGGAGGGTAACCACTTGAAGTGTTGATATCCTTCAACTATTTATATTGTAATTTTGACTCTTAACAAAAAATGAAAAATAGTTAGAATAATAATAAATATTTTTAATTAATTTATTCCCCAAGTTTTTATTTACAATAAATAATTGTATTGTTACTAATTGTTGACAACCCATAATTGTACATTCAACAATTATTAACAATCCATAATTGTATAGTCAACAAGTTGACATTACAGAAAACTTGTCATATGTGATATGTTGATGACTAATTATAAACTATACATTAGACAAAAAATTTTTAGAATGACTAAAACAATTGGTTTTAATATAACGAGATAACGTTAATCTCGTACATGACAAGGGTCTAATGTTTAATTGACTAGTATATAAGTAAAATATTGTATAAATAATTTGTGTAGTTTTATAACAATATAACAATTGCATTGTAAACTAGGTAGTTTATATCGAAATAAACCCTTAAAAATGTAAGTTAAAACTGCAGGAGTACCGCCTTTGTTCGAGTAAAAATCATCAATAAATATATAATGAGGTTACATGAAATTCAGAATTGAATGTCAAATCTAATTTCAGGAAGAAACTGACATTTAGAATGCCGACGATGAACAGGTGGCCCATGGTCCCACCTTACGGTTAGAGTGATGAAGAGATAAGATCCCTTATGGCATCTACCTGGCTAGATCCGGTCCGGTTCAGCCTCATCCCGTCCACCGCTTTGTATATGAACCACATTCAGAAATGCATGTGTGAATGCAACTGAAGCGGCGGAACACCATAGAAATGTGATTAGACAATATGTCATGGTAAGTGCAACGTGTCGTCTCAGCAGATGAGGTGGCTACAGTCCCTTCCACGTGGCACTCCCTCACTTGTTTTTGCTTCCAATTGTCCGGGCATCCAGCCCATGTATAACTCACCTACACGGAGACTTGGAAGTTTTTGTAATTAAAAAAAGAAAGGGATGGCAATCTTCTCTTGTATGACTTTCAGTAGCCTAAGTCTCACGCACCCACACGGTATGGATGTCGTATTCATTAATAATTGACTCACTTTCTACCTTTGTCTAAATGTGACACATTGACACGTCACCCCGGTGAGCTAGCTCTGCTCCGTGATAAGATCCTATTTCCAACTGGCATCACCTCCTCTCCATGCGCACAAATAAATAAATAAACTGATTTTATATGAAATCTTAAACATTTAACTACCAAATACTAACCCGAAACCCGAAACCCGAAATGGGTAACCGAACAATTATCCGAATACAGTCTACATACAATGTAGACAGGCTAAAGGCCATCAGGCCAGCACTCAGCAGTTGGTGTTGCATTCGGTGGGCGTTCGTACACTTGTAAATTGGTCTTGTAAGTTGTAACACCTGGTGGTGCTATCCACGTTGCATTCTTATCCAAATATTATTTGTAAACTCCTCTCATTATTTCCCCATGTGTCGCCTCTCACCTTCTATATATACCCCCGTCCTTTCAACCTCAAGCTTCTTAAGTTCAGTGCAATAGCTACTAAAAATAATATTAATCTCATCAGAAACACCAAAATGGATTCCACTGCCGACTTAAACCTTCCTCCGGGATTCCGATTCCACCCTACCGATGACGAGCTCGTCACTCACTACCTCTGCCGCAAATGCGCTTCCCTCCCCCTCGACTTCTCCAATATCATTGCCGAGGTCGATATCTACAAATACGATCCTTGGGACCTTCCTCGTAAGTTTATTATTGCCTTTTCCGGTTCTTATCAAATTACGATTGGTAATTCCTTGAATTGAACAAATTAATTCTTTTAATGCAGAATTGGCAACAATAGGGGAGAAGGCCTGGTACTTCTTCACGCCGAGAGATCGCAAGTATCCCAACGGTTCAAGGCCGAATCGGGCTGCCGGATCGGGTTACTGGAAGGCTACTGGCGCTGATAAGCCGATTGGCCGGCCGAAACAGCTTTCGATCAAGAAAGCTCTGGTTTTCTACGCCGGAAAAGCTCCCAAGGGCGAGAAGACTAACTGGATTATGCACGAGTATCGCTTGGCCGATGTCGATCGCTCTCCTCGCAACAAAGCCAATGCACTAAGAGTAAGCTAATTCTTGGAATCCGTCAATTGGATCCTACATATGACTGTTTTTGACTTGGATAACTTTGATTTTTTTCTATTGTAGTTAGATGATTGGGTGCTCTGTCGCATATACAACAAGAAAGGCATAATTGAGAAGAAATTGAGCATCGTACGTGGAACTCCACCGCTTGTGCCACCTCCGAAGGCGGCAATTGACAATTACTTGCAGTTCGAGGCGTCAGATTCCGCTCCTCACTTCAATACGGACTCTAGCTGCTCGGAGCACGTGGTTTCTCCAGAGTTCGCTTATGAGAGAGAAGTCGAGAGCGAGCCAAAACACAATAAACTAGAAAATAGCAATCACAATGGCCTTGATTTTCAATTCAATTACGTGGATGCCACCATGGATAACAACGCCTTCGCCGTCCCGCTGAATCAGATGATCCCGCTGCAAGATATTTTCATGTTTTCACAAGAGAAGCCGTACTAGAAAATGGGTCTGGATATAGAAAGGGCCGAAACCCTCACTCTATGATACAACAACGATATGGGCCTCCAAATGCTGGTGCGAGTGAGGGGTCATTTTGGGCCTTTCTTTGCCTAGGGTGATGCTAGTGTGGAAAGTATAGGGTGTTAAGGTGTCTTCCAGTTTCATATGCATACATGAATGATATAAAACTAAGCATATAAGGGTATATTCATAAGTAGGTTTATGAAACTATGATATAAATTAAGTCACTTTTATCTCATAATATATGGTCTTTCACTTTTTTTTTCTTACATGTCAATTTTAAGGTTTATAACCATTAATGCCCACAATGGAGCTTTTTCAAAACTTTCAAGGCCTCAAGGGTGTTCACAATAAATAAACATAAAAGAAGTCACCCAATTTAAGGTTTATAACCAAGCAACAACAAGAAATTACATATAATTGTCTAATTGACAGAACACAAACTAAGGGTACTATAAAAGTGAAATAAAGCATGTTAAAAGAGAAAGGTATTCACCTCAATTTGCTCCGAAGAATCATAAGCAACATCAAAGATAAGAACTTCATTCTTTTTTAGAGATGTTCAAGCAGCCTGTGAAAGCATTGGCAATGAAACAAGATAGAAAATGCAATTATTGAAATGAAGAAGTAGGCAAAACTATTAAAAAGAAATGATTCTAAACGTACAATAAATTAAAGGCAAAAACGGTATAAGTAGCACGACTTTTAGTAACGTTGTGGGCGGTGACACGACATTTGAAAATTGAGGGAAGAAATCTAAACTTTATCGGGTTGTTGTAATTTTTAATACCGAAATTTTTTCCGCCAAAATCGTGATGACATGTCAAGGGAGACTATTACTTGAAATGTTTTTTTTATAAAAAGTCTAAATATAGCATGTTTGGCAATATACTTGAATTAAAAACAACTCTATATAGCATGTTTGACAATATACTTGAATTAAAAACAACTCTTATCGTGTAACCAAACCAAAATTTATCCCTATTTCTTCTCTTGAACGAAATAGCCCTAGCCCCTATTCATCTCCTCTCTAGATTAATCGATTGGTATTCCATGTGTGTTGTTGTTCTTAGTGCATGATCCTTGTGATTATGTTGCTTCATTCTACCAGTTAAGACAATTTACAAAGATAGTTTTTTTGTTGTTGTTGTGTAGTCACTACTTGTTTGTCTTCTTCTTCTTCAAGTATGGTCACTGACTGTTTACTTGATTGCGTTTCATTAAGTACTTTTGTTTATCAAGTTTATTGGGTTTGTTGATTTAATAGGAAACATATTTTCGACCTTTACAATAAAGGTGCATGCTAGAGGATTCCTGAAAACTTTTCCGACTATTGAATATGTTGGAGGACAATTGCACGAGTTTCACGGCGTAAATCCTGATTATTTATCATATTTTGATATGGTTATTGTGATGAATGATGAGGATAAGAAATGCGGTTTTAGTGTTATCGATGTTATGTACTATAGATGTCTTGGTCAATTTTGTACTAATCAAATGGTGAGATTAATGGAGATGATGATGTAATTGCAATGGCTGAGCATGCCTTGACAATTGGCGAGGTAGATGTTTACATTGTAAATGTACATAGTGACAAAATTTTAGCTAGAGTATAACTCACACTCATTGTCAATTGCAAGTGCTTCTTGTAAACCCCCGATTCCGCGGGACTCGGGATGTCACATTGGGCTAGGATCTCACAATGGATCCTGACCCTAGCATGACAACAAGTTCACTGGACCTTACAACATGGCACTGACATATGTAACACCCCGAATTCTCAAAACTCGGGACATTACTGGTTAGGACCTCACAATGGGTCCCGACCTTAGTTTGACAACAATATTACTAGGATCTTGCAACAAGACACAAATAAGAAAAACCGAAATTTATAAAATAGTATTTTTAAGAGAGGAATGCGAGGAATGCAACAACGTCTAACATCCTACAGTACTTAAACCACAAAAAGACTAACTGTCTTTAACAAGAAGAAAGAAACCACAAGGTAAACACCCAACCCCACTCTAAAGAGTACGGAGACCCGGCTGACCACTACTTCCGGATCACTCAGCTGCTGTTCTAACTTGCGGTAAATCTAAAAACACAACAAAACAACCATTAGCTAGTTATCTAAACATTAGGTGAATAATAATAGCACACACACACACATAAAATCATAAACACTCATCATGCTTCCAAACAATCCATTTATTATCTTCATTTAAGTTGTTCACTCTAATGATACTTATTTTGTGACACGAGGGATTCCCAAACCTCGCCTCCGCCCCCGTGTACCCATCAGGAGTGGATCCGATGCATCTCACCGTGTACCTGTATGGTCTGGGTATAGAGAACCTCCCAGTCTCCTGGCAGAGCTGTGCAGTGATGTCACGGCCCGTTATACATACACTTGGGCCTTAACACATAACAACAACGGTCGTCCTAACAAGTTATTGTTATAATACACATTGCACACACACAACCATTATCACCCAACCAATATCCAGAAACCAGCTAAGTAAGTCGCAAGGACTTACCTGAATCAAATCACACTCTCAATGTCCCAACTCAGTCCGCAATTGTAGAAACTCAAATGCATGTTACACAAGGCATGTGGATCAAAATCACATCCCATACTCTTAGAAGTTACAACTTCTAAGAGGTACTATCTCAAGAGGAGAATTACAAAAATACACTCTCTTAAGGTAAAAGATTATTTTACCCCTGATCCCGGAACTCTCAAAAGTCTAACATTAAATTTTCATATTTTCTTTTAGAATTTATTTCCAAAATCTGTTTGTCAAGGATAGTTTACTAGAGATTTTAAAGTTATCAAGGTTTAGAAAAAGAACAAGGGGTTGTTAAGGTCCGAATTTTACACTTAGCTACTAGGTCTAAGATCAAATCCCAACATACTCGTCAAGGAGATCAGCATCACTCCCTTCCCAAATTTAGATAAAAACTTCACAATTGTTCTAGGTAAGAGATCGAGGACCTAAACTAACTTAGCTTAAGTTAGCATAACGAGTCGTTAGAAAGTTCTAGTAAATGAAACTCGTTATCAACGATAGCATTTGCCTACCCCTAGTAATCACCGTAATTTCATAACTAGTGTACACTATTCCGGCCGTACTAACTAATTATGTTCTAAGCCTTCCCGGTTATTACTCTACTCCTATCCATATACGTACGCTTATGTCTATACATTACCCTTACCCATCTAGATATATATACTTATGTATGTACACTACCCTTAATCATATATAACTATCTTTAAAATTTCCACTCATACATGTATCTATCGTGTATGCTACTTCTGCAATGAAACATACCTGTATGTATTTATATACATACCACATTACTACATTTATATCCATATAGTGCATATATATATATGTATTACACTTAGGAACCAGTAACTCACTCATCTTCACACACACGCCTTGGAAAGGAGCAGCAACTTGGTCACACATCACGCCTTGGAAAGGAGCAGCAACTTGGTCGGTCGGGACTCACTCGAAGGGAACCCTCGCACAACCTTCTGCTATGGCGAGTCGGTGATGGTTGCAATTCGTCCGGGACTCGGTCGAAAGGGTGGCAACGAGAAGGGGAAACACTGGCTCTTCGGGGTTATCCGCTGCAGCACTCCGATGGCGTTGGCGGTGCAGTAACAGATCGGTGGGGTTTCTTCCGCTGGCGGTTGGGACGCTGAAGCAGGCTCCGGCGCGAGACGATCTTCTTCACCAATCCCTGCGTGCAGTCCCGGTGGAGGCGTCGGTGGATTCCTGGTGCGTCTCGACGGGCAGCTCTTTCTCCTGGCGTAGCAGCGTGCAGCAGCGGTATCGACTTCCGGCTGTTCAGGTGAGATTAGGATTAGGTTAAATTTTTGATTAAGGAGTGGGTTAGGTTTTAGGTTAGTGAGAGCATGGGTTAGGCCGACTGATGGTCATATGGGTCAAACAATAATTGGGCCTACTCACTCCTTAACAAAAGGCTGACTCGAATTATTAGTATTTGTTCGCCCCTAAAGGTGTGTGCAAATAAGCTTTAAATTTATAAAACTAGAATCAAGCAGCGAACCCGCAGTGTACGGATCGACGTAGCTAAGCAAGAATTCCAGAGTATCGAACACAGGGATTTGGGTGGGAACAAATTCGATTTCAGATTGTCAAGAGTAAGTATGAGAGTTTTGCAAATATTGGGAAAACAACAATCCTAAAGATCCAAGTATCCAGCTGTGGCAATCGATTCAAGATATACTTAATGATATAAAGACAGAGTTGAGATATGCAAAGGTATACTAAAGTAAGGTAATCGTACGGTGAAGTTCCAAAAACCTTATGTAGCTCACCTACAAGGCACTCTCTATACAGGTTGTTGAGGCTCAATATAGAAGGATTCTAAAGGCGAGAATTAGTGTCAAATACCCAAACTTGTAACCCAAGGATCAAGACTAACTTAACCGATTGAGGTTGTGACACTCACAATCGAGGTAGAGGTTGTTGAGGCTTCACTACCACCTAGAAAAGACAAGTCTAAACTAAGTTAAAGCAAATCTTTAACTTTGGATTAAAGTAAAAGCAGGTTCGTAACTTGAGGGAAATTACGGTTGGATCTTGAGATTCCACGGTCGTGGAACTCAAGAACAGCCCGTAATTTAGGGTTCGTCGACAATTCTCTCGAACTCTCAGGGTCTAATCTATTTGCGATCGATCTATCATCATCTAAGCCACAACTATCAACCCTTCACCTTAGAATTGTTAAGGGTTTTTAGCCAATAACGGTCATATTGATATCAATTCAAGAATTAAAAGATAGAAAGATGGAAACTTTCAAGAACTTTCAATAATCTTCAAACCAATCTCAAAGTCACAATCAAAAACGAGTATTGTCAAAAGATTCAAACTAAAGTAAACAATCACAACCTTAGGAAAGAAGGGAAAACGGGATGTCAATCCGTCTTCTAAATCAAACCTAAGCAAGAAGAGAGATCTTCTTGCTAAATCTTCCAAAAGCTTCGATCTTCCGCCAATCCGGAAAATATGGAAATCCCAACAATAATCTCCACCAAGTGCGAGATTAGAACAATTCCAAGCACGAACCTTGATCTCCAACGAGATCTCCAAATGCTTCTCAACGAGGGTAAGCGAAGGTAGCGGGAGTAAACGATCCTAAGCGTCGATTATCCTCCGAAGCGATGATCAGCGGCGTAAGCGAAGATGACGGAATCTCCTTTCGTCCGTCTTTTTATAGGGCAAGATAAAATATCGGCCCGGCCCAATCTTCAAAAGATCGTGGCTTCAAAGTGTGGCGAAAAAGATTCGCCAAGATCACGGTCGTGGAAGTTTCCACGACCGTAATTTTAGAGCGTGGATTAGGTCACGGTTTGCAGCATATATTCCACGACCGTAATAGTTACTGGAATGCATCACGCTTTTCTACACAAGATCCACGGCCGTGGAACTGAACGTGGTTTGTAATACGGCCGTATTTTGAAGCGTGGTTTAGGGCAAGAACGTGATTCTTCCCTAGCCTCGTGCATTCCTCAAGCTAAACTCCAATTTGCTTCCTAAGAATGTCCTCAATCTATGGACTCACTCAATCAACTTCTCTTTTGCTCGATTCCGTTCGGAAATAGCTCCAAATCACCTATAATCAACATAGAACTAGTGTAGACATCCATATTGACAATATAGGTAATACTAGCTCACATATGTAGCAAAGTTCAATCGAAGACTATCAATATGAATCAAATAAGTTTAGAAAACGTGCCTAAAATATCACAATATTTCATGCTAACAAATAACCCCATACTTAACACTTGCTTGTCCCTAAGCAAGGTCTTTCAAAAAGCTTTAAACAAGAGTTAGGATGAAATATGTGTACCTTCTTTTGGATGAATGTGACTTCTAAAGAATAGATCATTCTCAAACCTTGCTTCGATCGTTCATCAAACTTTCACATACTCAATTAAAGAGTAAAAAGCAAAGAAAACTCATGAATCAATTTAAACTTCTATACAAGCATCATAACCTTCAAACATTATCAAAATCAATCACAAGAACTTCAATTTAGATCACAAAGTCATATAACGTTCTTTCGATCTTAAGGACTTTCAAAGATAAAGGTCTAGAATGTGGAAAGGGAAGGAAACCTTTAGGTAATGTGGTGCTTGAATCCGGGAAAGTGGACAACTACCTTCTTCTTCTTTTGCGGTTTCCGCAACACTTCACTTAGAGCTTCGCTCTCTTCCTTTCATTTTTCGACTTTACTTTTGGAGTTATGGATAGAGGTGCACAAAAACCGAAGCCTAGGAGATTGGCGTTTTTCAATTTTCATGAGATGCCTCAAACCCTTAGCGCACATACCATAATCCGCTAGGAATATCGCTCAATTCGACTTTGGCAAGACACAAACACCCGGCTATGTGAATGGTGCCGAGTTACTCATCGTCATGATTGACTTCCCCAAACCTACAATTTCTTTCTATTCACTTGATTGCAAATAATTGCTCTCATGGCCCTCCCACATCAAACATGCCTTTTTCATTCACTTCTACAAAATTCCCGGATAGGTAAAGGAGGCTAATATTTCAATGAGGAGCTAGATGATCAAAGAAAGAAGAAAGAAAGTATCGAATTGCCTTAATCATTTCAACAAGAAGTATAGGAACTTATAACGTGATTTCAACTTCAATTTCTCAACATGATTTAGGTAACATTTTCACATTATAAAACTTGCAAAAGAGGTAAAATTCATTCATTCAAATCCTTTTCGATTCACTATTCTTTTAAGCATGCAATTGTTATCAAACTCCATTCACAAGTAATGATTATCATGGAAATCATCTCAATTCATTAGAAGCACAAAATTTTCAAAATTTTTCAATTTTTATGGGTTTTAAAAGTTCTTTTTCATGCAATGCGAAAATGAAACGTGCAACACATAATGAACATGCAACGATAGTCTCGAATGAAAGCAAACATAGAGAGTAGAGTTATTACAAACTTCTTAGTACATCCCACCCCATACTTAGGACGAACATTGTCCCTAATGTTCATAAGAAAGAAAGAAAAGAAAGAAAAGAAAAAGAAACTCACAAAGTGGTGGCGGGAATGTCTAAAACGAACGGTCATGCATCAAATCACTGCGGTGCCGGCGGAGGTGGGAATGGAGAGAAGCTGGAGTCGTATGGCCGCCCAAACTGCTGGCGGTAGACGTCCCTCATCATGTGGTCAAGGTCGTCGAGGCGTCCGTCTCTGGCATCAGCTCGGATCTCCAACGCTCCTACTCTCTCTGAAAGTCCGGTAGCCCAATCCGGCATCTGCTCGTACCATCCCGGGGCGTGACTGAACCATGCTGGGGCGTCGGATGGTGCTGGTACTGGTGATGGTGCTGCTGGCTGCTCCGTCGACCAAGGAGGGGGAATGCCATACCATGTGGGAGGTGTGGTCATCCACGTGGGCCTCTCACTCACGCTACCGCGGCGAGATGACGAGCTTGATGCTCTAGCTGGACGTGGAGAGCATCTAGGTACATCTGGGGCCGCCTCCGGCTGGTCCGGAAACGTGCCAAACTCCTGCTCCGCTCCTCCTCCACTCTCAAACTGATCTCCCATATCTTCCTCCTCGACAACCGGTGGTGGGACATAAGGGGGAGCTACTAACCTGTTCGCATGCATCGCAGCGAACGTCTCCTTCCAATTGTGGCATCCCGCCACAATGGAGTACTCCGGCAGCCACTCTATACCCCTGCCTGTCCTACTCTCCCAAGGCATGCCCGCATAAGGCGGACCTCTATGTGTGGGGAAGATGAGACTCCTAACCATGAAAGCATGTAACCCTAGAGGAACGGCCGGTATGCGGGTGCAAGCAGAAAAATCTACACCAAGACTCCTAGCAATGTGGGTAACTATCCCACCATATCCGATGTTTCCCTTCGCCTTGTTCTTGAGCTTGCTCATAGTAGCAGCCAAGAGAGTAGCACAATCTGCACGGCGTCCATAAAGCATACAATAGAGCAAGAATAGCTCATCCGTCTTTATCTTTTGGGGCGTCTCCGTCCTAGGAAAGAGACACTCCGAAAGAACACGGTGAGCTATCTTCAAAGCTAGATGGTACATCAATCTAGCTTTGGTATCATCGGGTTGCCAACGGTCCTCGTCGGCGTAAATCATTGCAACTTCCTCCCAAAAGTCCTTGGGGTAAACACCGCTCGGAAATCGACCATTGAAGGTCTCATGAAACCCAAAAATAGTCCCAAACTCAACGATACTCAAATGGTAGTCTCTTTCCATGAGACGGAAAGAGACGGTCCTATCTACGTGGCTGTGCTCGAAAGACGTCACAACCTCCTGGGTGATCTCCTCATAGGCGTCTTCTCGGATAGCCGAGAAGATAACTAATCCGGCTCTATCCAAGAGCCAAGTAAGGTCATCAACTATGTTGAGAGGATATAGATCCTCCAACAACAAATATCTAGGACCAATCACTGCCCTCTTCTGTATCTTCTCGAATGCAGCGAGATGGTTCTCATGTATGGTCGGGACTCTAGGGTGAGGAGGTGATGATGGAGGTGAAGGTGAAGATGGTGGTGAGGGTGAGGATGGTGGTGGTGCCCTAGAGGATGAGGAGGAAGGATTTCCCTTTCTTTTCTTATTCTGGTTACCCTTCTTCTCTTTTATCCTTCCCGACACTCTTCTTACAAAATCCATTCTGCACAAAAATTACGGTCTGTTCTTCCAAATCCACGGCCGTGGTTTACCCAGAGACCGTGATTCGTCTCAGAAAGTCACGAATCTCAGCAAATTCGCAAGCAATCACCACAACAAGCAGTCCTAGTCTAATTCCTTCCAGTCTTTATCAGTTCTTCCTAAAAATCTATAGCAAAAACGACCCAAATTGGCGAGAATCGAGAAGAAAGAATAAACCTCTTTTTCGGATTGAAAAATCCGAAATGCGCGTTTGTTGATGGATTTCCGCTCGGTTTGTCGCTTGGATCTTGTTTGTGGTTGAATTTGCTATAGTTTAGGATGAAGAATCGTTGAAAACGATTAGAAAACGAGGAATTGAGAGGGGTCGTGGTGTTTCGGCACTTAGGTCGTGGAAAGAGGGATTTTTGGGATGAATTTGTGAAGAATGTGGCTTATATAGTCGCAGGCAAAATTTTTGAAAATCACGGTCTGTCGGGGTGTTCCACGGCCGTGGAAGTGTACGGAACCGTGGTTTTGGTGATTTTTCAAAGACTTTTGGAAATTACGGGCACTGTAGCTATGACGACCGTAATTTAGACCGTGGAACCTCCTGTAGAGCTCCAAAGTCCAAATTTCGTCACTTTTCTTCGACATTATCTTCCCTTTCTCCTTTTCCATCGATCCTACAACCAAAAACACGAACATACCGGAAGAAATCGAGGCAAAATAAAGCGAAAACGTCTATTCTAAACTAATCTATGAATCGAAAACAAAAACGAAAATGCAATACCTTGGGTTGTCTCCCAAGAAGCGCTTTGTTTAAGGTCCGTAGCTAGACCATTCTCGCACTTATTCGAGTGCGGTAGGCGCGAACTCCTCAGCTTGGAGTTCCGGCGTATACTTCTTGAGTCGTTGGCCGTTCACCTTAAAACCTCCGCTAGCTTCACCCCATACTTCAACTGCACCATGGGGGAAAATACGCTTAATTAGAAAGGGTCCGGTCCAACGGGATTTAAGCTTACCTGGAAAGAGGCGAAGTCTTGAATTGAAGAGGAGAACTTGATCTCCTTCTTTGAAGTCCTTTGGAATGATATGCTTATCATGCCAACGCTTTGCTCTTTCCTTGTAGATCTTGGCGTTTTCATAGGCGTTCAAACGGAGTTCATCCAGCTTGTTGATGTCTAGGAGGCGCTTCTCTCCCGCTTCCTTCATGCCGAAATTCAGCCATTTGATAGCCCAAAACGCTTTGTGCTCCAGCTCCACCGGCAAGTGACAAGACTTCCCATACACAAAGTTGTATGGTGTGGTTCCTATGGGAGTTTTGTACGCAGTCCGGTACGCCCATAAAGCATCATCTAGCTTCAAGGACCAATCCTTCCTAGTCCTTGAAACCGTCTTCTCTAGAATTCTTTTGATCTCCCTATTTGAGATCTCAACTTGTCCACTCGTTTGTGGATGGTAAGGGGTAGCGACCTTGTGAGTAACCCCATACTTAGCTAGAAGAGCTTCAAAGCGACGGGCTATGAAGTGAGAACCTCCATCACTAATGATCGTCCTTGGTGTCCCAAATCGCGGAAAAATGGTCTTGTTAAAGAACTTAACCACCACCATGGCATCATTTGTGGGAGAGGCAATTGCTTCCACCCATCTAGAAACGTAGTCTACCGCCAATAGTATGTATTGATTTCCACAAGAAGATGGGAATGGTCCCATGAAATCAACTCCCCAAACGTCGAAAATCTCCACCTCTTGGATGTTGTTGAGGGGCATCTCATTCCTTCTAGAAATATTGCCTGTTCTTTGACAAGCATCGCAGCAGGAAACAAAGGATTGCACATCTCTAAATAAAGTAGGCCAATAGAATCCAGATTGCAATACCTTTGCGCTAGTCTTGTTTGAACTAGCGTGTCCTCCACAAGGTAGTGAATGAAAATGGCGGATGACACTTTGTATCTCATCTTCCGGAACACATCGCCGAATGATGCCATCCGGACCTCTCTTAAAGAGGAGAGGCTCGTTCCAATAGTATTCCCGGACGTCCTTAAAGAACTTCTTCCTTTGTGCGTAGGATAGTCCGGGTGGTATCTCCTGGCAAACCAAATAGTTAACAAAATCAGCAAACCATGGTTCGTTACCTTTGGAGATCACGTTGATGCACTCCTCTATGATGTGTAAGTGTTCGTCCGGAAAGGAGTCATCAATGGGTAAATGGTCGTCCTCTAGATGTGTTAGGCGACTCAAATGATCCGCAACAGAATTTTCCGAGCCTTTCTTGTCGCGGATCTCAAGATCGAATTCTTGTAGGAGAAGAATCCATATAATCAGCCTTGGCTTCACATCTTTCTTTGCAAGGAGGTACCGGATCGCAGCATGATCCGTGTAGACAATCACCTTTGCACCTACAAGATAAGAGCGAAACTTGTCAATAGCATAGACAATGGCTAAAAACTCTTTCTCGGTAGTGGCGTAGTTGAGCTGCGCTTCGTCTAGCGTTTTGCTAGCATAGTATATGGCATGGGTTCGCCCTTCCTTTCGTTGTCCAAGAACAGCTCCAATAGCTACGTCACTAGCATCGCACATAATGTCGAAGGGGAGAGTCCAATCCGGAGGTTGGATAATAGGTGCTGAAATTAGAGCTTGCCGAATGGTGTTAAACGCATCCAAACATTCCTGCGAAAACTCAAAAACCGCATCCTTCATCAATAGATTAGTGAGGGGTTTTGATATCTTAGAAAAGTCTTTAATGAAACGTCTATAAAATCCAGCATGTCCTAGGAAACTTCTTATCCCTTTCACCGAAATTGGGGGAGGAAGTTTCTCTATGGTCTCTATCTTAGCCTTGTCTACCTCTATCCCTCTACTAGAGACTAAGTGACCTAATACGATTCCTTCCTTAACCATGAATTGACACTTCTCCCAATTAAGAACTAGGTTAGTGTCTTCACACCTTTGTAAAACAAGAGAAAGGTTAGAAAGGCAATCGTTGAAAGAGGAACCGTATACGGAGAAGTCGTCCATGAAGACTTCCATGATTTCCTCTACATATTCGGAGAAGATGGCCATCATGCACCGTTGAAAGGTGGTTGGGGCGTTGCAAAGCCCGAACGGCATTCTCCTATAGGCGAACGTACCCTAAGGGCACGTGAATGTGGTCTTCTCTTGATCATCCGGATGTATCGGAATCTGAAAGAAACCACTATAACCGTCAAGGTAGCAAAAATGTGAATGTTGTGCTAACCTTTCAAGCATTTGATCGATGAATGGCAATGGGAAGTGATCTTTCCGCGTTGCGTTGTTGAGCTTGCGGTAGTCTATGCACATCCGCCATCCAGTCACGGTTTGGGTAGGAATGAGTTCGTTGTTCTTGTTGGTGATGACCGTCATTCCTCCCTTCTTCGGAACTACTTGAACTGGACTCACCCACTTGCTATCGGAGATAGGATAGATGATACCTGCATCAAGAAGTTTAAGAATTTCCTTCTTGACAACCTCCTTCATGGTCGGATTCAACCGCCTTTGAGGTTGTCTTGAAGTTCTAAAGTCTTCCTCCATTAATATCTTATGCATGCATAGGGAGGGTTTAATTCCTACTAAGTCCTCAATAGTATAGCCTATGGCTTTTCTATGTTTCCTAAGGACAATCATGAGCTGTTCATGTTCATCTATGCTTAGTTCGGAACTAACGATAACCGGAAAGGTAGAATTAGATCCAAGAAAAGCGTACCTTAGATGAGTAGGAAGTGGTTTGAGTTCCATCACTTTCGGAGCTTCCAATGATCCTTGAGGAGCTTCCGACGTTTCCTTAGAAGTTTCTAAGGGTGTTGAGTGAGTTGGAGAAGAATTAAAAGAAGTTGAAGAAGTATGCCGATCACCCTCTTCCACGGTCAGAATTACGGGCTCTCCATATGTTCCACGGCCGTGTAATCCCCTGGAATGGAGGTCGATTCTGGTTGTGAAATCCACGGTCGTGGAATACAGGGTATGACCGTGGATTCTAACATTCTCAGCCTCATCGTGGAGTTTCTCAAACTCCTCTTCATGCATCTCTTCTTGTGCTTCCAAGGCTTCAATTTCCTCTTTCCACTCTTCTTCTTCCCCTACATCTGTTAGACTCATGGTAATAACTTTTTGTAAAGGATCGTTAAAGAGAATTGCGCTTACCTCTTCCCTAGATAAACCTTCTTCATCTTAGATATCGTAAATATCCTCATCAAAGATTGGTTCCTTCACTAGAGTGGAAAGAACGAACTCTACTTTCTCTTCTCCAAAATCAAAAGCGAGTCTACCATTCTTGCAATCGACCATGCAGCCGGAAGTTGCAAGAAACGGTCTTCCGAGTATGATCGGGACCGGACTATCTGCAGGAATGTCAAGCACGACAAAATCAATGGGAACAAAGAATTTACCTAGCTTGACCGGGACGTCTTCTACAATACCGACGGGGCGAGTGATGGATCGATCCGCCATGTATAACGTCATTTTCACCGGTTTAGGTTCGCCTAAACCGATCTTCCTGCACAACGCAAGTGGTATGATGCTCACACTTGCTCCTAAGTCACATAAAGCGTCATATGTGACATCTCCCACTCCAATGGGAATGCAAAATGACCCCAGATCTTTCAACTTTGGGGGCATTTTCTCCTTCATGGTTTTGATGAGATCCGAAGAATCCGAACTCATCTTGACCTCTCCGAAATCTTCTAGCTTCCTCTTGTTAGATAGAAGCTCCTTCAAGAACTTGCCGTAAGCGGGCATACCTACAATGGCATCAATGAATGGTATATTAATATGCAGCTTACTCATGAGTTCTATGAACTTACCGAATTGTTTGTCTAGGCGCGCTCGCGCTCTAGATTGAGGGAATGGTAGGGGAGGTTTGTAAGCTGGAGGAGGAACATAGACATCTTCCTTCTCCTTCCCCATCTCTTTGTCCTTCTCTACGGGGACTTCAACGAACGTAGGCTGCGGATCGGTAGTAGTCACTCCGCTCCTAGTCGTAATCGCCATCACCCTTCCTTTAGGGTTGTCCTCCGTCTTTCCTGAAAGCTTCCCTTGATTTCTAGGAACTTCCTGCGCGTGGTTGAACATTTGGTTTTCTAAAACTTTTTGAGTTTTATCAACCTTAGAGACTTGATCGTCAACCTTGATGAGGCGGTTTTCCAATCCTTGAAGCTTTCCCAAAATCGTCTCCAACATGGGATCGGACTTCTCCTTCCCCGAAGTGTTTCCTCCATTAGATGATTGCCCCTGGCTTTTCAAAGGAGTAGAGGAAGAGGAGGGTGGAGTTAGTGAATTTGAGTTGGAAGGATAAGAGTTACCGGAATTTTGTTGATTGGAGCGCCAATTGTTGTTGTTGGAACCCCTATTGTTGTTCCAATTGTTGTTCCGGTTGTTGTTGTTTCCATTCCAATTGTTATTCCGGTTGATGTTCCGGTTGTTGCGGTTTGTGTTATCACCGCCATTGTTGTTGCCCAAATAACCAACATTTTTCCCTTGTTGCTTTGGGAAGTTGGTCTTGATAGTCTCCTTCAATTCTTTGATCTCATTGTTGAGGGAGAAAATCTGATTTTGAGCTTCATGTGTGAGCTTCGCTCCTTGCTCCACACGATTTCCCTCCACTTTCCGGTGGGAATACTTCTCTATGACTCTTGCTTGCTTCTCAATGAAGTCCCAAGCGTCATCTTCTCTCATGTCCATGAACGTTCCACATGAGAGGGATTGGAGGTTGAATTGCGTTCCCGCATCCAGCCCTTTGTAGTAAATTTCCAGCAAGGCAAGCTTGGATATGCCATGATGAGGGCAATCCAAGAGCAAATCCTGAAACCTTTCCCAAGATTGAAACAAACTTTCGTTAGGTCTCATAGAAAAAGCATTAATCTTACCTCTAAGTTCCGCCGTTTTGGAAGACGGAAAGAATTTGGTGAGAAACTCCGCCGAAAGGTCTTCCCACGTATCTAGTTTCCCACTAGGAAGAGCTTGATACCAAGACAACGCTTTCCCCTTCAAAGAGAAGAAGAAAGGCTTGAGCTTGTAGCTGTTGGTAGTAGCATTCTTCGGTCTCATCGTCTCCATCATACACTCAAAGTTTTGCAAGTGTTGGTGTGGAGATTCAGCGCTTGTCCCGCCAAATTGGTTTTGGCGAACAAGAGTAATAACTTGAGGGTTAAAGCTAAACCCTTGCACATCTTCAGCATCAAAGTTCACGCCCAAACGGCGTGGTTGTTGTGTTGGATCCATCCGCTGGCCAAGAGTTCTTGGCTCATTATCCACACGTTCGACCCTCACATTCCTAGATGGAATGCGGCGATTAGCAGCTCCTTGTGGATGGAAGGGATTTATGTTGATCGTGGGATCAATTTCTTCTAACGGTGGCATGGAAGAGTCACTATCATCAGCGGATGAATGACTTCTCCTTCTTCTAGATCTTGATACCCTCCTTGAGGATTGCTTGCTTCCTTTATTCTTAATGTCGCTTAACTCCATCCTCATTTGAAACATCGCATCCTGTAGTTTGCTAACTTCAGATTGATGACGATCCATTTCATCCCGGCGGAGGTTCTCATTCCATTGGAGTTGAGCGTCCTTCTCCGCCAACTCCGTTTGAAGATCACGTTCGTGTTCTTCAGCCATCTTCTTTTCCTTGCGCTTTTGCCTTAAGGTTTTCTCTAGCTCTTGATCAAGAGGTAAGAGATCCTCGGTGTTCCTAGACCTGCGCATACACGCAAGAAAATATCAAATAACGAGAGCAAGCTCCCAAGCTTGATAACCGGCTACCGAATTCGGCCGAAACCAAATCCTCGGCAACGGCGTAAGCGAAGATGACGGAATCTCCTTTCGTCCGTCTTTTTATAGGGCAAGATAAAATATCGGCCCGGCCCAATCTTCAAAAGATCGTGGCTTCAAAGTGTGGCGAAAAAGATTCGCCAAGATCACGGTCGTGGAAGTTTCCACGACCGTAATTTTAGAGCGTGGATTAGGTCACGGTTTGCAGCATATATTCCACAACCGTAATAGTTACTGGAATGCATCACGCTTTTCTACACAAGATCCACGGCCGTGGAACTGAACGTGGTTTGTAATACGGCCGTATTTTGAAGCGTGGTTTAGGGCAA
This sequence comes from Fagopyrum esculentum, assembly GCA_033239045.1. Classification (NCBI taxonomy): domain Eukaryota; kingdom Viridiplantae; phylum Streptophyta; class Magnoliopsida; order Caryophyllales; family Polygonaceae; genus Fagopyrum; species Fagopyrum esculentum. The sequence goes on along the minus strand of BSUD01000006.1, from coordinate 25,472,743 downwards.
GAACGTGATTCTTCCCTAGCCTCGTGCATTCCTCAAGCTAAACTCCAATTTGCTTCCTAAGAATGTCCTCAATCTATGGACTCACTCAATCAACTTCTCTTTTGCTCGATTCCGTTCGGAAATAGCTCCAAATCACCTATAATCAACATAGAACTAGTGTAGACATCCATATTGACAATATAGGTAATACTAGCTCACATATGTAGCAAAGTTCAATCGAAGACTATCAATATGAATCAAATACGTTTAGAAAACGTGCCTAAAATATCACAATATTTCATGCTAACAGTATTCGTACGGGATTTAAACGTACGGGAATATTTACGGTTTACAAGATTTATCATTTTATGTAAATCGAGGTCACATAAAATGATAGAATCTAAATCGTTTTATTTTTATTTACAAGAATAAAAGTTGGCGGATCGGAATCCGGTTGAATTCGGTATTAAACAGAGTTTAAAATTTTCGGGTATTACAACATATATAAAAACAAATACATAAAACCGTATAAACTGTATAACCAAAGGTTAACAACAACATAGCCGAGTATGAAACGACATCCTCACACAGGAGGTATACAAGACATCATCCTCACGCAGGAGGGAAAACATAAACAACCCCAAAACCAACCACCTAATGTACGAGAGTCATCGGCCTGCCACCCTGCCAGATCACCCAGCAGCGCCTATCCTGCAAACATCTACAACACGGTATGAAACCGTTAGCTAACCATACATATATGGGGTAATACATAAGCACAAGCACAATCATGAAAGATAAACACATCAGCATGCTATCACACATTTACCCATTTATTATCTTTATATAATAACCATTCACTCAAAAAACCGTATATATATAGATAGATGAAAGTATGTGACACGAGGACCGATACATCCCCGCCTCTGAGTGCAATGTCCAGCTGTACGAGTATCGGTCACACAATCCGTGTACCCTATGGGAGTGGATTGCGCCATTCCTGTAAACCAGTCTGGCCCGACATCAGAGAACCTCCCAGACTTCACGGCGGGATGAAAGGGAAAGGTTATCACAGCCACGCAGTGGGACAGTCAATAGAACATAGGTCGATAAAAACGACAACTCATGTTATCATAGCAAACATATAAAGCACACACCACTCATGCAAACGCCCAATATAGGGATGGTAGCTAAGTAAGTCCTATGGACTTACCTCAACCTCGTACAATCACAACCACGATCAACCTCCAATCCTGGGAGGGACACTGCCTAATAACAAGGCATAAAGAGATATCAATATTCCTATCAATCAAAAAGGTCACATCTAGACTCAAGGGATCCATAAGGATCATAATCAATCTATAAGCCTCACAACCAACTAAACCTCAATATCTCAACATAACTCACAATTCCTCAAATCTCAAGGTAGTATCTAATCAACATTCCTCAATCTCAATTCTAATCCTAATTTAATTAATTAACCTTTAATTAATTAATTAGATTTTGCCAGAATAACGTTTTGCCCACAGGCAATTTCTAAACCCCCTGTCATCAGATTTCATCAAACAAACTACCCATAATCATCAGAATAATAAAACGACCATAATGGAATTTCTAATTATCCATTTTGACAAGCCTAAAGTCAATTTAGGCCAAATCGCAGTACGGAAAACGAATAAATTCATAACTTATTTGTTACTAACCCGATTTACGATCTGAAAGAAGATTCGGAATCACAACGACGCAGGCTACGCATGGACAACATCAAATTCGTCGGCATCTGAGCGATGGAATCTGCCTGGTGACATATATGCTCGACCAGCTCTTCATCTGCTCGGAAATGCAGAAACTCGGTACCGATATGAAGAGAATGAAGAGAGGAATCCAGAAACTCAAACGGAATTGAAATCGGATTAGAAACAGAGAGTAGATCTGAGTTTGAAGGTTGAGAGAAATCAGAGTTTTTACGAGGAAACGTGAAAGGAAATGAATTAATAAAGGATTTTCCGCTATTTTTAGTGAAGACGATAATTATCCTTTAGTAAAGTCGATAATTATTCTTTAACCGATCCAAAGGCGGGTCGAACCTCTTTCTCCAAACTTCTCGAGATTGGAACATTAAATCTGGAATATTGTAGGGATAATTATTCCACAACTGCCTCGGAAAACGTGTATTCCTAAGCCGTCTTTCTTAGCCGTTAAGAAACGAAATAACGACTCTTTTGGCCGTTTTGCCTCTCCATGTTATTTCATATCTAGGACATATCCGATGTCCTGATCATTTCTCTCAACTGCATTATTATTAATTGGAGCTCCCAAATGCTCCAAATAACACTAGAGGGTAAAAATAATAACCCGGGGGAAAAAGTAAAAATTTCCCCAAACGTCCAAAATTACGCTAGGAACATAACGGTGGAACTCTTACTCATCACTTGCGAAATCTTCGCGAGTTATATGTCAATTACTATCAACGATTAAGTTAATCAACATTAATTAGAATTCGGAAATCCTAGCTATTACACTTCTATAGAACTTGAAACTGTTCTTGTTGAGACGTTTAGTGGCTTGGATAATTCTACAGATGAGGAATGGTTGATCAATAGAAGGAAATTAAAAGAACAAATAAATGAAGAACAAGCACTTGCTAATGCGGAAGTTGATTTCGATGATGGAGAAAAATCAGGCCCATTTGATGAGCATTATGACAACCTTTATGATTTCAGTGTTGAAGAGCTTGTTAGGGAGATGAAAGGAAAAACCAAGGTACATGTTAATGCATCCATGAACAAGGATTTCAATAAGTGGAAATGGGCTTTAGGAATGAAGTTTGCTTCTGCTGAAATTTTTAAGGAAACGGTTACTAAATATTCCGTTGATCTCGGCTATTGTATTAGTTGGTGTAGGAATAACCACATGAAGAAATTAGAAGCAAAATGTTTGCATGGTAGTTCATGGAGGATATATGCATCATGGGATGGAAAAACAAAATTATTTGTAGTTAAGAGTTTGAATGATATGCACATATGTAGTTGAGAGGACTACAAAAGCATTCAAGTGAAGTCATCATTCCTAGCTAAAGAGTTTGTTGCTCATTACAAGAGGGATCCACATTGAAAATCTAAATACTTGAAGAAACTAGTTAAAGAAAATTATGGGGTTCGCTTGTCCAGATTCCAATGTTGTAGAGTAAAACGTGCAGCCCACAAGATTTTGTATGGTTCACTTGAAGAACAATACGTGGCTTTGAGGTCCTAGATTGCTGAGTTGAAGAGAGTTGATCCTACGACTACGATTGTGTTGCTCACTGTTGAAAATTTCATACCAAGAAGTCCGGATATATTTAAGAGAATGTATGTGGGTTTTCATGGTCTTAGAGAATGTTTTTATAAGGGGATATAGGCCAATTTTCTGTCTTAGTGGTTTCTTCTTAAAGACATTTCTCGAAGGCATGCTCTTATCCGCAATTGGAAGGGATGGAAACAATCAAATGTTTCTTGTGACATGAATTGTTGTGAAGGCAAAAAATAAATCTTCATGGAGTTGGTCTTTGATGACCTTGAGGAATGACATACAAGGATTTGATGGCGAAGAGTGCACCATTATATTAGATCAACAAAAGGATTTGAGGAATGACATTGGAAGCAAGTAGCTCATCCGTTACTTCCACCACAAATCAAAATTGGAAGCAAGTAGCTCATCCGTTACTTCCACCACAAATCAAAATTGGTGATGGAAGGCCGAAGAAGAATAGAAGGAAAGATCCAAGAGAGAGATTTGACAAGCCCAGAAAGCTAACAAAACATGGAATAAATATGACATGCTAGAATTGTAAGGATATAGGTCATAACAAGAGGTTTTGTTTTTAGCATCAAATCCTATTAATCAACCCGTAAGACTTTAACCAAAATGTGTTATTTTTGTTTATCATCTTGTCATCCCTATATATATATATATATATATATATATATATATATATATATATATATATAAGGTGAGACCTAGAGGGAGACCCAAAAAGAATAAAAGTTCCAAATAAAGGTCATCTAGACCAAGAGGTAGACCAAGGAAGGGTCAAAACCAATTATTATCATGAATGAAAGACTTACTTCAAGGATGGGTGTTTATTTTGATCCAATCAATTCAAACATTCATATAAATTTGAGTAATTCGATTTTTGAATGTAGTATATGTATCATTTAGTTATTAAATTGTAATTGCAGCCTAGAAGATGCACCATTTGTTGTGCCTTCTCAGCCGTGAAGCCCTCAAGTTTGGGAATAGTATGTTTTTGTTGCCTAAATTTTCTCGTATGACTGAATTTGTTGTAATAAGTGAATTTCTAGCCATAAGTTTGATCTTATGGATTTTTTGTCAATTACCAAATTGTTAGTGAACTTGTTGTCATAAGTTTTTATCTTATGAGTTTCTTTTGTCAATTATCAAATTGAAATGTTGAGGAACATAATCAATTTGCTATCATAAGTTTGTTGTCGTAAGTGTTTTGTTTGTTGTCATAACTTGCTCTTTTGTTTGTTGTCAATTTGTTGTTATAAGTGTTTTATTTAGCTCACTTTGAACTCTAGTACAACATAAACGTTAGACACCCTTCAATTTGATATGCAAGGAACAATATGAGAGAGAAAAATGCAGAGGATGTTGAATCTTCCAGCCAATAGTACATTTTTTTACAAATCTAATTTTTAAGTTAATTTGCTGATTTTTTTGCAATTATTGTCAATATTCTTCCTACTGTATAACTATACAACTATTGCTATTTTTTTCACCATTAAAAACACTAGTGGCACAAAGAAAGGGTCTTTAAGTAGCTACCATTGAATAATATAAATGACAACATAAATTTAGCTTGAAGTTACATAGCATATAACAAAGCTCCAACAAGTACAATAACAACTAGGATAAAAATTCATGAGCCAAAACATATTTTTACATTCATTTTTTCTCCATACTTGCTTGAAAGATTTCCAGCCTTCAACATTGCATTTTCCTTCATCAACCTTTTCAATTCAACCTCCATGGAGAGCTTTTTCTCCTTCAATTTTACAGCCTTCAACTCTAACCTCTTTGTATCTTGTGCATCAGACACCATCTTATTATAAAGACCTTCATCATTGTTTATCTCCCTGGTTGTTAAGATAGTCATAGCCTCACTTTCTTTCTCAACCCATCCAAAGAATGTACAATCCTTTTCATGCAAGTTAAATTCTAACAAATATTGTAAATAACCAAAACATAATTCGATTTCTAACAAGTGATAGCTTTTGTAATTACACTATCAAACATCAACAACAATCAACCCTAATAGCGACACCTGAATGTCAAATTTCAATACCATAAAGGGTCACGATAAAACCATTTTTTCTTTGATCGAGGTATCCTTATCCGTCAACACCACCGCCGACAAATTTTGGTGACATAGAACCTTTCAGTTCTTCCAGCCTTGTAACTTCTACTTGTAGATGATTGATCACTCATCTTCTCAAATCTATGAGGTTGAATTTTGCTATTGCTAAACAGAGCTAATTTGGGATTGAGATTGAAAGACAAAGGAGGCTAGGATTCGTACATGAAAGGGCACAAATATGAACTTTTGCAATTGATGATTAAAAGGTGTGGGAGGTAAATTGTTTTTCTTTTTCTTTTTTAATTTCTCATTTCACTATTTTTTTGGACATGTCAACATCTCTAAAGCCACCTCATCACGATTTCGTGGGGGGGGGG
>BSUD01000006.1:25403877-25466861 GCA_033239045.1 Fagopyrum esculentum | reverse complement strand
GGGGGGGCTGGTGCTAAAAATTGCAACAATCCTCTAAAGTTTAGGCTTTTTCCGTAATTTTTATAGGTCGGTGTCACCGCCCGCAACATTACTATTAGTCGTGCTATTAATAGCATTTGTGCCTAAATTAAATGACAAGCTACTGGCTTACTACAACAATACCAATAAGATCATCCAACTGGTAGTACACGTGTTGCAGGCATAAAAGTTGGCTTACTGTAGTGTATTAAACAAGGTTAGAAGTGAAATAGTTGATGAAACTTGATGCTTATATGTTCTGCTTAATGCTCTATGCTGACTTTTCTTTGTTTGATCTAATTTCTTAGGTCGATTGAATGACTAGTTATATGTTTATTCATTCATATGAACACCCTAATCAAGCTTCAAGGCTCTCAACGTTCAAGATGAGAGTAGGGGATGTAGATTTCGGGTTTTCGAATCGGAAGTTCGATTAGGGTTTTTGTTCGAGAGGAGAGTATGAGAGATGTAGATTTCTTAAAAAGTTCTCTCTTTTATACTCTTTTTTTTAATAAAATCTGTAAGAAAAAGAAAGTTTGCAATGATATTTATATATATATATAAAAGACTTGTAATGGTGTAGGTCTTAACAAGATATGTTAAATTAGCCCCTCGAAAGAAGGAGATGAATTTTGTGTGACAATGGCACCCGTGATATTGGGTCGGGATAAATCCATCAATAATTGTCCAATAGCATGCCATAGACAACAGTGCAAACATGTGGGGTCGAGCAAAAGAAGGCTCCCGTATGTATAAACAAATTTTGATAGTTTTGGTAAAACGGATACCTAACAAAATTTAAAGAATTTTGTTAAAACCGAAGATTATGGATAAATAAGTCCCTTTTAGCAATTTATGTGAGAGTCATCATATTGTTTTTGTGGAAACCGAATAATCAAATTGGTGAGCTCGCAAGAACCCTTGTTTATTTCATTACAAACTGAAAATTTTCCAGATGATGAAATATTTCCAAGAAGTATAGATGATTTGGTATTGTTGTCATGCTTTGGAGAGTAAGTTGTCACATTTTGAATTTCAAAAAAGTTGTAAGTCTTTGGTTATTAATTTTAGACACTATAAAAGTAACCCTTTGTGAAACAAGAAACAACTAGTACAGAAACAATACACCATGTATTTTAGTTTTAGACACTTAAATTGTGTATGTGTTGTAGTGATATTAAATTTGGAAGTATAACGTTGTTTATTGCCAAGTACATCGTAAAAGAAGAAGAAGTATACCATCTTTAAGAAAGAAAAGGGCAAAATCTCCATGAAGGGAGAGGCTGAGGCATTTATAAGATGGAAATAAACCGACTTCGGTATGAGTTTTAGGTAAAATTCATAAAAGAGTATACAATTACACACTCATAAAAAGAAGTAATTGGTCTCCAATTGTGCTATCTAGAGCAAATACGATGGGATAAAATCAAATCCAAAGAGGTTGTAAGTCATAACTCGATTCATTTTGATAAGTCGTAACAATATCAATTTGGGTTATGATTAGTTGAAGAAATAAACATGGGATAAGACATCTAAAATAGGACCCAATCTCACTAGAAATTGACAAAATAAAATAAATAAAGAAGCAATAAATTTACCTTAAAAAATTAGCTTAAAATTTTTCACTATACCCAACTACAAAAATCAAGCCGCAAAGAAGTTACAACCTTGAAATCCCTTCTAATCGAACCAACACAACCACCATTGACCAAAATACCATGCCAAGAAGTTTTCCAACTAAGGCACCACCGATTAGACTCCTTTGATCTTTTTAAAAGAAGAAACATGACTTCTATAGAAGATTTGTTAAGAACTCCAAAACTTGTTCTTACAAGCCGACCACTTAATCTTATTTAATGACACAATTGATAGAAGAAGATGAAAAATTTTCTAATTTCCTCAGATTTAGTTTTTTATTGACATTTTTTGGTTATATCGGAAATGTTTAAGATGCGAGAGATTTTGAGGAGGAAAGTAGATGGTTGTTCCATCTATTTTCCATAAATAGCTTATACTCATTGTTTCATTGTTTTCTTTTCTGACGACGGGCATTGTGCTCGAACATCAGACACCGGTGTTCAATGTTTTTTTTATTTTTTTTGTTAACATAAGAGTTTTGGCACCGAATCTCACGCCCGATTTTAATAATTAAAAAGGAAAGGTTGAGAGTCGGCGCCTTAAAAATTTTCTTCGATAAAAAGTAAATTAAAAATCATATAAATAACACACCCTTCTATTTTTTTCCCTTTTACTCCGTGAGAGTGAGGGACGGGCCAAGAATTCCAAGGAAGGGACACATGCAAGCAAGTTGCAACGGAACGGAGGTTTCAAGTTCAAACTAGGGTTTTTACTAGTGAAAATGAGATGTTTTTGTTAAGTGCGTTGATTTTCTAAAAAAATCCACGGGCGATTCTGTATTAATTAATCAAATTTGCTTAATCAAACCTAATCAACCGACCCCTAAATGCCAAACTAACAACTGCGAAACATATCAATAATTATATGATAATAATTGGAGTTCGCCTAATCATATTCTAATTATTTGGCAACAACTAAGTACTACATATAATAACAATTTAGTAAAGTCCATGCAAGAACATGACATTGTCGTGATATGCACTATCATAACACAACAACGACGCAGACAATAACTTTATAGTAATATATTTTCACTAAGAAGTAAGATATATAATACCCAGGAAAGAAAAACCAATGTGGGAAGAAGAAAGCCAAAGCTGATTCTAATCACAGCATGAGAAGCTTTTTCAAAGGATTCTTCATTTCTTGTGCTCCCTGCAGGAAGAAGCAGATTGCACCTAAGAACTCTACCTCTCCCCCGGCCCCGTTGAGCCCGAGGAACGTCCTCAATCGGGCACAGTCAACTCCTCGTAAAGCATCAGAGACTGTTACACACGTCAAGTTGGCCCGGAATTTCAGCCAAAAGAGCGAGTTTGATCAGTTCATTTCTGGACATGGGGAGAAGTCAATTAACCGCGATCTGCGTAGAGCAACCTCGGTTGATAGGACGACAATGGCGGGAGACAGATCCTACAGAGCTTCGGCTTTTGCCAAAAGCAGGACAATGTCAAGCAATGATACAAGGAGAAAAGATTTTCGGATAGACTCTTCAAAGCTGGAAAGAAGCTCAAGCAGAAGCCATCATCAACCTATCATTTTCTCCACATCAAATGGGTTGATGAAGCCTCACCACATGGAGATGAAGCTAGAGTGCACCCTAGATGAGCTTTGCTTTGGATGCATCAAGCAAATCAAGGTTTCCAGAGATATTATACACAACGGGTTTGTTACTCTATCAGAGCATATAGATAGTACTAAATTTATTGGTATAACAATATATCTTCTAACAGATGCAATTTCTTCTTATTAAAGGCTAATGACCAATGAGGACGAGTTGCTAACAGTGAACGTGGAGCCAGGATGGAAGAAGGGAACTATTATTACTTTCTATGGAGAGGAAGACAAAGAAGCCGAGAAATACTCATGTGATGTAATCTTCATTGTGGTAGAGAAGAAACACAAGATATTTAAGCGGCAATGTCACAGTGAAGAAGACTTGGAGATACAGATAGGGTTGCCATTGGTAGATGCCTTGGCAGGGTGCAAACTGAGAATACCCTTGCTAGGGGGAGAGCAAATGGCAATAGCTATTGATGAAATCATTCAACCCGGGTTTGAGAGGGTAATCAAAGGCCAAGGAATGCCCAGGCTAAAAGATCTATCCCAAAGAGGTGATTTGAAGATCAAGTTCAATCTTGAGTTCCCTACAAGCTTGACTGATTCTCAAAGGTCTGAAATCTTAGAGATTTTGGGTGACTAGATTGGCACTTCCAATTTTCCCTCTGGACAGAATAGTTCAATATGAGGAACATCACAGAGTGTTTTCAGATTACTCAACACTTGCAAGCGACATGAATGTTCACAGCAATCTATTTCTGAATATAAATTTATGTAGATATTGAATTGCCTTTGCGACAGACTTAGCATGACATATCAATATAATCAACCAAACATCGATAGAAAGAATATATAACGCAAAAGATGTAACTTTCGACAATAAAACAAACTTCATTGTATAATCCACATCACAACAAAATAATCCTTCAATCCCTAACCGAAAATCTCAAAGAAGAAAACATCAAATGAAAATAACACAACTTATCTGAAACGAAGAAAACTCATTCGATTCAGAAGGAACAGATCAACGAAGTCTCCTAGCTTCTCTCTCGGACTCAAGAAGGGTGAGGATGTCACCTTCTCTAACGGGTCCCTTGACGTTTCTCATGATGAAACGGTTCTGGTCGTCGAGGAACTTAACTCTAACCTGGGTAACTTGACCTCGAGAGCCAGTACGGCCCATCACCTTAACCACAAGAGCGTGCTTGATCTGGGAATCCATGTCTGCAATATTCAAAGAAGAAATCTTTCATACATTGCCATGGAAATTTAGAAATCAAAATATATGCAGCAAGCAGAGAAAAGTACGAGAGGGTTATCGAACAGGGAAAATGCGAATAAACGAAAGCGAGGGTTGAAGAGGAGACCTGATCGGTACAAGAAACCTAGCAGCTGCTGAATTGGAGGGACTTGTAAATTCAGAGCTAGGGTTTAAAGATATGCAGGCGAGTACGAGAGGTAAGCACAAGTAGTACTAATTCATAGATGGGCTTCGGCTAACAGATAAGTTCCATACGTGGCCCACTATCATCAACTCTTTACTAGGCCCAATATTATCAATTATTTGCAAGGCCCAAAACTATTCGTGCAAATATCATATTATATAGAGTAATGTTATTCTCAATGAAAAACAAAGTCCAAGAAGACAAAAGATACGGGATGTACACAGGGCGGAGCCGGGAAATTATTAGTAAAAATATATATAAATATTGTCAAATATATAAACAATTAATTTACAATACTTTAGACGAGAAAGTAAAACAAACGCGACGATTTTTTGCCTTAGCAATTCATCGATAACCGAATCGATGTCAACTTTACTCACAAATTCTCTTTCAATATAGATCATCAAAGTATCACCAAGAAACTCATCTGCCATTTTGTTACGAATATCAGTCTTCACATGTTTCATTGCTGAAAACGCTCTATGTGTAGTGGCGGTAGAAACCGGTAAAGTTAATACAAGATGAATCAATTTGCTTATCATTCTGAACTGCTCATCTTTTTTTGTTTCCACCAACTTCTCCATTAATTTTGCAAGTGTGGATACTTGAAACTCTGAATTGGAGACAACAAAAGCACGATAGTAGGGCAACTCACTCTTCAAAAGATTCCTTTCATGTTCTTCAAAATCTCTAGGATAGAACTCTACTGAAAGTTTGTAGACATCATCTGCATTGAACGAATGAAAACAATCTTTTGGATTGAGGTCTACAGTCAACTGAAGTAGTCTGATAGTGGTCTCATTAAACCTTGAGTTCAACTCGGACAACTGAAACTCTATAGATTGATTAAAATGCTCAACATGATAACGATACTCAAGAGTTACTTGTTTCACACCACGACTACTCATGTCAGGTACTTGTACTTCGTGTTTTAAGCAAAACTCTTGAAGTAATTTCTCCCATCCTTCATTACGTAGATCTTGAAGAAGTGTTTTTGCAGTGGAAAGATGTTGAAGAGCACTCAATATGTCAACATATTCTTGTTGAAATACCTGACAAAGGAAGTTGGTAATTTCCATAACTTCCATCATTAAGTGCAAACTAAATGCAAACTCAAAAGTCATCAATTGATCTAGAGCACCACTAGCTTCTACTCGAGCCTTGGAGTTTGGACCATTCTCACTTATATTCTCAAGCACTTTACAAGTTGAAGAAAACATTTTAAGTACACTTGCAGTAGACCGAAAATAGGAACTCCATCAGGTAGAGCCTGGACATTTTAAAGATATCAAATGTTTAGCTAAATCTTGATAGAAACATATTAATAATGTTATATATAAGATAAGAGTTTTTACAAGTAAAACATGCACGTTGTAAGGATGTTGCTTGATTAGCTCCTTGTCCAGATACTAAGTCTCAACTTTCTAACATATCATCAATTTCTCTTCTTTGAAATGCTTGTAATTTTGTGTTGCGTTTAGGAGACGACTTGACAATATTAATAAGATTATCCAAGAAAGAAAAGAACCTCCAAATTGGATCACACTTCTTTGCAGCAGCCATTAACGTCAATTGCAATCTGTGAGCGAAACAATGGACAAAGTATGCATATTCACAATCATTGAGAAATAGTGTCTTCAATCCATTAAACTATCCTGACATGTTACTAGCATCATCATACCCTTGACTTCTCAATCTGTCAACTTGAAGATTGTTAGTAGAGAGGACATTACATATCTCTTTGTAAAGTGTTTCTAAAGAAGTCTCTAGAACCCGTCTAATAGCAAAAAAGCGTTCTGTTAAAATACCAACGAGGTTTACAAACCTCAAGATGATAGTCATTTACTCTCGTCCTGATTCATCTTGTGCTTCATCAACAAGTATAGAAAAATATGCATCTCCAATTTCCTCACGGATCATATAACGCACTTTGTTTGTCATGATTGTCAATATCTCTTTTTGAATTTCAGGAGAAATATATGTGGCATTTCCAGGTGCATTATTCAGTACAACATCATTGACTTCTGGTACCCATTTTGCTAAAAAATCCACCCATTCGATTACATTTTCACGATTCGTAGAAAGTTCCGACTCATTATGACCCCTAAAAGCACAACCCTGCAATGTCAATCGTTGCACAACCATGATTGTAGTTTTAAGTCTCAGACGGTTTTTTTATCACTTCTACTTTACTCACCCTCTGCATTACCGTATCGATATGACCAACTGGCTTCATCAAAGATTCAGCATATACAACACACTTGTAATGAGGAGATGTTGATTTTCCAACATGTTTCAAAAATACACATTCGGCTCCTTGGTGAACCCTCTTCCATTTGTTAAACCCACCATTTACTAAAGATGAAGAAGAATTTGTGTTGTCCACAAAAAGAAAGCATGAAAAGCAATAACACATATGTGTAGTAGGTGAATACTCTAACCAATAAAATTCCTCAAACCAACTATATTGAAAACGACGAAAATCGTTAACCTCATACTTTGCAAGCTTTGGTTGATACGGTCCATGCATCAAATACTTTCTCCTAATCTCGTCTCTTTTCTCAAGAGGCCAATCACATATTTTTTTTTCTTATTCCAGGATCACGAACTAGCTCAAAAGATATACCAGAAAGAGATTGATCGATTTCATTCGGAGTAGTAGAGGGTTGAATCGGTTGACTTACTTGATTATCAACCGGAGAAGACTGTTGATTTTCGTGTACCGGAGTTGATTCTTTGGGTTTGAAGAAAGAATACAATGTGAACTTCACTTTTTTCTTTGGTGGTTGTGAAGACATAATTAATCTGTAAACATAAATGCAGTCATTCTCCAATAAATTAACATAAGAAGTTCATCGACATCAATTTAATAATTAAAATCTTTAATTGTTATTTAATAAAGTTACAATTCGGTAAACAATTAGTAGACACTATAAAAGTATATATATTTTAAAGATAAAAAAATATAGAACACTCAACTTGAAGATCGAATACAATAAAAATGTCAATTAAAATAATAAATTAAGATGATAAAATTATATATTTATATGTATAGAAATTAATAAATACTAAACACTTAATTAAATAAAGTAAAAATAACAATAAAATCATTATATATATAATCAAATAATAATATAATAAATAATCAATTTAATAACAAGTATAAAATAAAATAAAAACATACTAAAAACATAAAACACTCAATTTCTAACTTCCAATTGACTAAAGTACCAACTACCAAGTAAGTAACATTTTGTATAAACTGAATTTCAAACTTGGAATAATTAATTGAATAAGAAAACAATAAAAAAAAAATACTAAAAAGCAGTACTCCTAGTAGGTTGCACTTGCCCAACTTACAAGGTTGCACCGTTGGTGATTGCTGATTGGTCCGTTGCAGACTTGTAGTGTACTTTGTAGTACAATACTACAGTCCACTATTTAATAATGACCATTACTAGCAGTATAGCACTAGTAGAATAGGTTGAATATTAGTATATAGAATTATAGGGTGTATTGGTGTAGGCAGTAGGCTTCAGAGTGCAGAAGAGCAGAATTCAAAAGCATCCTTTTCAGACGCGGCAAGGATTAGGTGTTATTGTTTTAATTGGTGTAGAATACAAAGTTTATTTGTAGGATTAACTAAAATTTTTTAAGATAAAAAAGTGGAATTGGGCCGGGGTGGGTGACGGCCCAGTCGAGCCCACCCCTGGATCCGCCCCTGGTTGTACATGCGCTTCATCCAGATACATGCACAGTCCGCATGCGGGTGAAAGTTGAGTTCATGTACCTCAAGAGGCACATGAACCCAACTGGGGCGCATGTGTCCCAAAACTAGTTGCAATCGACCGCGTAGTGCACATCCTCTCCTTTTTCCATTATTGTGTCACGCTGCTACCCACTCTGCATGCGCCTTAATTGTGCGCCTCTTGAGGCACACAGGAAAAGCCCGACGCGCATGGGACTCCGCATGTGCGCCAGGGGTGGGGTACTTGTCCGTGGAAATAGTAAGCTTGTATTATATACAACACAATTCATTTTCGTAAAGCATCGTAAAGAACTTGGACATTGTATGTCTCATGTATCGCGCGTTCCTTAACTATTGTCTTTAGGATTTCTTTGTTCCCGGTTGATGCGATTTGTCCTATGCCCAATTGTCGGAGGGTTTTGGATGTTTTTGGGATCATGTGGTTCATTGTAAACAACTCAATGCTTCAAATATAGGCATGGTCGGGTTCGTGATGTTTTATGTGACGTGTCTAAGAGAGCAGGGGTTGCGGCTAAGAAGGAGATACCTGTGACCTTCTTGACCGATCTGCGTGAAGAAAGGTCTACATTGAGACCGGCGGATGTGTTAGTATGTATGTGTTGGATTCAAGCCTAATGTGCATATGCGCTTGGATGAGCGACGAACATCCCCCACATTAAATCTGACACGTCAAAATTTCACATGGTATCAAAGCGATTTGATCTCAGATCATGGCTTATGGGGCTTGTCGGCCTCAAGACATTAATTGCGGGCATGAACAATGATAGTCCATCCGATTTGGCTAGCCGACTTTAAGGCATGTCGTCAAGTTTCAACCATGCCACACGTTTTTTTTTTGTAAAAGAGACGGTGAAGGCAAGACTTCACCCTAATAGATTAAAAGGAATAAAGAAAAGCTAACAAATGACAAGCCTTTGGGTCGCCACACCGTGAGCATCATTTTTTAATAACGGAATTAAAGAACTAGGAGAGTGCCTTAAAACAAACAACCCTAAAGGATAAACCGTTGCGTGAGAAGCCAAATGATATGCTGAAGATTTGGCCTCGCGATAGATATGACGGATTTGGACAAGCCAGTTCCTACCAATGAAGCCTTGACATCTAGATACCAGACTGAAGAGTTGATGAGTATATAAGATTGAACGATTAATAAGCAACAAGACAAGGGCAGAATCAATCTCCACAATCACCTTGCGGAATCCTTTCTCCCATGCTAGGTGTAACCCTGAAATGAGCCCCCATAGTTTCGCAATCGGCACCGAGCCAATACCAATGTTCATGACAAAGCCGCAAACCCATTGACCGTTCGGATCTCTAATAATATCTCCAACAGTCGTGCCCGTTGTCTCTAACGGAACCATCGGTGTTGACCTTAATCTAGTCCCGACCGGGAACCATCCATCTGATGTGTTCGACGCTCATAACGGGTTTTGCAAATAAGAGACGACAACAAGTGTGGGTTCGTGTAGTGCACCTCGTGTACTCGATGATTAGCAATGCCATGTTAGGAGGATGATTCGAGTTTCTGAATATATATTCGTTTTGCCATTTCCAACACTTTCAAAGCGAAACAACGAACAATGATTTCCAAGGTAGATCCGGCTCAATAAAATCGGGCGAGGATAAATTGAGCAATAACCAGCCGTGAATATCCTAATTGAAAAATTAGCTGTCAAAACAGTCGATAGGAGATTGAGTCAAATATCCCTAATGGTAGAACAGTCGTTGAAGATATGGAAAGCATCTTCAGTTTCCCAATCACAGATTGGGCAACGAGAGCCGGAGCAAGATGTCGTCGAAGTCCTTCAGCATTTGTTAACAGCATTCTGTATATAACTAGCCAAAGGAAGGTTCTCACCCTCTCAGGAACGTCAAACTTCCAAACCAATGCAAAAGGCCGAACATGAGGGTGTTGAGACCGGCGGTAGCAATAATAGCCTTATATGTAGAGGTAGAGGTGTACTGACCGTTATTAGACAGACTACAGGCGACACAATCATCAAGATTACCACTGTCACGAAGGGAGAGACAGAAGCCACGTTCAGCAAAGAAGAAGCGGGGAGAAAAGGAGAGATACGATTCCACAACCAGCCCAAACATCCGTCCCAAAGATCAGGGACAGAGGCGTGCATTTGATGCTCAAAGAGAGGGGAAACAGTTACAAGTAAAAAGGGTTTATCAGTACACCACACATCAGTCCAAAAACCTCTTGTTAAGCCCATTAAAGACAACCCATTTCAGGCCCAACGGAAGAACGTTCAGCTTAGCCCAAATAATCCCTCGCATAACATTCGAGCAATTTGAGATTGTTTGGCAATCGATGAAAGACCTAGCGGTCAACAGTCCATACTTGGTAGCCAAAATGCGAGCCTAGAGAGAAGATCCACACTGCAAATCTCCGGGCCAATTTCCCGAGAGCAGTTGCATTAGCATCGTCGGCAAAACGAATGTCGAGGCCACCAAACTCAACGGAGCACAAATATTGTTCCAAGCAACCAAGTGAATCTTTCTCCCACCTTCAGAATCATTCCACAGGAATGCACGACATAATATATCTAGATCATTGTAGATCGAAGTAGGCAACTTGATAGTGCGCATGATATACGAGGGTATTGCAGTCAGAATTGACTTCACCAACGTTAGCCGACCTACGAAGCTCAGACATTGGGCCTTCCAAGAGGCCAGACGACTCTTAGTTTTTCGACCAGAAATTGGAAATCACATTTACTCAAGAAGATATAATCGGAAAACCCAAGTAGTTTCTAAATTTTGAGACAATAGGGAAGTTGAGAACAGTGTGGATGAGGGAGTGAGTATGATCAGACACGTTAGGAGAAACCATAACCTGAGACTTCAGGGCACTGATTTTGAGGTCATAATGCATACAAAACTCCGACATGGAATTACTGATGGAAGAGGTATTTTCCATTGTGGCCTCGGCAAAGAGAACAATGCCGTCGGCAAAAAAGACGTGAGAGATAGCTGGGAAATCTCGTTTAATTCGCACGGGGTCCACCTGCCGCCCTCAACAAGGCCTTGAATCGCATGACTCAACCTTTCCAAGCAAAGTACGAACATATACGAAGATATGGGATCACCTTAGCGCACCCCTCTAGATGGGATGAAATGATCTAATAATTCACCATTTCATAGCACGTAAATGGCCTTGGATCTAACGCACTCAAAAATCCAACCCGTCCATCTCTTAGGAAGACCGAGAAACCTGCAAGTTTCATCCACGAAATCCCAAGACAAACGGTCATAAGCCTTTTCCAAGTCAACCTTGATGGTCATCCATTACTTACATTCATCTTCCTAGCGATCAAATGAATCAACTCCTGAACGAGAACAACGTTATCTTCAATCAATCTTCCCGGAATAAAGCTACTCTGAAAGGGACTAACAATCTTCTCCATGAGTGGTTGAAGGCGCAAAACCATAAGCTTAGAGATGAGCTTATAAACCACGTTACAAAGCCCAATAGGTCTGAATTTAGACATGTGGTCAGGGGTGATTCCTTTCGGTATAAGCGAAATGATAGTCTCATTCAAGGGAGGGGGCATCATACCAGAAGAGAAAAAGGCACGAACAAAATTAATAACATCTGAGCGCAATGTATCTCATGACTACAAGCACTTTAGATGTCTAATTTTGAACAGACAACTTTTGATCTCCAGTTAGTGAATGACGTGCATAACATGGTCATATCAACCTATCAAATCAAAGGAAAATTAGACTAAAAATTTCCAACATTAGAAGAAGTTTGGGACTCAGCAATGAAGAGGTTGATAAAATAATCTTGGGCAGTATGTTTGATCAGTGTCGGATCCGATAACCACGAGCCATCGTCATTTCTAATACACTCGACACGGTTATGACGTCTCCAAACTAACGTATGTACTGATGCGAAAGTAGGAGGTATTCCGATCGCCATCCGAAAGTAGTTTATCTCTCGATTTCTGACGCCGCAGGGTCTTTTCTTGATCCAAAACGACCTCAAACTCAAAAAGAAGGGAATATTCAACAAAATCAATCCGGCAGAAAGATTACATTCAAGTTCCATTTAGAAAGCAACTAGTCGTTCTATTAAGGCCTGTTTTTTAACCTCAATCTGTCCGAACACTTCACCATTCCACCTAAGGAGCCGAGCTTTGATTCTAGCCAGGGCAGAAGAGAGGAAAATGAAAGGGTCAACCCCCCAAGAAGAAGCCACCAAGTGTTTGGACTTAGGGTGCAACACCCATGCAGCCTCAAAATGGAAAGGTCTTCTTGATTTATCAGCCGCTCTAGGAGGATGGAGACGAAGAAGTATGGGATTATGATCTGAGGACAAGGCGGGTAAGTGCCTCACAGTGGCCTCGGGTCAAATGGCTCGCGCAACAACGTTAATGAAGACCCTGTCGAGGCATTTAGAGATTCTAGATTCAGGCGAGCGACCCCTATTCCAAGTAAAGGTCGGTCCGGAAAAGCCCATGTCCGTGAGTTGTGAGTCCTCAACCCACTATTGAAACATTCCGGAATCAGGTGAAACGGTGGTTGGAATATCACCCACATCGTCAAGGCTCAAGACGTAGTTGAAATCTCCACCCACAAACACGGAATCGGTACAAAGATTAACAACATCGAGAAGAGAGTTCCAACCAGTAGAGCGACGCCCGGGAGTAAGGGGGTTATAAACGGCGAATAGTTGAACTGTATAATTGTTGATTGTAACGGAAGCATGGAGATAATGAGGTTCTTTAGCAACTATGTTGATAGTAATGGAAGAGGAGTTCCACAACATCCATATTCCCCCTTCAAAACCATTCGCTTCAACCCTGGTGTTGTCTGTGAATTTTGATCTTAAACAGACATCATCTACAGAGTTTCCTAAGATCTTGGTTTCTAAAAGGAACAGGATGTTGATCTTATGAGGGTTATTCATGTAACTAAGGGCTTTGGGAAACCTTCTATTACCCGCACCCCTACAATTCCAAAATAGTGTATTCATTTAGAACCATCCAAACTGGCAGCACTGGGTAACTCCAGAATTTTGCTTGCCACAAGGACATCACTCATAAGTACATTTGAACAGACCGGAGGATCAGAGGGATGGAATCCTCCCGAGGATCCATCATCAACGTCCATGCCAGGGATCGCGTGGGTGGAGTTAAGCGTTTGTGCTGAGAGGGCAGGTGGCTTAGGAGACATGACTTCCACATCCATCGTAGAAGACGAAGTATCAACCACAACGGTTAGTTGAATTCTAGAGACGATACTTTGGGCTTAGGTTATGGTCAGGCCCGGATCTGAGGGTGTGCGAGGTGAGCGACCGCACAGGGCCTCCCAAAAATAAGGGCCCATATATTGTTAATAACCCAACCCACTAAATATAAAAAAAATCTGTAGAATTTCAAGCCTTTTTACAATAAATGAAGCCTTTGAAAATCAAATTAACCCAATACATCATCTAACGCACGCGGGGACAATCAATGAAAAGCAAATAAGAGGTTAATTAATTCTCTCTGCAGACACCTCTTCATCTTCTTCTTTGATTCATTTCAAAACCCTAAAGCAGCCTCAACTCTCCATGTCAAGCGGCGGAAGTCCTAGAAATCTTCCCGTTCGAAGAGGCCCATTGGCTAATCTTTGGTGCTTGCTACTGATGTATTTGCCGATTCCCCATCTCAACCTCTCAATTAAGTATTATCCTTTCAAATCTTCAAGAGTTGTGTTCTGTTTGTTCTCGTCAAGAAATCGACTTGCTTTTCCTTCCCTATCATTTATGCTATTTCCCTTGAACTCCAATTTGGTGGTTGTGGTTTTCAATTCCGTTCAATTTATCACACTGGTAAGTTCCTTTTCCCTATTCTATTTCTAATTTATTTCAATTTGTTGTGAATTTTTATCAGTTCCTAACCCCTTGTTGATTTGTGTTGACACACTATTTGCAGATCTCAACTTTAGCAAGGACTTTTTTCAATATTGAAGAAAAATGAAGAATCGATTGTAGCATCAGGTTGTTTCACTTTTTTTTAAATTGTTAAATTTTGGTCTTTAGTGCTTATTTTCCATTTAGTTATGTCTTCTAGAGTCAGAAATTTTCAATCTGGACATGAAAAACGTACAAAAAAGAAGAAGAGAATTGAAGAGTTAACAAGATCTCAAAAAGGTGCTCTTGATAGATTTTTTTATCAAAGAATCATCGATTTCTTTGAAAAAGAATAATTTTAATGACAATGAGGATAATTACTGTTGACGGGCACACTGTTGAGGGGGACAATATTAATGTTGAGAGTTATGATGCTAATGTGGATGCTACTAATGTTGATTGTGATGGTCCTTTTGTTGTTGATGTCACTGATATTGATATGAATAGGACTAATTCACTTGATAGTCATGAAAACAATAATGATAATGAAGATGTTAATGTTGATGATGATGATGTTGATAGTGCTAATGTAAATGATCCTAAATTGTTGAATATATATATGATCCAAGACATTGGAATTCTCTTGATTCGAAAATGATTGATATTTTGGCAACAAAGGGTCCAATGCGAGATTATTCTATTCAGAAAGGTCCCAAAAATAAACACTCTAGACGATTTCTGCTTTATTCTGTACTACAGTGCTAGCAAATGGTGAGAAGTGTGATAGAGATTGACTTGTTTATTTGAAAGAGCTTGATAAAGTCTTTTACTTTTGTTGCAAAATATTTAAGCAAGGTTACATAAGAGGTCAACTAGTAAGTGAGGTTTTGAACATTGGGCACATCTTGGTATTAGACTTAGAGAGCATGAAACAAGTGTTGAACATGTAAAAAATATGAGTACATAGTATGAGTTGCGTTTAAGACTCCAAACAAATCAAGCTATTGATAAAGTGTCACTAAAACAACTTGAGAAGGAAAAAGAATATTGGAGGCAAGTCTTAAATAGAATCATTGCTATGGTGAAGTTTCTTGCAAAACATAATCTAGCTTTTCGTGGAAGTAATGACAATTTGTATGAAGATAGCATTAGAAACTTTTTAGGATTGGTTGAAATGTTAGCTGAGATTGACCTGGTTATGTAAGAACATGTTAAACGTATATCTAACAAGAAGATTCATTTTCATTATCTTGATCATGGAATTCAAAATGAGTTAATACTTTTGTTTGCCTCTACACTGAAATCTGAAATAATTAAGAGAGTGAAACAAGCAAAGTATATTTCTATAATTTTTTATTGTACACCTGATATCAGTCACCAAGAACAAATGTCCTTGATATTAAGATATGTGGATGTCTTTTCAAATGTTGTAAGTGTTGAGGAATCATTTTTTAGGATTTTTGGAAGTAAATGATACAACCGGTCAAGGATTGTTTGATGTAATGTAAAATGAGTTAAAATGTCTTGATCTTGATATCGATGATATTTGGGGACAAAGTTACAATAATGGATCAAATATGAAAGGAAAAAATCAAGGAGTGCAAATAAGGCTTTTAGACATAAATCCTAGAGTTTTTCATACTTCTTGTGCATCTCATAGTCTTAATTTGTCTTTGTGTGACATGGAAAACACTTGTGGTAAAGCTAGAGATTGTTTTATAATCATTCAACGCATTTATACCATGTTTGCTAATTCTACTAAAAGATGGAAGATTTTCAAAAAACATGCCAAAAAGTATATTGTAAAGTCAATGCCAGCCACTCGTTGGGAGAGTCGTGTTGATAGTGTTAAAGCTATAAGGTTTCAAATGTTAGATGTAAGAGAAGCTTTACTTGAAGTAGCTGATGATGACAATGATTCGAAAATAAGAAGTGAAGCTAAATCATTGGCACAACACGAACTTGGTGATTTTGAGTTTACAATGTCTATTGTCATTTGGTTTGAGCTATTGTGTGCTTTTATTCCGTTAGCCAAGATTTACAATCGGAAGATATTCTTATTGATATTGCAATTGCAAATATTAAGGGTTTGATTTCTAAATTTCAAAGTTATAGAGAAACGGGTTTTACAGAAGCCTTAGACATATCTAAGAAAATTGTCATTGAATTGAATGCTGATCCGGTGTTTCCTCAAAGACGTAGAATTCAAAGAAAAAAACAGTTTGACGAGGATCCAAGTAGTACATCAATTGATTTTGAACAATCAGCTGAGGAATCATTTGGAACTAATTATTTTCTTTATAATATTCATCAAGGAATTGTTTCTCTAAGTAGAAGGTTTGCTCAATATCAGGAATATGATAGTATGTTTGGTTTCTTGTTTACTTCTCATAAGTTGCATTCATTGAATGATACATGTCTAAAGTCTGCGTGTATTAAAATCGCAACAGCACCTACATAACATGAACAATTAGATATCGATGAAAATGAATTGTATATGGAGTTGAAGTTGCTGCAAGAGTTTTTGCCCAAAGAAATGATGGAACCTATTGATATTTTGAAGTGTTTGAAATGTCGAGGTTGTTTTCCTAATGCTATTATAGTATATCGAATCTTATTGACTATTCCCGTTACTGTTGCATCTGTAGAAAAAAGTTTTTTGAAATTGAAACTACTGAAGACCTATATCCGCCCTACAATGGCACAAGAAAGACTTAATGGACTAGCTTTGATATCGATTGAAAAGGATCTATTAGAGAAATTTGATTGTAAAGATTTGATTGAACGTTTCATCTTTAGCAATGTTAGAAGGATGACACTTTTTAAGTTAGTGATGCTAAAGTATGGGGTTTTTTAAATTTTCGGATGTAACAGTTACAACAACATTATTTTGATGAATGAAATTTACCTATTTTTAATGTTACTATCTTTAATCGGGGCCTCATATTGATTTTTATACCGGGCCTCTAACGAGTATTGACCGGGGCTAGTTATGGTACAGTCCGGGTCCGAGCGGTTGGTGATACAAGGTCATTAGTTTTGGCCCGCTTTGGATTTTTCTTTTGAAGATTAGGGTTATCAGATTCGGTGGCAGTTTTTGTGATGATTGAGGGGCCCGGCCGCAGTAGGTTTGGGGGCATAATTGATTTCTCAATAATGGGAGCAATAACTTCCAGAGTAACGGCTTCGCCGTTACTATCATTTGGTGGGCTGTTAGGCTTCTCGATAGTTTTTTCGGTGGCTAGAGTTTGGAATCCATTGCCGGTGGTAATACTTGCCTGTTGTTTGATCGGTTTCTGAATCGGAGTTTGCTGAGTTTTACATGGTTTCCGGACCGCAGACATAAGAGACCCAAGAACGCATCCCTAGTGAGAATAGTGTCCCAGGAACGGACTGATCCGATTTAGTGACGGTTTGTAGGATACTCCTTCTGTTGTCAATTTTATTGTACTAATGATTCATGCATTTTTGCATCGTGTTAGTTATAGTACAACTCTTATACCTATAAAACTTATAAAGATTTTTGAACAATTAATGCAAAGTCTTTTCAAGACGGTTCATGCTTAACGAAAAATATATATAAAAATCGACCTTAAGTCTATATAAAAATGTTTGGTAAATAAATTATTAAATATTTCAAAGAGTGAATGTTCAATAAAAAATAAGAAAGAGTAGTAAAATAAAAGAAAAAAAATTATAAAAACCTTTGAAAGATAATTATCGCTTAATGAAAAAATAATATATAAACATAGTCTAATTTAATATCCACCATTTGGTATTTTTAATTTCCTAATGTAATGTTATAAATTTCTAACTTAATGGTAAGAGTTTACGTTAAAAGGTAACTGTAGGGGGTATTAAATTATTAACGTTTTAATTTAAGGCTCCAAATTCGATCAATACTTTTATGAGAGATTAGTTAAAAGAAAATCAATGAATAGAAAAGAAAAAACTTAACTTTATTTAGATGATTAAGTTAAACCGAACACAAAACCTAATACCCTAATATCATTTAAGTTATATTAGATCGGATCATTATTCATGGATATTCGGATTATCTGTTTGATCGAGTTAAAACTTAATATTTGAATATAAATTTTTTCCTTTCTTCATTATAATTTTTTTTATAAATAGTAATCCAAAGCCAAACAAAATAATTCAAATTAAAGTCTATGAATATTTTTTTAATTAATTAAAATAAATTTTCTTTAGACATAAGGATATCCGTATTATATAAAAATATGACTCATATTCGATCCAAAGGAGAAATATTTTTTAATTGATTAAAATATTTTTCTAATCGAATTATGACCTATATTTGATCCAAAGGATACATACTTTTTTTATATTATTATAAGGGATATCGGACTTTTTATTATGTCATTAAGTCCATAACTTTTGTAACTTGTATCATTTTTATAATTTGTAAACAAATATGTAGGGAATCAAAATTTATGCGCATGAGTCAAAGGATGATAGTAGCTTATTAAATCCATAACTAATGCGTAAAAAATATGTCAAAAGAGTTTATTATGTCATTAAGTTCATCTTTTCTAAGCTGAGTTCATATTATTATTGTAAAAAATTGTTTCAAAGTAGCTAATTAGTATAGTGCAAAAAAAATGTCAAAGAAGTTTATTAGATCTTTAATTCCATATTTTTTTTACCTGATTCTATATTATAGAAAAAACTATTGTAAATGATTTTACTATGTCATTAAGTCCATGACTTTTATAATTTGTATCATTTTGAAAACTTGTTGGATAGTAGAAGATGTTAATATTGTCCGGGTTATATCCCATATTCTTATTTTGAGGACATAAATAGAGGATTTGCACTATTTGTTGAAAGTTGTCTTGTTTATTAATTGATATTTTCTTAGTTGTTTACATTGTGTTAATCTTGGTTTTGTTGACGGGTGTATTTTTTTTACCATCAAAGAATTGTTAATCTAACTGAATATATTTGCATGGGTCATAGAAGTTTATTAGCTTATTAAGTTCATATTTAGTGCGTAAAAAAGTGTTTAAAAGGAGTTTATTATGTCATTAAGTCTATATTTTTTTTATTATTCATATTATATGGAGAAAATTGTCTAAAAAGTTTATGCACATGGGTCATAGAAATTTGGGGCTTAGGGTTTATCTGAAGGTGGACAATTTTGCCCATGAGATTTAACGGATATGTAAATTTAACGGGTGAACAGTAACGTATGCATTAATTTTTGGTCAGGATTAATAGTTGAGGTACCGTTCTGATAGTTTAAACGACGGAGTAGTAGTGTTTAGACAATTTTCTCTACTCTTTGTATTAAATATACAAAAACTTTAAGTATAATATACAAAAAAATTTAACTTTTATTAAAAAATAACAAAACCTAGTAGAGAAATAAAAAAAAAAAAAAAAAAAAAAAAAGTATAGTGTTCCAAAGTATAAACGGTAAAAGACCCAGAAAAGAAGCTTTAAATGCCGGATTATGCATTGGAAAATCAAGTCTAACTGCATCGATATTTTCTACTTACTACTTGCAAAATTGGTGTAGCCGATTGTTCCACCATTCACTACCCTTAGTTAGGGATTTACAATTAATACCAACTAGA
Source organism: Fagopyrum esculentum (assembly GCA_033239045.1). Classification (NCBI taxonomy): domain Eukaryota; kingdom Viridiplantae; phylum Streptophyta; class Magnoliopsida; order Caryophyllales; family Polygonaceae; genus Fagopyrum; species Fagopyrum esculentum. The sequence continues at coordinate 25,446,983 of BSUD01000006.1, read as the reverse complement.
AAAATAGCAAAACAAGCTCATAGGAATACTACTCAAAAGTCAGACCTAATTCTTGTCATCTTCGGTATTTTAATCTTGGTCATCCTCCATCTTACCCTCTCCATTTCCAGCCTCAAATTTGACATCAGTATCAATGTTCTTATTTCCATCAGTTTCTTCTTCCATCTTCACCTGAGATTCATCTTCAGTTCCAATTCTCACCTTCAACACATCAGTTTCCATCTTCACCTCTTTATCTTCTTGTTTCTCTACTGCAACTAACTCTAAGTTTGCACTAGGTTCTTGCAGAGATGAGGTTTCAGGCAGGCGGGTAGGACGATCAGGTTCAGTCTGGTGGGTGTTCTCAAGCTCCTCATCCTCAACCTTAGGTGCCAGATAGAACCTAACGAATCCCATTTCTGCAATTTTGTACTCAAACACAGCTGGCATGTCTGATTGAATGCTTATGGTTACTTGGCTAGACAAAGTTGTTGCTTTGGTAAAGGTGTTTACATACTTGAGAGCAAAGGTTAACGAGACTGGCTCTTGCATTTCAATTACAACTGCCTCTTCTGGCTGTCAAACAGAATCAGCAGAATCAAAGGCCTCATAGCAGTCTCAAACTCGATGAATCAACATAATGTTGTTTCCGCATAATCAAAGCATAGATTCTATATAGCTATTCATAATCAAAACATAGATTCTAGATAGCAAACCTTATCTACATGTGAATTGTGTCTACATGTGATGTTACCAGTGCCAATATCTCCCTTGACGGAAAAAGTCACCCCTTGCTTAGACACTGAAATTGTCACTGCAAATGAAGTAACCAAGAATTAGTATTTGCTGTATATCTTCATCAACTTCTAAATCAACTCACAAGAGGATAGCAGAACATACCAGTATCACCGATTCCAGTGAGACTATGGCAAATGTTAGCAAACTCAACAGCAGGCATTTTCACAATCGCATCATATTCTGCCTCCGGAATCCCAAGATGGTCGCTATCAATGTCCATCAACTTCATCTCATAATCGGAAATCTTATCCTGAGCTGTTTTGCAGAAAAACAAAATAAATTTTAAAGAAAGTTAAAAAAAAAAACCCTAGAAATCGCTCTTTGTGAGTTGTTGAATACTTACTGGGACTTTCGAACATGAATGTGACAGTATCGGAGCCGTCGTCGGCCTTGAGAGTGATCACATCGTCAGGATTAGCACATCGGAGAACTTTCGCCATATTAGCGACATTGATTCCCATGGAAATGTTACGATCGCAGCGGAAATGCTCGAAACCTTCTGATCGAAGGAGTAGGGATACGAGCGCCACGTGACTGGAATCCATAGCCTGGAGAGATAATCCGGTGGAAGAACAGTCAAAATTAGCATCGCTCACAAGGTCCTTAATGGAATCTATCACCTTCTTCAACAAGCTTCCATGAGAAAGCCTTAGTTCCAACATTTTCTTTCTTGGTTCTTGGAAAATGAGTTGAAGAGAGGAGAACAATGTCGGATAAGACACGATTTCTTGTTCTTATAAAACAGGGAATGTTGGCGGGGACCTATTATTATTTCCCGCCACGAGCCTCAGTCCAAGCAACGACGTCGTATTTGTTCATGATTTTTGTTTTATTTTTTTCTTGTGGATGATCTATTTTATCATTTTTATGTTCTTTTCATTTATACTCTTCATTTACAAATAAGAAACGTGAGTTTTGGTAACTAATATATTACCTGTTTGGTTCCAACTCCGGAAACGGAAACGGAATAGAAACGAATTTAGTTCATATGTGTATCCATATTCATGAAATTTTATGGAACCATTCCTTATGGTTTAATAAAAATGCATTTGCTTCCTCACATTTTGTTACCATATAGGGTATCAAAATTAATCAAACTCTCATCCAATTACTACAAACCACAAGGAATGATTTTAAAAATTTTAATGAACAAGGGTATACGTATTGACTAGATTCGTTTCCATTTCGTTTCCGATTCCGGAGTTAAAACCAAACGGGCCCTAAAAGAGTGATGGAATTTATACAATTCTGTAAGAAAATACTAACAGGTATAATAATACTAACAGGTAAATTATACAAGTGGTGAGTGATGAAAGTAATACAATTCATTCCTGTACGTAAATACTAACAGGTAAACTATACGCTAGTAAATATAAATTCTTATTTAATAAAATATAAATTAAAAATATTTTTTAAAACGGTGCATATATTAAAGCTATAGGTTTATTTTTTGTAACTAATATTCTGAGTTTTTCATTTCTAAACTAGTTTATTACCCGCACCTTGTGCGGGCATACTTATATATTGGATTCTTGAGAAAATGTCACGAGTTTGTATATATATGAACAAAGAGAAAATTATCTAAACAATACCCATCTTTTAGCCTGACTAAACTTTAGTATACATCCTTTTAACTATCGGAACAGTACCTCATCTACTGACCCCAACCGAAGATTGATACCTGTGTTACTGTTCATCCGTTAAACTATATGAACGGTGTTAAAAATCAGGGGTAAAATTGTACTCCTACCATTTCCTTTTTCCTTTTTTAAATTAATTCTCTTTTTCCATTTTTAATTTATTTTCCTTTTTTGAGGGCTTTCTTTTGCAAAATACCCAAATTCTTCCCCAAACCATAATTCTCTTTCCTCGACTCCTCCTGTGCCGTCTTCTTCCACCTTCATGCTCCATAGTCCATTCATCCCGCCGCCTCACTAAACACTCTGCAAAACCAGCAAGCATGTCACGCTCTCTCTCCAAGTCTTTCCAGCGCTATCTCCGCTCCGACATTCGCCACCACCACCTTCTCTTCATGCGGACCTTCATCGATGGCGTCAAATTCAACTTCGTCCGGGACCGAGGCCTCGACCAAGCCGCCGAGAAAGAGAAGAATCTCCAGCCACTAATGAACCTCAAGAACCTCATAAAATCTTAGCCTTCAAAGTCCATCCCACTCTCTCCTACCATTGAGTCCAAGGAGAAACTCAGCATTTCCATGCGCCCTATCGAATTTGTCCGTAAATACCCTTTAATATTCGAAGAGTATTTTCCTGGGAGTGTACGTATTCATCCCCAAGGGAGGTTGACCGAGGATGTTCTTCAACTTGATTCATAGGAGCAACTGATTTAGGGATTCTTGATTTGATAAGTGGAAATGGAATTTAGGGATTCGTGATAATTATGTTGAAATAGGATTTTAGGGATTTTTGATGATAAGAGGTTGATGAAGTGGATTGATGATTGGCAAAAACCATTAGAAGATTTGAATTGCTGAAACCTTCAATGTTCAAAGAGAACTTCCCTGATGAAGTGGTTCCTCTTGCGATTCTTCTTATTCATTGGTTCCTCTTGCGATTCTTGTTCTTCTTATTCATTGTTGAAACCTTCAGTCTATATTAACTTTGATTCTTGTTCTTCTTATTCATTGTTGAAACCTGTAGTCTGTTTTAACTTTGCAACTTCCCATAAATCATGGTTGATGTTGATTAAGTTTATGTGGTGTATTAGAGAATTGGATTTTTATGTATACTGTAAAATGTGTGTTTTCAATTTCGATCTAGTGTTTGAAATTGGATTTTCAATTTCAAATCTAGTATTTGGAAGAATTTGGAGAATTGGATTTTCAGTTAGATCTAGTGTTTGGAAGAAATTGGAAATTTTGCAAAGAAGGCCCTCAAAAAAAGGAAATAAAATTAAAAATAGAAAAAGAAAATTATCTAAGGTAGGAGGACAATTTTACCCCTGATTTTTAACACCGTTCATATAGTTTAACGGATGAACAGTAACAAAAGTACTAATCTTCAGTCGGGGTCAGTAGATGAGGTACCGTTTTGATAGTTAAAAGGATGGGTACTAAAGTTTAGTCAGCCAAAAATATGGAGTATTGTTTAGATAATTTTCTATATTATATATGTGGTAATTGTATTTGTGGTTAATAAATATATTAGTCTTAATTGTCCAAAATATAGAATTAGAAGAAAGCAATTTCTTTTACTAGTGACCTTATTTTGGTATGTGAGTAATTATTCATGTGTATTGTTCTTTGTTACTACTGGTCAATTACCACGTGGGTACTATACATATCCTTATTAGTTATTTCAAGATCTTGCTGAAATGAGAACTAAAGTTACCACCAAATCTATAAAAATACCAATTGATGCTATACATACTTAATCAACCCTTTAGAAACTGCTTTAGGTAAACACTGATCTCAACAACCACAATCAAGCAGATTCTTATGATCTGGAAACAAAATCATGGCTGATATTTGCATTGATTGAGGCTAACCTTTTTCTTGTCAAATCTATACTTCTCAAATGAAAAAAATAACATTATAAGATCAACGAACTAAGGGAAGCACTAACTTGTCCAAAGATAATAATATTTGTATTTGTGGTTTTTAGGGGAGGTGATGGTGTTTTTCATTGCGTTTGTTTCTGTCTAGGTTAAATAGGTTTTGGACAGTGGGCTTCATATCGATATATCGGACTCTACAAGAGCTATTTCTCATGTACTTGTGAATTTAGATGTGCAAAGTTCTAATACTATCATAGCAAAACAAAATTTGACGTCATTTGTGTAAAAAACTGTTTGTATCATTTTGAAAACTTGTAGTTGATAGTCCCTATTTTGGATTATCTATAGTAAATCTTACTCTTAATGGAGGCACATAGGGATTTAGAGGTTGCGCACCTACATATCAATATGTTTGAAGAGAAGGAACACAAGATCTCATGTGTAACACCCCAAGTTCTAGGAACTCGAAGCGTTACGGGCAGAACCTTACAATGGGTCCCGACCCTAAAAGTAGCAACGACACAACGGATCTTACAACAAGGCACAAATAATTGAAAATCAAAACTTATAATAAAAACAAAGGTTTAAACAAAGGAAAGTGTAAAAGACTCGCAACCGAGTTCAAAACAAAGGGAAAACAACAACAAAAATATATACCCGATCCCGTCCTATAATGTATGGGAACCCCGGCTGACTAAGCCGTCCAGATCACTCAACAACATCCCTATCCTGCGGAACATCTACAACATCGGTATAAACCGTTAGCTAACATTCTAGATATCAAAAAGATAGTAAATGCACAAACACACATAAGGTAAAATAAACATATAACATGCTCACCATCAACCGATTGTTATCTTTCATTAAGTTATCCATTACTATTTCAACTTCTTTTTCCACACGAGAATCTCCCAAAATTCGCCTCCGCATCCGTCTACCAACAGGAATAGATCAGTACTATCTGTTACCTGCAGGCCTGGGTTGCAAGAGCACCTCCTAGTCTCCTGTAGAACTAGACAAGTGGTCACCGCCCGGTTATTATACACTTGTGCCAATTACGGTTATAAAGGTCAATCCTAGTCCAGTTATCCGTTATAGCAATAATAAAAACACAAACAAGCCAATAACTTAAACCAATATATGGAATGAAGCTAAGTAAGTCCAGGGGACTTACCTCACTCGAAGTTAACTCAAAGGTCAGCAAATAACTCAATTTCCCACAAGAAAGGAGGACGGAAAGCCTGCTCAACAAGGCATAATGAATCAAGAACGAAACGGTTGCTAGAAGTCTATAACTTCTAGTCTCAATGATCTCTAAGAAATCTCCACAAGTTTAGGTCTCAACCTTAGTCTTACAGATCAAGAAGGGTCAACAACATCCAACATAACTCAAGGAAGGAACGAAGGAAGCAGGGAAGGAAGCAACTCACCAAATACGGGAGCAACTGGGGGAAAACCGCAGGGGCGGTAGACAACACCGCAAGCCGCACTGGGCAGGATCCGCGGGGGCGGATGGACAGTGCGCGGGGGCGGTGGCTTGATAGAAAGAAATTGTCGACTCCTTCGACAACAAGGAACTCAGCAAAGGCCAAATCTTGCTTGTCTCAACACACAGACACACACGTCACAACTCAACCAAGGGAGCTTGTGAACATCAACGAATCAACAACAGGAAGACCAACAAGAATCAAGGCTTAAACTTAATTCTCTTGAAGAAGAAAAGGAAGAACGAAAGACGAAAGACGAAAACGAAATAAAAGGGAAAGACATGCAACAACTCATGAACGTGAGTGAGAAACAAAGAAGGAGGAGACTTACACGTCCAGCAAGAGACCACAAGGAAGAAGGGCTGCAACTTTCGAGGTTGAAGAAGAATGTATGCAAGAAACGAAAAAAGGAAGTGAAAGAAGGGATTTATAAGAACGGTGAGAAAAGATATGAGGAAAGATGTTTTAGGGTTTAGAAGATCATAGGAAAGCCGGCCCATAAGATAGAAGATCGAATCTTCTATCTATGGAAAGAAATAAAATGGACGAATAATTAGATCGGCGCGATCTGTGGTAAAACCGCAGGGGTAGTTTTTAGCCAAGGGACCCATGACAGTAGCAATATGGGTCACCAAGCCTCCACAACAGATATCTCCCTTGGACTTGTCCTTTATCCTATGCAAGTCCTCAGCCAGCATCCCACCAAAGTCAGGCACTCCTCCTGTCACCATGCAGAACATACTCAACAGCTCCCCCTATTTGATCTTCTGGGGCATCTCAGTATGCGCCACAAGTGTCTAGCTAAATATCATGTGAGCTAGACGAAAGGCTAAATGGAAGATGATACGCTCTCTGGAGTCTCCAAGTCTCCATCTATCACTATACTCCACTACATGGGCAATCTCGTCCTAAAAATCTCGAGCTACGGCTCGGGAAGGAAAATCAGTAACAATGGGGGTCGGGAAGCCGAAGATCTCTCTGAACTGGTCCATCAGTACTATGTAGTTCCGGTTCAGCAACCGGTACTTGATGTTGTTGTGTTCCGGCACGTGAGTGACAGAACTCACAAACTCCATGGTCGGCTCTAAGTAGGCCGGCGCTCGGATCTCCATGAACTCCTCCAGTCCCACCATGAAGATCATCTTCCTCAAGTCCTCCGTCACGTGGAGGCACTCGAAGTCAGCTACATCCAGAAACCGCGGGGCAATAATGGGACGCCCGCAAATCCTATCAAAGTCAACCTGGTGACGCTCATTGATCACCGGTATAGTAGGATGAGATGCAGAAGAAGGAGATGAACTACTGAGTATATTTCCCAAGACCAGTTGGCGATCGGATCTACTGCTCATGATTCTGACAGATGAACACCTCGGTTGCTTTGACAATCACCTAGGCCGAGACACAGCCGACTGGACCGAGGCGAAGGGTTATTCGATCGAACTCTCAGATTTGCAAGTTATTTCCCCCCAAATAACCACCAATTGCTTCCTATGGGGTACTTATGTCCTTTTTAGTAAGAAACTGTGGCAACTAGAGCCAAATCTGTCCTAAATCAGTAAAGGAAAGAGAGTTAGGGTTTTTGGACAAAATACCCAAATTCTGCAGATTCGGAGCGTTTTTGTCACTATTTGGTGCTTGAAATCCGATCCTCTTGCTTCCTCTGGTGCAATCGAACCAAAAATCGTGAGAAACGAGCAAGATTTGAGGAGTTGAGAGATTTAGGCCACCGCAGTCGAGGTTGAATGTGAGAGGGAAAATGGGGAGAGAGAAAACCGTTTCGCCTTTTATACCCCTCGTTGAATTTGATTTCACCTCGGTCGAGGTGGTCCCGACTGGACCGAGGTGTGTGACTGGATGCTAGACCTAGTCGCCTCGGTTGCCCCAAGAACATCTCGGTTGAGGTGTTGTGACAGCAACCGAGATGTGTCTCAGTCAAACTCCGTCTTCTCAATTTCTCGAACTTCTATCCTTCCAGTGTAGCTCTTGAGTTGTAATCCTTCCTTAGAAAGTATCTGGTTTCTGTCTAGAGGACGCCAAAAACAAAGCAAAGCAAATTATCTAAAACTAAGCTAGAAAAAGGAAAAGAAAGCAATACCTTGGGTTGCCTCCCAAGAAGCGCTTGATTTAAGGTCGCAAGCTGGACCGTACATCAATTTTAGACAAGGTATAACGGTGCAATCTCCTCATCCTTGACTTCCGGTCGGTACTTCTTCAACCTATGACCGTTGACCTTAAAGCTTCCACTTGTTTCGCCCCATATCTCAACTGCACCATAGGGAAAAACATTTTTCACAATGTAAGGTCTTGTCCATCTAGATTTTAACTTACCTGGAAAGAGGCGGAGGCGCGAGTTGAAGAGTAGAACTAGATCTCCTTCTTTGAACTTCTTCAGAATGATATGCTTGTCATGCCATCTCTTTGTTCTTTCCTTATAGATCTTGGCATTCTCATAAGCGTTTAAGCGCAACTCCTCCAGCTAATTGATGTCTAATAATCTCTTCTATCCAGCATCCTTGATGTCGAAATTCAACCACTTGATTGCCTAATATGCCTTGTGCTCCAGCTCAACGGGTAGATAACAAGACTTCCCATATACCAAATTGTAAGGGGTGGTACCAATGGGAGTCTTGAATGCGGTTCTGTAAGCCCAAAGAACGTCGTCCAACTTCATGGACCAATCCTTCCTCGTCCTAGAGACGGTCTTTTTCAAAATTGACTTGATTTCTCTATTCTAGATCTCGACCTGCCCACTAGTTTGAGGTGATAAAGGGTTGCTACCTTGTGGGTTACCCCATACTTTGATAGAAGTGCTTTGAACTTCCGGTTGATGAAATGTGTCCCTTCATCGCTGATGATGATGCGTGGTGTCCCAAAATGTGGAAAGATAGTCCAATTGAAGAACTTCACAACCACCATGGCGTCATTAGTGGGGGAGGCAATGACTTCCACCCATCTAGAGACGTAGTCAACAACTAGGAGAATATAGAGGTTCCTCGCAAATGATGGGAAAGGTCCCATAAAATCAACTCTCCATACATCAAAAATCTCAACCTCCTGAATATTGTTGAGTGACATCTCGTTCCTTCTAGACAAGTTCCCTGTTCTTTGGCATGCATCACAAGAAACAACAAACGTTTACACATCCTTAAATAATGTAGGCCAAAAGAAACCAGTACGTAGTACCTTAGCGCATGTCTTGTGAGCGCTAACATGTCCTTCACAAGGAAGCGAGTGGCAATGCCGTATCACACTAGCAACTTCATCCTCCGGAATGCATCGTCGAAGCATCCCATCCGGACCTCTCTTAAACAGTAGAGGTTCATTCCAGTAGTAGTGACGTACATCCTTGAAGAACTTCTTCCTTTGAGCGTACGTCAATCCGGGTGGTATTTCCTGGCAAACAAGGAAATTGACAATATCAGCATACCGAGGCTCTTTACCATTAGACATTTGGCGGAGCCACTTCTCCACCAACTGCAAGTGACTCTCAAAAAACGAGTCAGGAAGTTTGTTGTCCTCAGTTGACAACATCTCGCTTGACGTCTCGGTCGGTATCCGAGGTGGGTGACCAAGATGTTCTTCAGATAAGAACACCTCGCTTGGTCCAAGAAGTGCCTCAGGCGAGGTACTGGAACTGGGACCGAAATCTGAATTGCTCTTCATTTCCTTGATTAGTTTCTCAATCTTAGCTCCAAGATTTGCTTCCAATGCCTTTAAGCTCCGTATATCAATATCACAAGAAATATCTATACCTTCCTCCATCAAACTAAAACTAAGAACTCTTTCAATAAGGTCATTAATAAGGATAGAGCTCACCAATTCTCTTGATTCTTCTTCATCATAGATAAGTAGAAATTACCTAACTTGACGTTCCCGTCAAGTTAGGTAAACTCTACTTGATCACCGCCAATGTTGAATTTCAACTTGGCGTTCTTACAATCCACATTGCAACCCGAAGTTGCTAGAAATGGTCTCCCGATAATGATAGGAACGGGATAATCTGCGGGTATGTCAAGTACAATAAAATCTATAGGTAAGTAGAAATTACCTAACTTGACGGGAACGTCTTCCAAAATGCCCACGGGATGGGTAATGAAGCGATCCACCATGTATAGACTTATCTTCACCGGCTTGGGCTCTCCAAGTCCGATTCTCTCACATAGCTCCAGCGGGATGATACTCACGCTGGCTCCTAGATCACATAAAGCCTCATAAGTTACATCCCCAACTTGAATGGGAATGCAAAATGAATCGGGATCTCTTAATTTGAGTGGTATCTTCTCCTTCATGATTCGAATGAGCTCCGAAGACTTAGATGTCATCCTCACTTCCCCAAAATCTTCCAGCTTCCTCTTCCTTGATAGAATCTCTTTCAAGAACTTCCCATAGACGGGCATCCCTAGAATGACATCAAGGAAAGGGATGTTAATGTGTAGTTTATTCATTAGGTCTAGAAACTTACCAAAGTGCTTGCCTAGATGTGCTCTAGCCCTTGAATGAGGGAATGGAAGTGGTGTTTATTAGCAGGAGGTGGAACATAAACTTCAGATTTATCCTTTGCTTTCTGGGGCTCCACCTCGGTTGGCATCTCGACCGAAGTATTTGTCGGGTCGTGGCTCGACCGAGGTTCTGAATCTGCAGTTTTCAGTCCACTTCGTGTCGTTATTGCCATAATCTGTCCCTTAGACTCTCTACATCCCTAGTGAAAAGGGTTAAATTTTACACTCCTATCTAAAACAAATTCCTACATCCCATGTATTTTCTCCGTGTAAATAGTTAAATAAAAGTTCACTCCGTTCAAATATAGACGTCATCCTCCAAGAGTGCAAAATAAAGTGGGTCATACTCCTTCACAAATAAACCAATAATATCTTTTTGTAATTTACTTTTTCTCAAATATTTTCTAGAAAAAAGAGAAAGTAAGGTTAAAATAAGATTATAGACGGAATGAAATGCAACAAAAAGCTATATAGACGGAGTCTATACGCAAATACGTATAGAAATATTGTACATTAATAGCATTATAGACGGAGTGGGATGCGGTTAGTCTTAGGGTTGCTCTCTGTCCTTGCTGGGAGCTTCCCTGGATCTCTTGGCGCTTCATTCACCTTGTTAAAGAATTGTTACTTTAAGGCTTTTTGTGCCTTTGAAAATTAATTCATTGATGTCTCCATAGCGTTGAGCATGATCAAAATTGCCTCCAGTACTGCATCTTTCTTTTCTGGTTGGGACGAAATCGATCCAGGCTCCTGGCTTTTCAATGGAGTAGAAGAAGAAGAGGAGGGATTAAAAGTATTATTAGCATGAGAATAAGGATTACTCGAATTTTGTTGATTGGATCTCCAATTGTTGCTGTTGGAGTTTCTGTTGTTGTTGTAATTGTTGTTCCGTGGCCCTTGATAGTTGTTTATTCCTTGATATCCTCCATCTTGCTCCTTCTTCGTTTGAGCTACTAAAAGCTCCTTCAATGCTTTTACCTCATTGCTAAGCGAGGTGAGTTGAGCTCCATTTGATGATGTTTCCTAGAAGCTAACTCTCCTTGCTCCATTCTCAGTTCCTTGATGGGAGTACTTCTCCATGTGTAAAGCTTGCTTTTCAATGAAATCCCAAGCTTCATCTATCGGCTTATCCATGAATGAGCCGGCTGAAAGTAGTTGGAGATTGAATTGAGTTGCTCCATCCAAACCCTTGAAATAAATTTCCAACAACTCGATCTTTGGAATCCCATGATGTGGGCAATCCAATAGAATATCCTTGAATCTTTCCCATGACTTGGACAAACTCTCCATGTCCTTCATAATAAAAGCATTGGTCTTTCCCCTCATTTTAGCAGTTTTAGAGGGAGGAAAGAACTTAGTAAGAAACTCCGTCGTCATCTCTTCCCAAGTATTGATTTTTCCGGCCGAAAGAGATTGACACCAAGCAAGCGCCTTGTCTTTCAAAGAGAAATAGAAAGGCCTCAACTTGTAGTTTTTATTCTCAAGTCTTGAAGGTCTCCATCAAAATCTCATAGTTTTGCAAATGTTGTTGCGGAGACTCGCTTTCCAAACCTCCAAATTAACATTGTCGGATCATAGTTAGAACTTGCGGTCGGAGTTCATAATCATGCTCAGCTAGATCACCTAGGTTGACTCCTGGACGCCTGACTTGCTGATTGGGGTCCATCCTCTGTCCTAGGGTTTGTGGAATTCCAGCAAAAAGAACATCTCGGATGGGCATCCCAGGTGGATGTATCTCGGCCGGGGCAACATGAACTGGGTCTTGCCTCGGTCTAGGATCTGGGATCGGTCGAGGAAGAACATGGACCCTTAGAGCGGCCATATCTGCTTCAATTACTTCAGTTCTAGTGCGAGTCTCTTCTCTCTCTCGCTGCAGTTCTTCCTTATTGAGGCGTTGGTGTTCCAATGCCTCCTTCAAATCGGCTTCAAGATCGCGATTGTCTTGATTGACCATCTTAGCTTCTTTCAATCTTCGCTTGTAAGTCTTTTCTGGTTCGGGATCGTAAGTAACGATTTTCTTTCCAACACGATTTCTTCGCATAAACCTAAGAAAAGATCCTGCAAAAAACACTCAAGTAGAGTGGTTAATAGCAACAAGGGCAATAGCCCCGAAAGACAACCGAAACTGGCTTTTTCTAGACCAAGTCCCCCGCAACGACACCAAAAACTTGTTCATTCCAAAAGGTGTGTGCAAGCTTTAAAATTTATGACCCAAGAAGTATGCTTGAACAATATGCGAACCTGTAGTGTACGGATCAATTGTAATAAAAGCAAGAATTCCGGGGTTCAATCACAGGGACTATGGTGAAACAAAGCACGAAATCGGTAGTCAAATATTACTAAAAACCACAAATTAAAGCAATCAAAGATGATATAAAGTCAGATAAAGGGAATGCGGATTCTAGGGATTAAAGCATCTAGTTGTGATTCCGACTCAAGATCTCAAAATATAACGCGGACAAAGTTGAGGTTTGCAAGGGGAAGGTGTTTCTAAGGTGGGAATAGATTACCGGGTAAGTCTCACTACTCACTATCCCAAACCGAAGCTCCTATTACCGGGTAAGTCTCAAGGTACTAAGGAAAGGAACTATAACCTCAAACCAACACACCACCTAAGGGTATATAATCAATCTTTACCGAGTAAGTCTCAGGCTAACTCACAAAGATGGGATGAAGGCACACTCAAACCCCAATAAAGGATAAATCTTTATTACCTACACTCATGATCTTAGGTAAACAAACAAAGGAATCACCGGATAAGTCTCATCCTAGGCTTGGATTGAATCAGGAAAGGTGTAATAAGGATATGATTTGGCAAACTGGATTCTTAACTCAGTTAGGATTAGGAAAAGGTTCACCACGTTCAGTCAGATTCCACCCCGGTCGAGATGTTCAACGACTGAGCGAGGTGCTCTAGGGTTAAGATAAAGGCTCGAGCTTTCAGGGTCCTGCTGGGATTAAGATCATTCTATCATCGTCTTTCCCACAACTTTCAACCAATCACCCTAGAATCGCATAAGAAACTTAGCCAACAATCATCATGATAACAATAATCAAATTAATGGGAAAGGAATCAATATTCGAACAAGAAAACCTTAAGAAAAAGGTCTCAATAACTTAATCAAATAATCAACAAATAAGCGTTCCTCAGTCACAAATCAGCAAAGACAACAAACCAAAAGCAATCTAAAAAGATCTTACAAACTCCTTCAAAAGCTATCTCCAAGTATGATTCCTTCCTTCAACCTTCAATCCTTCAATACTTCCTTCAATTGCTGGATGCTCTCATCATGTGATCCGTAGATTTCAGGATCCGAAGATGGGTGAATTGTGGAAAATCCAACCCTTTATATAGGAGAATTGTCTTCCAAAGATAATAATATCTTAAAAAGATAATTTCCTATAAAATATATCCATATCTCTTAAAATAAATCAGCCTAAAATAATATCTTCCTTCCAGAAATCCAGCAAAAACATAAGATATCTTCTATCTAAAAATAAAAGATCTCAGCCAAAAATAAAGATATCGCCGGAGACAAGGTGTTCGCCTCGCCCTCGCGACGTTCCTCAAGATCACCTCGGTTGAGGTGGTACTGTAGCTGACCGAGGTGAATCTCAACTGAATGTGAAATCTCTCGAATCTGATCCAAAGTGAATCTTCTTGATCATTTCCATGCTCCCTGAGATCTTCTCGTAGCTCCAGAATGTAGCCCCAATGACTCCTTAGCTTCCTTAGCTCCATTTTAGTCCAAAACGTGCCATTTTACCTACAACTACAACGAAACTAAAGTGTAGACCTCGATTCCCGCAAAGGTAGACAAAACAACAATATAATCATAGAATATACATCCATACATGCAGATTTATGAAGATAAAACGTCTAAACTAGCCCCAAAATATAGACTATAATACATGCTATCACATGCGTCCCAAGACTAGGTTGGGGTCGGCCACGTAGTGCACATCCTCTCCCTTTCCAATTATTATGCCTTATCCACTATGCATGTGCCTCAAGATTGAGGCACACAGGGAAACCCTGGTGCGCATGCAGACTCCGCATGCGCGCCAGAGTTGCACATACAAAATTTGCATGAGCGCTAGGGAGTTGCGCATACAGAATATGTATTCATGGTGTACTTGTCCGCACAAATAGTAAGCTTGTATTATATACAACACAATTCTATTTCGTAACGAAAAGCATCGTAAAGAACTTGGACAATGTACGTCTCCAGTTAAGTATCGTGTGATCCTTAATTGTCGTCTTTATGATTCCTTTGTTCCCGGTTGATGCAATTTGTCTTATGCCCAATTGTTTGAGGATTTTGGATGCTTTTGAGAGCATGCGGTTCATTGTATAAAACACACTGCATCAAATATAGGCATGGTGTGGTTTGTGATATTTTATGTGTCGTGTCTAGGAGAGCAAGAGTTTCGGCTAAGAAGAAGGCACATGTGACCTTCTTGACTGATCCGCGTGAAGGAAGGTCTACGTTGAGGCCGGCGGATGTGTTAGTATTTGGATGGAAAACATGCTTGTATTGATTTGATGGGGTCTCTCTGTTGGTTTGAATGAAGAGTAGGCTTTTGTGGTTGGGGATGCGACCCTTTATGCAACGTATGCAAAGGTGACTAAGCATGAAAGAGTTTGCATCGAAACCCAACATGTGTTTTGTAACACCCCAAGTTCCGGAAACTCGAAGCGTTACGGGTTGGGTCCTCACAATGGGTCCCGACCCTTAGAGTAGCAACGACACAACAAATCTTACAACAAGGCACTACGAATGAAAACCAAAACTCAATATAAAACCAAAGGTTTAAACAAAAGGAAGCGTGAAAGACTCGTAGCCGAGTTCAAAACAAAAAGAAATACAACAACAGAAACATAAACCCGATCCCGTCCTATAATGTACGGGAACCCCGACTGTCCACACCATCCGGATCACTCAACAGCAACCTGAACCTGTGGAACATCTACAACATCGGTATAAACCGTTAGCTAACATTCTACATATCGGAAAGACAATAAAGGCACAAACACTTATTAGGTAAAGTAAACACTTAACATGCTCACACAAAAGCCGGTTATTATCTTTCATTAGGTTATCCAATTACTAATTCAACTTATGGTTGTTACACGAGTATCGCTACGATATCGCCTTCGTACCCTTTCACCAACAGGAATAGAACATATGCATCCTTCTGTCACTTGTTGGACTGGTCGTGAGAGCACCTCCCAGTTTCCCCATTCTGAACTGGACAAGCGGTAACCGCCCGGTTATAATACACTTGGGCCAATTAAGGTATAACAAGGTCAATCCTAATCCGATTATGAGATATAACAATAAACAAGCCCATACAATCAAACCAATACGCGGAATGAAGCTAAGTAAGTCCAAGGGACTTATCGCACTCGAAGGTAATCTCAACACTCATCAAACACTCAAGAAAGCCTCAGGAAAGGGACACAAGGAAGCCTGTTCAACAAGCATCATGAATCAAGAACCGAAACGAATGCTAGAAGTCTATAACTTCTAGTCTCCATGATCTCTAAGAGATCTACACAAGCTAAGGTCTCAACCTTAGTCTTACAGATCAACAAGGGTTAATAACATCCAGGAGAGCCAAGGAAAGGAACGAGGAAAGCAAGGAAGGAAGCAACTCACAAGAACGGGAGTTACTACAGAAGAAACCGCAGGGCGGCTAGACGAAGGCGCAGGGCGGCAAAGGGGAAATTCTCAGGGGCGGGGGCGGATTTTGGCGCAAGAGCATTGTCGGCTTCTCGACGACAGCAGAATCAAGACAAGGCCAAAGCTTGTTCTTCCAACATTCACACACTTCACAACTCAACCAAGGGAGCTTGTGAACAACAAAGGATCATCAAAGGAACGCTCCACAAGAATCAAGGATCAAACTTGATTCTTGGAGAAGAAAAGAGGAAACGATGGAGGAAACGAAACAGAAGAGAAGCAAGGTGCAACAACACATGAACGTGATGAAGAACAAGGAAGGAAGAACTTACACGTTCAACAAGATCACAAGAAGCAACGCTGCAACACTCAAGGTTTGAAGAAAGCGTAAGCAAGAAACGGGAAAAATAGGAAAAGATGGGGATTTATAGAAGAGGAAGGAAAGATAAAAGGAAGGACGTTCTAGGGTTTAGAAGATCCAGGAAAGTCGTCCAAAGAAAATAAAATCGGACCTTCTAAGATAAGAACAAGATTGAACCGAAAAGGAAAGAAGATCTTCGCGGTCAGAGGCATATCCGCAGGGGCGGCCGCTTGTCACCACGGGGACGGTGACAGACACCAAGGCCGTTGGGGCGGCCTCCTTCACCGCGGGGCGGTGAAGGTGAAAACTAGGATCTTACATGTTTCTTCCGTTGGCTTTTGACATGTTTGGTTTTCTTGCGCCAAGTTTCTTTGACATTTTTTAAGAGGGTGCCTCAAGACTAGTTGGGGTCGGCCACGTAGTGCACATCCTCTCCATTTTTCATTATTATGCCTTATCCACTATGCACGTGCCTCAAGATTGAGACACACAAGGAAAGTCTAGTGCGCATGCAGACTCCACATACGTGCCAGAGTTGCATATACAGACTTTGCATGAGCGCTAGGGAGTTGCGCATAAGGAATATGGATTCATGGTGTACCTGTCCGCACAAATAGTTGTATTATATACAACACAATTCTATTTCGTAACGAAAAGCATCGTAAAGAACTTGGACAATGTACGTCTCCTACTAATTATTGTGTGATCCTTAATTGTCGTCTTTATGAGTCATTTGTTCCCGGTTGCTGCGATTTGTCTTATGCCCAATCGTCTGAGGGTTTTGGATTCTTTTGAGAGCATGCGATTCATTGTAAATAACTCACTGCTTCAAATATAGGCATGGTGTGGTTTTTGATATTTTATGTGACGTGTCTAGGAGAGCAACGGTTTCGGCTAAGAAGAAGGCACAATGTGACCTTCTTGATTAATCCGCGTAAAGGAAGGTTTACGTTGAGGCCGGCGGATGTGTTAGTATTTGGGTGGGAAACATGCCTTTGACGGGGTCTCTATGTTGGTTTGTTTAAGGAGTAGGCTTTTGTGGTTGGTAATGCGACCCTTTGGGCGACATATGCAAAGGTGACTAAGCATGAAAGAGTTTGCATTGAAACCCAACATGTGTTTCTTCCGTTAGCTTTTGACACGTTTGATTTTGTTGCGCCAAGTGTCGTTGACATTTTTAAGAGGGTGCAACATGTCTTGCATAATAATGTTGTGTCGCCTAGGTCTTCAAACGTAATTTATAGGAGGAATGAGTTTGTTATTTAGAAGGGGTTGACATTCTGTTACACAACAATATTTTAGGACGGTGTACTTCTTGAAAGTAACATGTATACTTTTTTTCTTTTCTTTTTCAAAAAAATAAAAAAGTGTTACATTGTACATTATTACTTGAATTTTTCGCATTCATCTTGATGTAACAAAATGAAACATTCATGTATGGTTATTTAGATGAAATTTTAAGTGTTGGTGTTGGTGTTGATGCTTTAGATCATAGACTAAAATGAGTGTGACTGAATCTACTCGCGTCATATTTAATAGGAACCGTCTTGAATATGAGGACGTTTAGTAAAAGTCTTTGATCTAACGTAATGTTTAAAACATCCTTATATTTTAGATTTTTGAACAATTAATTTAATATCCACCTTTGGTATTTTTAATTTGCTAACGTAGTGTTTTAAATTTCTAACATAACGATAGGAGTTTACGTTTATTGGTAATTTTATGAGGTATTTAAATATTAATGTTTTAATTTAAGCCTATTGTGGCTTTTGCAAATATCTAAAATATAAGGATGTTTAGTAAAATTCGCCTTTTTAAGAGAAAAAAAAAATATTGTTCAAGTTCTAATTTTTTGACAGGAATTAATAATCATCATAATTGTTGCGTCTTTACAATATAACGAAAACCTCCGGCATCTAATTTTTCTGCATTCATGATAATGCCATAATAGTCACTCACCATGAAGTAGACAGAAAACTATACTCTCCAAATAATGGACTTTGGAAAAAAAAAAAAAAAGTAAAAACATTTGCAATAATGATTTTTTGGACAGGTCCGTGTGACTGTGAGTAGGGCTGCACAGATCGAACCGGAAATTATAGTCCGGTCTGGTCCTGGACCGTAATTATAAAAATTCGGTCCGATCCGGACCGTTAATTAACATTTTAATTATATTTGATCAAGAAGAGTATCTGGTCCGGTCCGGTGGACCGGATTTAATCCATATATACAAAACTTTTTTTTAAAAAAAATATAACGGTCCAGACTGGACCTGACCGTGGTAAACCGGACTGTTAATGTCCGGTCTGTTCCATGAACCGCTTCACACTAGCAGTGAAACGGTCCGGACCGTTTGAACAACCTTACGTGTGAGAGCATGGACCACGAGGACAATCCCTTGAACTATTAAATCATACATGTTTTTCAAAATTAAGAAATTTACATTATTGTTTCAAAATTAAAAAATTTACATTCTAACGCCACTTTATCACGAGACCAACTGAATATTAATATGCTTGATCGGTCGATATAAGATACACATACCACATGTCTAAAATTGAGCTTGTAAATAGTTAGTTTATCTATCATAATTTTTTTGAAAAATGACTTAAGATATATACGAGCACTAATTAGTGAATTTTTTGATTAACCTACATGTTTTATAAAATTAGAAATCTAACTTCTTTCTTTTTGATTTTTATTCCTAGTGAACAATTGTTATTTTGTTGTTTTACCCTATCCAAATTTCATATAATATAAATTATATATTAAACATTTATTTTCAAAGTCTTCAACATCTCAAAAACAAAAAAATATCATACAAATCATATATATATATATATAATTGTTGATGGTTTTTTACGTTACCAACTCAAACACAAAAACACACAACATTTATGAATTAAACACAAATATTCTTATGACAATTAAACATGGCATATTCATTATTAGGGTTGTATAAACGGTCCTAAAAGGATTGTAATCTAACTGTCCGGTTCTGGACCATATTGACTATTTTTAAACTATATTTTTTTTGTATGAGTCAAATGCGGTCCGGTCCGACGGTTATCCACTTTTTTCAAAAAGTGTTAAAAGTGTACACAAATAGTCCGGACTGAAACATTACAGTCCAAAACAGGTTGTAATATCATGGAACAAACCATAACAACTAGATATTTATCATATAGGATCGGACCGTATTTTCTGATCCGGTCCGATCACGCAGAATCCTAATCATACAATCTACTCTTCCATCTTTTCATTTCTTTAGTTTTGAGCTTCAATCTCCTTCTCCGACTCAAATTCAATCTCTAGAAGCTAATAATTTTAGAACACTACTTCATGCTCTGATTATTTCGTGGGCTACGGCACGATTCAATGCCTTTCGGTGTCTGGACGCGCAATCATACTACCTTTCAAGCCTTTTAAAACACTAATTATAAGCGATAATTACCATAAATATTCGGAATATTTTACCAGAATTATGACCGTACTCCAAAACACAGCCCTATATAGCACAAACCCTCCTATACTTTTTCAAATGTAACAATCAATTAGGTATCCATTTTTGAAACAAAAAGGATGTTGTCTTGTTAAGCAAGATCGTGACAAAAAATATTAAACTAGACAAATGACAATAACCCTATTAGAAAATTACATGACGTGTTCACCATTAAGACATAAACCATTTATAAACTAATTAAGGTTGACTAGTAGCTGACAGCAAATCAACCAAAGAACAAATAAAAGCCTTCAAACCAAATATGTGCGAAGAAGAAGTGTTGATTAAAGTCTAAGTTCATAATCTCATGGATGAAGCTTTAATCACCATTGCTGAAACCTCAAGATCAGCAAGATCAAGAACACCCACATATAGAAGTGATTTAACCAATGAAGCTTTTCTGCCAGGTCTAGTTTCAACTCCAAGATATTCACTCAAGAATATAATTGAGGGCTTAATAGAGAAGAAAAGGCTTAGAGTTAGATCAAATTCTGCTCCTCCTATAATCAGCGATGAGCTCGAATCGTCCGGAGATTCTGATGATTCAGATGTTTATAATCCCAAGAAGCCAAGATCTCACATCGTTAAACTGGCATTTTTTGGCTTGTTTGTTTATGTCATTGCAGGTCTTGCAGTTTTCATTCTCAACTATGAAAATTTCAATGGTAATAAGACAATTGCCCCAATAGATGCATTATATTTCACAGTTATTACACTTTGCACAATTGGGTATGGAGATATTGTCCCAAACACAACCTTCACAAAACTATTCACTTGCATTTTCATCCTTGTTGGGTTTGGATTCATCTATATTCTCCTTAGCGAGCTTGTTATGTACGTTCTTGATCGACAAGAGGAAGTTTCACTCGACTCAATGGACGAGAATCGGTTCAAGTTCATGAGAATGAGGACTAAAGTTTGTTTAGCTTTAGGTGTTGTTGTGTTTTGTATAGGTTTTGGGACAGTTTGTGTGCATTTTATAGAGGAAGAATCTTGGGTTGATAGCTTTTATCTTTATGTGACTTCTGTTACTACTGTTGGATATGGATATTACTCTTTCAAGACACTACAAGGGCGGTGTTTCGCCATTGTTTGGATTTTAGTGAGCACTCTCATGGTTGCGCGAGCTCTTGTGTACATCACTGAGCTTAGGATTGATAGAAGGAATAGACAAATGACGAAATGGGTTCTTCAGAAGAAGATGAATCTTGGTGATCTTGTTGCTGCTGATTGGGATAATGATGGGTCTATAAGGTTAGTTTCTTCACTTCTTGTTTTTACATAAGTTCAGTTTCTAATTGCTTACAGTAAGAGATTTTTGGCATATTTGTCTGTGCAGTAAATATGAGTATGTTGTATACAAGCTGAAGGAGATGCGAAAGATAACAGAAAAGGATGTTGTGGAGATCTGTAAGCACTTTGATAGCTTGGAGAAGAACTATGGCGGAAAAATCACGTTTGCTGATCTACTGAATGGTGAAACTGAGAGTGACTAGATTTGTTGGGATGAAGATGTGTTAAGCATAGAGAAAACTATACATTTCAGCATATGGTTATAGAACAAAATGCAATAAAAGTATTAGTTCAGATTGGTTCCCAAGTATTCTAGGGTTGTTAGTATCCTATTGATCCTTTCCTCTCATGAATCTCTCAATGTGCAATGTGTATGTGCATAAATATTGGTTCTCTCTTCTTCATCAAATATACAATTCATTCTACATATATCTATATGGTATCAGCCTACGATCCGCTTCACAAAATCGATTTTCTCCATCAAACACAATGACCTAGTTTGCTTCTTCCCTATCAAATCCTTATGAACACAACAAGCCATTCACAGTAGTGGTCTTAACAAACATCACAAAACTTAGTCAACAAAACTACTTCAATTGGAAGCAAAAGCAGTCATTGCTACGTTGGAAGGCTTTGATCTCAAGGGATTTGTTCTAGGAACGGCTGCAATCCCAGCACCAACTCTACCAAACTCAACGACCCCAAACCCTGCATTCCAACCATACAATCGTCAGGATATGATATATGGTTTATGGAGCACTCCTTGGTACGCTCTCATTTGAAGTTGTTGGGTTCGTTGCAGCCAACACCACTTCTCATGGAGTCTGGACAACCTTGCGTCTAACATATGGGAATCCATCCAAGGGCCACGTGAAGCAAGTTAAGGACCGCCTACAGTCAGTTGTGAATGACACCGATATTGTAGTTGTCTACCTTCAATAAATCAGAACTCTTGCCATATCTTCTGGCATCGCTAGATTCACCAGTTCAGTAGGAAGATTTGACAGATTATATTTTGCGAGGTTTGGACGACCAGTACCTCCCCGTTGTCGATGCCATCAACGCACGGGACACTCTATTAGCTTCGAAGCCCTACATGAAAAATTAATCAACCATGAGCTGCAGTTGAAAATCAAGGAGAAAATCTCATCTCCACCAATGACAACCTTTACTACACATACAAAATCGAGTCGCAATACTGATAAGTACTCTAACTCTGCATGGTCTGCATCCACTCTATCCAATAGTAATCTTCGCCAACACCAACCTTCAACTACACCCCCTCCCCTCAATCCAATGGTGGCCAAAAACCATTCAAAGGACTATGCCAGTGGTGCCGTCAAGTAGGGCATGTCCTAACCCAATGTCAAGTCTTTAAGTCTTTGCACCCAATCATAGAACCACCACCATTTGTTCGTTTTCCAAGCAACTCTCAGGTTAATGTAACCACATCCACTCCCCACCATCAGCCCTGACTTGTCGACAGCGGTGCAAGTCATCATGTTACAAATGATCTCAATAACTTGATACTGCATTATACCTATACAGGACCAGATGACATTCATGTTGGTAATGGTAAGGCTCTCTCCATCACACACTCAGGATCTCTCATCAAATCTACTCCTAGAGCTAACTTTAAGTTGTGAAATGTTCTTTATGTTCCAAAAATGACTAAAAACATCATTTCAGTTTCAAAGCTCCATACTTCCTATGCAGTGGTGTTTACGTCAAACTGTTTTTATATACAGGACCTCAAGTCCAAAACCACTCTCCTTAAGGGACCTTGCATTGATGGGGTGTACTATTGGCCACAAAATTCACCTCAAGTGAACTCCTCAATTCGTGTCTCTCCAAACACATTGCATCACTTCTACTCGTGTTTTTTATAGTCTAGCACAAAGACTATCTCTTGGATTATCTACTTATGATCAGTCAATGTGTAACTCTTGCAACATTAATAAAGCCCATAGATTGCATTTCATCAGTCTATTGTTACTTCTTCATTTCCTTTAGAAGTTATATACTCTGATGTCTGGAGTTCTCTAGTTACCTCCTATCATGGTTATCGTTACTATGTTGTGTTTGTGGATCATTTCACACGTTACACTTGGTTATACCCAATGAAAACCAAATTTGAAACCAAAGATATTTTCATCAGATTTCTCTATTTGGTTGAAAATTTCTCTAAGTTTAAAATCAAAATGTTGTACTCTGACAATGGAGGAGAGTACATTGCACGTACTCCGTCAGTTTTTAAGTGAGTCCGGTATCACTCATATCACTACACCACCTCACACGCCGGAACATAATGGGATCTTGGAAAGAAAGCATCGACATATTGTCAAAACAGCTCTCTCCTTACTCACATACTCTGGTATACCCTTAGATCACCGGCCTCACGCTATGATTACCACCACTTAACTCATAAATCATCTACCAAGTCTCACTATCTAAAATGATACACCATTGTACAAGCTTACAAACATGCATCCAACTATTCAAAATTGAAAAGCTTTGGTTGTCTATGTTTTTATTTGTTAAGACCATACAATCAACACAAACTCTTGCCCAAATCCATTCCATGTGTATTTATTGGATACTCCACAATACAAAGTGCTTATCAATGTCTAGACCCCTCTTCCAAGAAAACATATACATCTAGACATGTTAAATTTCTAGAGAATGAGATGCCTTACTAACAACTGGCCAAAACTGCTTCTATCTCCAATCCAAAAGTCATAGATGAATGGTCCAAATTTGGACTTGCAATTGCTACGTCACCAAGCTCAAACCCAATTGCTTCCATTCGCATTCCACTAGCCCCACAATGACTTCTAAGCCCAGGCCCAACACCGAGCCCTCTCAGTCATTACCTATCCAGCTCATGCCATTGCATTCCATACCAAACTCACCTCTATTCCACAACGGCGGGGCATGGTAGTCAAATCTCAAAATAACCTCACAAAACCTAGCAAAAAGCTCAACCTAATGGCCACCATATCTGACAATACCCTCAAAGAACCTCGATCCAAAACCCAAGCCCTTAGGTCACCGGAATGGAGACAAGTCATGCAAAAAGAATACAATGCTCTTATTGCAAATCGGACATGGACTCTTGTGCCTTCAAACAGTGTAGAAAATCTGGTGGGTAGCAAGTGGGTGTTTAGAATAAAGTATCTATTAGATGGTTCTCTAGACAAATTCAAGGCTCGACTTGTGGCGGAAGGATTTCATCAAAGACCAGGTTGGGACTACACTGAAACGTTCTCACCGGTAGTTAAACCAGTAACAATTCATGTAGTTCTATCCATTGTAGTTAATTGAGGGTGGTCATTACGATAACTCGATGTGAACAATGCATTTTTACATGGTCATCTGCAAGAGAGTGTATACATGGTTCAACCCCCAGGCTTCATTGATGCAGCTCGACCTACACACATCTACAAGTTAAATAAAGCCATATATGGCTTAAAATAGGCCCCTCGAGCTTGGTACAATGATCTAAGGGTGTTTCTTCTTCAACTTGGGTTCACAAACGCTGTTTCTGAAGCGTCTTTGTTCGTGTTGTCTAAGCCTCCAGATATTATCTATTTGTTGGTGTATGTAGAAGACATTATTGTCACTGGAACTACAGACAAACTACTATCGACCTTGGTAGCATCCTTGTCTTCTCAGTTTTCTCTCAAAGATATGGGCACATTGAACTACTTTCTGGGGGTCGAAGTATTGCCCACAATGTAGGGAATTTTCTTATCTCAACGTATATACATTGAGGATCTTCTACAGAGAGCATGTATGGGCAATGTGAAACCTGTCTCAACCCCTATGACTATGTCGTACCAATTGCATGATGTCTCAGAACCTGCACTTCCTTCACCGTTTGATTACATGACTATTGTGGGTTCTCTTCAATACCTTGGTCTTACAAGACCAAATGTTGGTTTCTCTATAAATAAACTATCTCAGTTTATGCACAGGCCTACTGTAGCTCACCGGCATGCACTCAAACGTCTACTGAGGTACCTTTTTGGAACGATGCATTTGGGTATCAATCTAACAAAATCATTGTCATCCAACTCTTCTCTACACGTCTTTTAAGATGCTGATTGGGCTGGAGATCCGTCAGGATACATCTCCACCACAAGATATCTTTTGTACCTAGGTTGCAATCTAATTTCATGAAGCTTAATGAAACAGAAGACTGTCGCTCGCTCTTCAATAGAAGCTGAGTACAAGGCACTTGCTGATACAACTTCAGAACAACTATGGGTTCATAATCTTCTTGATGAGCTCAAGGTTCATATATCTTCTGTTCTAGTTGTGTATTGTGACAATGTTGAGGTAAACTACCTGAGTGTCATTCATGTGTTTCACTCCAAGATGAAACACATTGCTTTGGCCTACCATTTTGTACGTGAGCAGGTCCAGCAGGGAAAACTACGAGTCAGTATTGTCTCTACACATGACCAACTTGCTGACGTTCTAACCAAACCTCTATTGCGTCCTCGATTTCAAGTTCTCATTAGCAATTTATGTCTTACAAAACTATGACTCACTTGAGAGGGGATATTAGTTAAGATTGGTTCCTAACTATTCTAGGGTTGTTAGTATCATATTGATTCTTCTCTCTCATGAATCTCTCAATGTGTATGTGTATACATATTGGTTCTCTCTTCTTCATCAAATATACAATTCATTCTACATATATCTATAATAAGTTTGTCTAAGTATGAAAATGCATGTGTTGATATGGTTTGAATGTCGTTTAACAAAGTCGACACGGGTCTACTTCGTTTGGGACGTCATTTTTTCGACTTATATATATATATATATATATATATATGTGTGTGTGTGTGTGTGTGTGTGTGTGTGTGTGTGTGTGTGTGTGTATGCGGCCCGAGAGTTTTTCGTCAACAAAAAGCTACTGAGTCAGGTGAACCATATACTATTGTTTCATTGATTGTCACAATAGAGGCACCATCACATGTGAAGCAGTTTATATTAGGCCGATATCTTGCTACAATGTGATCTATAAGATCATCACCAAACTGATGGCCAATAGACTGGGTCCATGTCTTGGTTATATCATTGACCCGACCCAACCTTTTTTCATTTCAAGAAGCTCCTTGGAACGAAAGTAGATTGGACGAGAAACACATTATCTAACATCAACCTCGAGGTTGATGTCAGATAATGTGTTTCTCGTCCAAGAGTTACTAAGGAGATATATTGCGACATGATAACAAACGGTGTTTCATGAAGATTGATTTAGCCAAGGCACGTACATGACATCATCTCTTGGAGGTTCCTACGCTTTGCCATGTTGGAGTTGAAGTTCCCGACCAGGTTCATTGATTGGGTAACGGAGTGTGTTTTACTCAATCCGGGTAAACAAAACTTCACATGGGTTCTTGCAGGGTCGTCAGGGACCGAGGAAATGTTGCATTTATCATCGTTTCTATTTGTGATATGCATGGAGTTTCTATCGAGGATGATTCTGGTGAAGACTTCTAGGTCGGGATTCAGATTCCATAAGTATTGTGAGAAGCTTAGGATTTCACATCTTATGTATGTGGATCATATGATGTTGTTTTGCCGGGGTGATAAATGGTCTATCGATATTTTAATGGAGTGACTTTGCTGATTTGAGAGGATCTCGGCTTTGGCTGGCAATCTCTCCAAATCTTCTATCTACTTAACATTTATGGTTGAGGAGGCGGCAACTAAGTTGACACAAATCTTGGTTTTTGAAGCAGGAGAGTTCCCTTTCAGTTACCTGGGGGTTCCTATTTCTCCTACTATTCTTCGATCTGGAGTCTATTCTCCTCTTGTTGATAGGATCGGTAGACACCTTAGTTCGCGGAACAAGAGACACTTGTCATTTGCTGGTCGTCTAGAGTTGATCAGGGAAGTTTTGTAGGGTACAACGAGCTTCTAGCTTTCTCTTCTCCCAATTCCAATATTGGAGCTTGACAGAGTTACTAGTCTTTGCAGACAATTCTTATGGAGTTGGCCCCGTGTTGCATGACCTACAGTTTGTTTGCCAAAGATGGAGGGAGGTTTAGGATTACTAGATCTCAAGTCTTGGCATGTAGCATTCATGTGCAAGTACAATTGACACATACATGATCAGCGGGATAGTCTCTAGATCAGATGGATTCACTACAAATACATGCACACCACTGATCTAGAACAACATATGGATTCACTACAAATACCTTATAATTCTTGAAACTTGGTTAGTGCTCAGAGAATATATGTTATTACATCGAGGGGCAGTAAGCACAACATCACCAAATAATCCATTTTGAACTTTACATTTTTCTGAATCAAAGATCACTTTATTACCTTTATCACATATATGAGAGATACTTAGCAAGTTATACTTTAATCCGTCAACAAGATAAACAACATCAATGTAGTTAGAGGAATTATAATTGATTTTACTTATACCAATGATGTTAAACTTCCCTTTATCACCAAGAGTAATGATTCCAATTAATTGCTTCTTTAAATCTGAAACAGTGAACTTTTTTCACTCATATGTCTTGAGCAACCACTATCTAATATCCATTTATGCTCCTTAATCTTGGTGATATCCTGCAAAACAACAAACTTCAACCTTTCCGGTCTGACCAAATGATAAATTTTGATCCATATACTGGTTGAACCATGTTTGGTGGTCTAGTCCCTTTAGGAACCCAAATTTGTTTAACATATTCTCATAAACATAGAGGATAAGTGTTTTGAATAATATAAGGGTCGTTTCTCCTATAAGGACAAGTTGATTTGACACGTCTCTTTTTACAACAATAGAAACATGTGGGTGTACGAGAACTTCCTTTAACTTTAATAAAAGTGGTTACCGTTTTTCTGGGAAAATTCTTGTTATAACCAAGACCACTCTTGTTAAGTGAGGACTGTTGTTCACCCATCATCCTTTCGAGATTAGATTTAGAACAAGTGAATTGAATGAGTGCAACCTTCTAGCCTCTACACCTCACCGTTAGATCAATCTTCTCTTTCTCTAGATTAGTGTAATCTTGATGTAGAGAAGATGAATTTTCCTTTAGAATCGCATTTTGTGATTCCAAGGCCTTGAATTTGCATCAAGGTATAACTTGGAAGTTTTGAGATTTTCAACTTTCAAAGACAATTCACTCCCTCTTTTTTCTTGTTCAATTAGTCTTTCCTTTAAGAGACTTGTTTCAATCCTATGTTCTTCGATCTTCACTAATGATCATATTTTGCAGGAATTCAGCATGCTCAACCATAAAGCATAAGTTTGCTTGATCATTTTCATCATCCGAATCATTTGAAGAATCTGAGTCACTCCATGATGCTACCATAGCTTTCTTCTTTCGATCATTCTTCCGGTAGTTGTTCATTTTCTTTTGTGGACAATCCTTTACAAGATAATCTGCTTCAGCACATTGAAAGCAAGTTACTACCTTAGTTTTCTTGCTAGGGTTAGAAAATTTACCTTTAGGTTTTGATGATCTTGGATAGCCCTTGTTGGCATATTGCTTCTTCATTTGTAGAATTCTTGCAAGTCCTCTTGTTCGCTCCAAAAGGTGTGTGCAAACTTTAAAATTTATAACCCAAGAAGTATGCTTGAACAATATGCGAACCCGGAGTGTACGGATCAATTGTAATAAAAGCAAGAATTCCAGGGGTCGAACACAGGGACAATGGTGAAACAAAGCACGGAATCAGGTAGTCTAATATGCAAATGACTACAAATTAAAGCAATCAAAGATGATATAAAGTCAGATAAAGGGAATGCGGATTCTAGGGATTAAAGCATTTAGTTGTGGTTTCGACTCAAGATCTCAAAGGATAACACGGACAAAGCTGAGGTTTGTAAATGGAAGGTGTTTCTAAGGTGGGAATAGATTATCGGGTAAGTCTCACTACTCACTATCCCAAACCAAAGCTCCTATTACCGGGTAAGTCTCAAGGCATTGAGGAAAGGAATTATAATCTCAAACCAACATACCACCCAAGGGAATAGAATCAACTTTTACCGGGTAAGTCTCAGGCTAACTCACGAAGATGGGATGAATGCACACTCAAACCCCAATAAAGGATAAACCTTTATTACCTACACTCATGATCTTAGGTAAACAAACAATGGATTCACCGGATAAGTCTCATCCTAGGCTTACGTTGAACCAAGAAAGGTATAACAAGGATAGGATTTGGCAAACTTAAACTCTTAACTCAGATAAGATTCAGGAAAGGTTCACCTCGTTCAGTTACATTTCATCCCGGCCGAGATGTTCAATTACTGACCGAGGTGTTCTACGGTTAAGGTAAAGACTCGAGCTTTCAGGGTCCTGCTGGGATTAAGATCATTCTATCATCGTCTTTCCCACAACTTTCAGCCAATCACCCTAGAATCGCATAAGAAACTTAGCCAACAATCATCATGATAACAATAATCAAATTTATAAGAAAGGAATCAATATTCAAACAAGAAAACCTTAAGAAAAGGTCTCAATAACTGAATCAAATAATGAACAAACAAGCATTCCTCAAGTCACAAATCAGCAAAGACAACAAATCAAAAGCCATCTAAGAAGATCTTACAAACTCCTTCAAAAGCCAACTCCAACTATGATTCCTTCCTTCCTTAAACTTCAACCTTCAACTTCCTTCAGTTCTTCCTTCAAAACTCTCAGAAAATCTCCAAAAAATCCTTGATCCGAAGATGGGTGATCCGTAGATTTCAGGATGCTCTAAGCATGGTTGAACTTGTGGAAAATCCAACCCTTTATATAGAAGAATTATCTTCCAAAGATAAGGTATCCTAAAAAGATAATTTCCTAAAAAATATATTCATATCTCTTAAAATAACTCAGCCAAATATAATATCTTCCTTCCAGGAATCCAGCCAAAAATATAAGATATCCTCCTTCCAAAAATAAAAGATCTCAGCCAAAAATAAATATCTCGCCGGCGGCAGAGTGTTCGCCTCGGTCGGGACGCTCCTCAAGATCACCTCGGTCGAGGTGGTACTGTAGTTGACCAAGGTGAATCTCAACTGAATGTAGAATTTCTCGAATCTGGTCCAAAGTAAATCTTCTAAATCATTTCCATGCTTTCTGAGATCTTCTCAAAGCTCCAGAATGTAACTCCAATGACTCCTTAGCTTCCTTAGCTCCATTTCGATGCAAAACGTGCCATTTTACCTACAATTACAACGAAA
Source organism: Fagopyrum esculentum (assembly GCA_033239045.1). Lineage (NCBI taxonomy): Eukaryota > Viridiplantae > Streptophyta > Magnoliopsida > Caryophyllales > Polygonaceae > Fagopyrum > Fagopyrum esculentum. The sequence continues at coordinate 25,416,650 of BSUD01000006.1, read as the reverse complement.
CTAGGTGTAGACCTCGATTCCCATAAAGGTAGACAAAACAACAATATAATCAAAGAATATACATCCATGCATGCAGATTTATGAAGATAAAACGTCTAAACTAGCCCCAAACGATAGACTATAATACATGCTATCACCTCTTGAAATTAAAGCAAAAGAATCTTCTTCATCATCTTCACTTTCTTTATTTTCTGATGGAATGTTATCCTTCTTGGATTTCAAGGTAAGGTTCTTTACGTTTGAGAAAGGTTCTCCATCTCCTTCTCCAAGAACCATTTCACGAGTGATAAGCTTTCCAAGAAGATCATCCAGAGGTAAAGTTGAGAGATTTTGAACTTCCTCAATGGCGGTCACCTTTGTTCCCCATTTTGTCTTAGGTAAACTCCTTAGAACTTTCCTAACTTTCTCTTCATTTGTGAAGACCTTTCCAAGAGAGTCAATGTTGTTTACGATCTTTGTGAATCTTGTAAACATCTCCTTAACCGTCTCACTTGATGTCATTTTGTACAACTCGTATTGCTTGAGGAAGATATTGATCTTGGTCTCCTTAACTTGACTTGTCCCTTCATAAATGACTATTAGTTTGTCCCATATTTCCTTTACGATTTTGCATTATGAGAACCAATTGAACTCATTTGCATCTAATACACAATAGAGCAAATTCATAGCCTTATGGTTCTTAGCCACACTCTCCAAGTCAGTTTGATTGAAGTCAGCTTCCTTCTTTTGAACTTGGACTCCCTCAACCGTGGTTGGTACTTTTGGTCTAGTTTGAACAATGCTCCATAGTTTCATGTCCTGATCAATTAAAAACATGTGCATTAGTGCTCTCCAGTGTGCAAAGTTGTTACAACAGAAAATGGGTGGTCGAGAGGTGGATCTTCCTTGAGCAAATCATTCATCACCTACAAAGTTCATGATTAATCTCATTGATGGTTAAATCAAATATACGTGAGTCTAGCTCTAATACCAATTAAGAACCGAGTAAGGGATATATAAGGATATAAATACTCTAGAAGGGGGGGGGGTGAATCCGCCTAGGATTTTTGACCCTAGGATTTAATTATCTATTATCTGCTTTGTTTAAGTCCTGGATACAACCTAAAAGAATCCCCTTTCTTCTCTCAATGTAGCCTCACTGTTACGATCTAGTCAACTCAAGTCTCGCAATAATAGCCTAGTTACTTCGTAGAGTAACACTAAGTATAAAACAAGAATGATATGTCAATGTAGCTCTATGTGTTTATCTAACTCTTATAAACTAAAACTAAGTACGCTCTTGAGAAGATAAACTTTTGATCGATGAAGAAGACTTGGAATGTTCACTTGTAAGCTTGTTGTCTTCTTCTTCATCAATTGATTCTTTTATAGTCTTCTGTGGAGACAACTTCTCCTAGCCATTGTCTTCTAGCCGTTGTGAAGTCTTCACAATCTCCATAGAATTTTCGTTTGTTGAACGTTCGAATTTGTTCTCCAAATCTCGAACCAAGTCTTCAACAGCTTGTAGAGAATCTTGATCATTGTACCCGTTTGAAGATCTTCTAAGAATCTCGAACGAAGATCTGCTTCTTGCATCATCTTCTCTTCAAGCAAGATCTTCTTTGTTGTAACCTCTTGTTCACAAGATCTTCTTGTTACGTTTGTTTGTAACAAGATCTTCATATTTGAACCATTGAGTTTCCTCTCTCTTCATATATCCGACAAGTATAAAACTACACACATCATCAAGCCAAGACAAGGCATCTACATATATAAAATCGATATTTGTTAGTTTATATAACCACATTTTTGTTAAGTCTTCCTCATCCTAAAAATATAACATTTAAATATCAAGGTGGAGTTATCAAATAGTAAACACCATGTGATGCTTGCATTGTCTAATGTAATCATAAGTTGTTTTTAAGCTTGATTAACTAGTGCGTAAATAATAAACACCATGTGATACTCACTAGTTTACACAAGTAAAATGTCTTCATAAAGTACACCCTATATCATGCTACCTTAGTATTTGTGACTTAATACTCTCCCCGTTAATTGAACACAAAATGATTGAGCATGCTTCGTCTAGCTATGGTTTGGTGGAATAGCCCCAAATCTAGTATTTGTCTGACAATAATACTTGATCTTTTAACTTGAAACTTGTTACCCAAACCCAAGCATTCTATCACTTGATCACCCCTATTTAATTTCATTAATTTACCCATTCAAGCATTTTTAGTGAACTTGAGACAAAGTTGACATACACGTATACTCACATTGGCACGGTTGTGCGCTTACAATAATATGTGGTTTTGAGGTAGTAGTTTACCCACATCAGATTTTTGGTGTCGTTGTCGGGGACTAATGATAGTGTATTTTTTTTATCTATATATTTTACGATTGTTGATTTAGATTTTAATTGATTATGTTTCCATATCAAAAGCCTACAATAAATAAGAGTTTTTTAAGTTTATTATTAATTACGATTTAAAAATAGTGTCCTTTTTTTATAGAGGATATTAATATTATTTTAAAATATTTTAAAGTCAATTTCAAATATAATTAATTTCTTAAGATTATTGTTGATTATGAGTTAAAATAGAGTATTTTTTTAAAGAAGATATTATGATATTATTTTAAATATTTTACAGAATTTCAAGCATAATTAACTTTTCTATAAATTAAATTCAATATATAATACATAATAATATATATATTTTTTACAAAATCAACAGAAAGGCGAACACTAGACTACTTTATGCTAAAACTGTGATAATCTACGTACTCAGTCTACATAGTCAGTTAATTGATTATATCTTTCAAATGCGCACGTAGTCGTCACTTTCAAACCTATTTAATAACGAGATACGATTATCCGACAGTTTTTCCTAATAATCCTAAATGCACACGTGATTAGCATTAATCACAGGGTTTGCCATTCGAGGTCCACAGCATTTTGTTGTTTAGTGCGTTTACAGGCTTCACTTTGGGGGCCTTGTCCTCAACAACATTTATGTATCTCTCCGTCCGTTGACATCTTATCGAGCTTCATTGTATGCAGAATCTACATCAAACCTCGTAATGACTAATTTAATGAAAGGAATCTTGCAGGGATGAAATTGATAAAGGAGAAAACATGTCACCCCGCAATTAATTGGCATATATTGTTTCAACTTCACCCACTAAACTAGTTTAAGCCAACAATGGGTGCAAAGCATCCAAGTTGGATGATCAACCTCTAGTGGCAATCTGTAAGAAGAGGTTGATCCTCATCAAAGCTTCCTCCGATCACCGATCCGCTCTCGCTGCCGCCCATGTCTCCTACTTCCGCTCTCTTCATGACGTCGGAAACGCCCTCCTCCGCTTTATCGACGACGAAGCCCCAAAGCCTCAACTTCTTCCTTCTCCAATCATCGAGTGTTCTTACATGAAGAGTGTTTGGAACCCTATGCCATCTAGGGTTTATGAAGAGGCAATGCCAGCTCCAATCTATTCTTACTCTGATTGCAACACAGGCTTTACTTGGGATTACATTAATCCCTTTGAAATGTTTGATGATAATGGCAGTGCATTGGGGTATGACTCGAATACGAGTACTCTCGACTCGAGAGAGGTTAGGGAGAGAGAAGGAATCCCTGACCTAGAGGAGGATACAGAAACTGAAATGCAGCAGCATTCACAGCAGCTGTATGTTCTGGAAGACCCACCAGTTGATATGAAAGAGATGACTACGTGTAGTAGTCCAGTTTCTGACGTCAGCATCTCCTTAAGTACAGATGAGTTCTACTTGGAGATGGATGAAGGTCTGCCAAATCAGGGAACGCGTGACCTGCGCGAGGCTGTTGGTGAAGTTAAGGATGAATTCGACGCTGCCTCTAATTACGGGAAGGAGGTCTGCAGGTTGCTCGGCCCAGGGAAGCTGCCTTGCCACTCACCAGGTGACTTCTTGAGATGTAAGGATTTTGTTCATCTTTTATTGTATGATATTTAAGCTGACTGAACTTATAATTACATGATGCAGCTATACTTTCCAGGATACTGTGTTCTATAAGTCAGTCATTATCAATTCTACAACCTGAAGCAAGATCATATGATCCGGACATTGGGAATGATGACTTGGTAGACTCTTCAGGCATTGTATCAACTTTAGACAAACTATGTATATGGGAGAAGAAGCTGTATAAAGAAGTTAAGGTATAAATATAATTCAGTGTACATTCTTTGTAGCAAAATTACCAAAACAGCTACTAAATTAAAGTCTGTGTTGATGCTGATTTTAGGATGAAGAAAAGCTTCGTATCATGTATGAGAAGAAATGCAAGAAACTGAGACTTCTCGAAGATGAAGGTGCTGAAGCTAGTAAGATTGAAGCAACACAGGCTTCCATAAGAAAGCTGTTGACAAAACTCAACGTGTCTATCAAATCTGTCCGTGTTGCTGCTCGTTGGATACACCAATTAAGAGATAAAGATTTGCAACCTCAAATCAGAAAACTCATTTTCAGGTATGAATTTATATATGTAATAAAAATATGAAAGAATTGGGTTAAATATACTCTTCCTATAAGTTTTTGATGTAAATCGCTCTAATTTTACCTTATGGGTACTGATTAATAGTGGTAAAAGACCATTTTTACCTTTTATGTTAATTTTGACATTTTCATGAGAATAGTGGTCATTTCTTTGATTTGTTCAATCTGCAGCTTGAGAAGGATGTGGAGATTGATGCTCAAGTGTCACCATAAGCAGTTTCAGGCCATACTGGAAACAAAAACGATCCAACTCCGACCAAATACAGATTTCCATCAAGTTTCAAGTGTAAGAACCAACGTTGAGCTTGAAGTGGAGCTACTAAAATGGTGCAATCGCTTCAATGATTGGATCGAGTTACAAAAGCGATACGTCAAGTCTTTGAATACGTGGCTTTTAAGTTGTCTGAATGATGAAGATGAAGAAACTAGACCGGTATATGTAATGTGCCATGATTGGGAGCAAGCAATGGACAGAATATCTAGTGTATCAGTGACTGATGTCAAAACTGCCATGAATGAGTTTGCTGCAAGCTTGCATAAGCTGTCAGAAAGGCAGGAGAATGAAGTGCATAGCCAAAGGCATATTGAAGATCAAATTCGTTCGATTCGCGGGGAGAGGGCGAAAATAAAGAATGGGAAAGATGTTTCATTGGTAGCTTATGATGAAAATGATGTTTCAGAAGGCAATGATCTGAAGGTCGATTTGATTCAAATTTTTGAGGCTTTAGAAAAGTTTAGCTTAGAAGCTGTGAAAGCTTATGATGATGTGAGGATGAATGCTGATAGGTAAAGGACAGATTATTTTTTTTTTTTTTTTTTTGATACTATACGGTAAGCGATTAGATTGAATCATCTTCTCGAGACTCTCCAACCTAGAGCATCCTTTCGGATGAAATCCACCACCTGAGAGGGGATCGAAGCGCAACCTAGCGGGTAGTCGTGTCCCAAATCTGCGAGCTTATCGGCAACACTGTTGACTTCCCTAAAAACGTGTTGTATCTTAACCTGCTGGAAACTAACCAAAATATTAGTGATATCAGAAATTATGAGATCAATTTCCCACGGGGGTTTCCACATTCGCTTAATGGAATTGATGATTGTAAGATTATCTCCTTCAATCTCAAGTTTATTAATTTCCAGATCACATGCTCTGATCAACCCCTCCCTTAGCGCGCATGCTTCAGCATGAAGGACCGATGTGTTTCCACACTGTCCGTAGCCTAGGGAGATGGTTGATGCATGTTCGTTTCTTAGAATGAACCCGAAGGCTGACTCCCCGGACTCGCGTTTAGATCCATCAAAATTTAACTTGACAAATCCATTCACAGGTCTTAGCCATTTGATATTTTTAGTTTTTCTATTATTTATGACCACATTTTGTTTTATTTGGTTCTTTCTTTTATTCGCATCCTGCCAACACCTTATTTGATCTTGTACTCGTTCCCTAATATTTTGAGATTTCTTATTGTTAAAGATAATTTGGTTTCGTTCAGTCCAAACATTCCACCACGTAACTGCTAGTTGGACCAGTTGATTATAATCTAGTTTACTTTTAACACAAGTGACCATACTTGCCACTTTTTTGTTAGAGTAGTTTACCCGTTGGAGCTCGGTCTTGATAGTAGAATTATGTAGGTTCTCAAAAGTGAAAGGACAATTGAAGAACAAATGCTTTGCTGATTCATATGGGTGGTTACAAAGAGTACAATGCATGGGCACTGACACCCTTTGTTTTTCCAAATTTTCCTTGGTTGGGAGTCCATCTATGGATAGTTTCCAGATGAAGTTTTTAACTTTGGGCATGATGTCCATTTCCCAGATCCATTCATTTGAATCAGTAATAATCCCTTTGTTTTTGTGGATGAGGTCCATGGCTGATTTTGTATTGTACGATCCCTTATCTGAGGCAGCCCAATAGAGACGATCTCGAATAAATGATTTCGGGAGTTGATATGACTTAATTGCGGTCATAACCTCTTGTGGGAGTAGATTGCCTAACTCCATATCCAGTTTTTGGGTATTCCATTTGTTCTCTATTATGTAATTGCTAACTACTTCATTGTCATCAATATTACTTTTGTTCTCAAGGAGTTTGATAAGCGGCTGGTCAATCACCCACTTGTTTTTCCAGAATTTAACGGTGTTCCCATCCCCAACGTTCCATCGGAATCCATTTTCAAATTCAGGTCGGAGATTCATTAGTCTTCTCCACTGCCAGGAGGTGTTCTTTTGGGTTTTATAGTTCCATAAGAATGAGTCTTTGAGATATTTTTCATTTATAATTTTGACCCATATGTTGTTAGGTTCTTCCATAATTTTCCAAAGTAATTTCATTTGGAGGACCTTATTCATATCTTCTGCTTTTCTAATACCCACTCCTCCACACCTTTTTGGTTTGCAGATTTTGTCCCAACTGATGAGGGGGTGGTAATTGGGTCCTTTGTTCCAAAAGAAAGTACGATTGATTTGATCTAGTTCTTTATGTATGCATGCTGGGAGCATGAAGCTTTGCATGATATAATTTGGTTTAGCATTTAGATTGGCCTTGATTAGAATCGTTCTTCCTTCTTGTGAAAGTGTGGAGGCTTTCCATTTAGTTAGTTGCTTCTTAGATTTTATTATTACATCTTCAAAGACGGTCTTGTTTACCCTTCCATTAATAATAGGACACCCTAGATACTTCTCCAACTCTTCTGTGACAGTGATTCCGATTTTTGATTGAATTTGTCTTTTCGTTTCACACCCTACATTTCTGGTGGTTTGGAATGAGGATTTATGGAAATTAACTTTTTGTCCCGATATATGGCAATATCTATTTAGGATATCCAAAATTTTTGTGCTTGCATCTAAGGATGCCTTGGCGAATATGATGACATCATCCGCAAAGGCTAAAAAGGGGACAGTAGTACCCCCTCTTGTGATTGGGAAGCCAATTATCTTTTTATTTTGGTAACATTCTCTTTGGATGTTCCTTGCTAGGACTTCCGCTCCTAAATTGAATAACAAAGGTGAGAGCGGATCTCCTTGCCGTAAACCCCTCTCGGGATATATTACTTCTGATGGTTTATCATTAACTAGGATGGAATACGAGACCGTAGTAATGCATTCTCTAATCCAACTAACGAATTTTGGTTCGAATCCAAATTTTCCGAGGACAGCCAAGATAAATGGCCACTCCACCCTGTCATATGCTTTTTCCATATCTAGTTTCACGGCCATGAAACCCTCCTTTCCTTTTTTAGCTCTGAACCCATGAAAGATCTCATGGGCGATGAGAATGTTGTCGTGAATTGATCTACCCTGTGTGAAGGCACTTTGGAGCGGGTGGATTAATTTAGGCAGCAGAATCTTAAGTCTATTTGCTAAAATTTTAGCGATAATTTTATATATAGTTGAACATAGACTTATCGGTCTATAGTGGGTAGTTAAGGACGGGTTATCCACTTTAGGTATTAAAGTGATAAAGGTATGATTGGTTTGTTTTAGGATTCTTCCGGAGCTGAAGAAACTTTTTGTCGCACGGATTACATCCGGTCCTATTATTTCCCAATACTTTTGGAAGAAGCCGGCAGGCATTCCATCTGGACCCGGGGACTTGTCGCTGCCAATATCAAAGGCAGCTCTTCGGATATCCTCATTCGAAACAGGTTTAGTAAGTTCCATGTTATCGCTATCCGTAATTTCCTTGGTAAGGACATCTAGGTGCTGAACCATGTTGGACTCGTTAATTCGATTAGACTTAAATCGGTCCTTATAGTCCATAATGAACTCAGAGTTGATTTCTTCCTCAATGTCTACTCTTGTGCCATTTACCTTTTGAATGAAGGTAATAGACTTTCTATTTCGTCTTCCTGTTGCCTTACGATGGTGGTACTTTGTATTTCTATCTCCACACTCTAGGGCTTTAGATTTAGCTCTTTGCATCCAATATTTCTGTTGGAATTCAATTAGACATTCTCTCTTTTTGATCAATCTATTTAGTTTCTCATTTTGTTGATTAGTAAAATTCCGGAAATTTAGCTTTTGTAGTTTTTCAATGATTTCGTCCGTTTCACGAACTTGTTTATTTATGTTTCCAAACTTTCGTTTGCTCCAAACTTTCAGTTTGGTTTTAAGCAAATTTAATTTTTTAACTAGGTTGAACATGTGAGTCCCCGGGAATTGTGTTCTCCAACATTGTTTGACAATTTTTTCACAATCGTCTCTTTCAGCCCACATAAGTTCAAATCGGAAAGGTTTGTTTTTATATCTTTCCCTTTCATTATTGATCTCTATTGTAGTGAGACAGTGATCAGATGATGTGAACGCATGGTTCCAGACATGGATGAGGTTATAGGCGTTTAGCACCTCACTATGAGCCATTGCTCTATCGAGTTTTTCATACGTATTATTGTCACCCTCTCTTCTTTTCCGCCATGTGAATTCATTCCCTTTAGACACCAGGTCTACAAGGTTACATTCCTGTATTACATTTTGTAATCTTTGGAATCGATTTGATCTTAGCGGCGCACCTCCCAGCTTGTCGGCCGGATTGAGGATGTCGTTAAAATCTCCCATTAGGAGTACTGGTTTAGTCTGTGCGTTAATAGCTTCTATTACTTTGAACCAAAATTCTACTTTGAGTCTCTCGTTAGGGGGGGCGTATATTAGGAAAATTGCCATGTTGAAGTTTGTTCCAAAATTTGTATGATCCACTATAACAAATCTTTTATCCTTATGGCAAAGTTCTACTTTTTCATTGCAGATTAAATTATTTTTCCAGAGAAGGCATAACCCTCCAGCTAAACCATCCGATGGGATGAAACAAATACTATCAAACCCCGCACTTCGCCAACATGTCTCAGGAGGTTCTATATTTGTTTTTAGCTCTGCTAGCATCAGCATATCAATATGCTCATTCTGGGTTGTTATTTTGATGTCTGTCCAAAAATTTTTCTTTCTTATACCACGGCAATTCCAAAATGCTATCTTCATATATACTTAATATGGAGGTTTGATGGTAGGTCGCCATCGTTGTTACCTAACTGACCAAACGTAATTGGCCGGCAAGCTTTTGTAGTGTGACGAATTACCGTGCATTCGGTCTTTCTTGGAGTTATAGTCAAATGTAGTGTTAGGGTCTTTCCCCGCTTGTTATTTTCCTTATATTGTCTTTCAGAGAGTATAAGTGTCGGATATAACTGTTGGTTCCTCATCTTTTCGGTTTTCCTAGGCATCTTGGTATACTTTATGATATCTTTTTTGTATACCCCCTTTCCTCTTATTATCGTTGTATGGAAAAGGCTGGGTTTTCGTCGTTTATTTTGCCCACTTGGTTGGCCTAGCTTATCCCATAGGTGTTTGATCAATTGGTTATGTAATGAGTTTTGTTTATAAGTACCAGCGGTCCCGTAGATTCTTAACGTACCGGATCTAGGAGTTGCTTTCTCGAGTATAACATTAGTGATTAACCATCTTCTGAAACCATACTGCCCAACTGATTTTCCAGGGCTAATAATTCTCTTAGGAATCATCCTAAACAGTTGAATCATACCAAGGTATTTACTTGTTCTTACTTTACCCAATACCTTAGATTTTGTCGAGTTATGAAACCTTTCGCGTAGTCGAAGAGGTAGTTGTTTGGCGCGCATCCGGTTTTTCCATAATTTATGTGCTGAATTACGCTTGCAGTTGCACCCCAATGCGAGAAACCACTCATGTAGTAAATAGCTTGTCCTTAGATTGAAATTCAGCATTAGATATTTTAATCTATATTTAAACCTAAGCATAGTAGTGATACATTTAGTGCATCTACTAAAGATTCCTAGGAAATTTAGCTTCCTTACCTTACCAGCTTTTTTAAGTGCAATCTGAAGCTTAGTTAAGTTTGTCACAATTACAGAATTGCTATGATTTATAACTTTAAAAAGTACTACTTTATGCGTGCCAACCTCTAATTGGGTAGGCAACTTGCTAGACATGGAAGTCTGCACCGAGGTGCTTCCTGAACTCCAGCAATATACAGCAATTACAAGGATAATATCCACTATGCAACAAAGAAGAGAGCACACCCCAGTCTGCCACATTTTTGTTGGATTAATCTCTTGTACATTAGTTGGTCTCCACTGCATGCGTGCAACCCAGTATATCAAACATTGCCATAACTTGTAAATATTCTTGAGAAATACTCTACTCATGTAGGTTGAGAGAAGTCCAAGAAGCAACTTTGGAACCCATTTCTTGCCAAGATATGTAACACATAGCATGGACATGAGACAAGATAGCACAATATGGATGAAATTAGTTATTTTTGAATTCCAGAACTCAATATTTGGATTATTATGCCAATAGCAAGCTATCAACATAAAACCTTGTCTAGTAAAATAAATCATACTTCCTGTATGCATTTGCTCTTGGACTCTACTGTCAGTGGAGAGGATTAAATACATAGCTTCATAAGAAGTTAAGATACCTTGAGATTTAGCTAATATCTTGTGAGTTTGATCACTACTGTAGCTTTTGCAAAGCCACCAGGTTAGGTACCTAAGGTTCGTTCTAACATTGGACCATGCTGGATTAGGTTGGATACCCCACCTGCACACAAAAATCACACACTGTATAGCAATTATGAATATACCTTTCTTGCTGAAGAATTTATATCCAGTAACAATTATATGTCTCTGGACTCTTTCAAGTCTAAGGACTTGGTGTTTATACTTACTCATATGACTTGCAGGAACTAAGGATGAATCCCATTCACTCAATAACCGGGCTCTGGTTCTAGTTATATCGATTGGTTCACCAAGGATGAATCCCATTAGGGATAGATCCTTTTGCTTACTAAAGTCATTTCTGACTTTAGCTAAGCTGTTCAGATAGTCATTAAGACTAGGGGTTTTATCAGTGTTACCTTCAGTTTTTGCTCCGGTTGTTACTGGAGGGGGATTACTGGTTCCTTCTTTTTCCATCTGGTTTACCTCCTTTTCTCCACCAGGCGTTTCTTTGCATATTGCTTCTTTGAAGGACAAGCCCTTCTTAGAGGTTTGTGACGGCTCCGTCATTGTTAAATGTTTCGAATAGAATATCAGAGAGGAAGGAAGATAGTGAATAGATTGGTGTGTTCTAATACACCTAGATGACTGGTTTATAAAGGCAGACAAAAATGGATTTTGACTTGCTTTTACCTGGTTTAGGTTGGAGGTCGTTGCTACGCAGCAACACCTGCCAGAGAAATATTTGCTCTCTTCGTTCCATACACCTTCAGCTTGGTCAAACCTCCCTTCGAGCCCATCAAAGGAAGCTTGCAAGGTCCCTTTCCAGAAAATTGGTTGACGTTGGCCATTCTTCTTCGAAATCCTCCTCTTGAGGTGTCTTTGTCCCCTCCAGCTTTGGGATCTCCAGTATCGCCATTTCCTTAGCTTTTTTGTCTCCTTCTTATGAGATGGGAGTCGCTTTGATGAATTGGGATGGGGCTTTACTTGATTCGGCCCTCTTCTTAGCTTCACCCAGAAAAATTTCCTGAGATTAGGTCGAATCTGGGTATAGATGGGGGTAGGGGCGTTGAGCTTTCCTTGGCTTTGTTTAGGTTTTCTGGCGCGTTGCAAGCGCGTTCTCTTTGGGGCTAACTGGGTTTGGGGAGTCATTTTTTTGGGGTGACTTCAATAGGTTGTTGTTAAAGGACAGATTAAAAACACAGTAGCTTACCAATATTTAGGCAAAAAAAAAAGTGAATAGTTGTGAAACGGACGGGTCGAAGGGTTTAAAATTATTTGGGTTTTGGGTCTTATAGGTCATATTGAAGTTGGCCTTGGTAGCCAATTGAGTTTTTTCAGGTCGATGTGAGTTGGGCCGGGAATTTGTTGTTCTTGAGGTTAGTTCACTTCGATTATGGGCCATTTTTGGCCTTTTTACTCATGTTATTCCAATGATATTCAGCTTTATCTTTCTTAGGTTCGGTTTATTTTTTTCCGGGTCAAACTGGTTTCGACGGGTAGTTCTTAGATGTATCTCTTCTTCTTTTTTTTTTTAAATCATTTTTGTGTTTAATCAGTTTTTTTATCACTAAGTTTTCCCCCAATAGAACTATAGAAGTTATAGAAAACGTAAGAGATATATGTGAATGCATAAAATTTACAAAAGGGCATATATATATATATATATATATATATATATATACTGAATAAATCAACAGTTAGTAAATCATGGGTATGATTGGTATTCTGAATATAAACTCTCCTATTATAAAAAGATAATTGTGATATTATCTTTGGAGATATGGAAAGCT
>BSUD01000006.1:25233631-25403834 GCA_033239045.1 Fagopyrum esculentum | reverse complement strand
TGTACGCTAATACCCCCCCCCCCCCCAAGTAGAGTGTATGTTGATGACACTCAACTTGGATAAAAGATTTTTGAAGACCGTCGGGCCGAGAGGCTTGGTAAATAGGTCGGCAGGTTGATCCTTGGTTCGAATGTGCAATGTGCGGATGTGACCTTGTTGAACCTTGTCTCGAATGATATGGCAATCGATTTCGATGTGCTTTGTCCGTTCGTGGAATACCGGGTTAGAGGCGATGTGGATGGCTGACTTGTTGTCACAAAATAGAGTGGCCGGTTGTGAGGTAGTGACATTGAGATCATGTAGCAAAGTGCGTAGCCATGTTATCTCGCAGCATGTGGTCACCATAGATCGATATTCGGCTTCAGCACTAGATCGAGAGACGGTGCCTTGTTTTCTAGTCTTCCAAGAGATGGGTGCTCCTCCTAAGAAAATAATGTAGCCGGTGGTGGAGCGGCGAGTGTCACGGCAGCGTGCCCAATCGGCGTCGCAGTAGGCGGTTAGTTGAGGTGGGCTATTACTGGGAAGAAATATGCTTTGGCCAGGCGTGCCCTTTATGTAGCGGAGGACATGATGTGCGGCGTTGAGATGCGGTTGTCTTGGATTGGACATAAATTGACTTAAGATATGAACAACATATACTAGATCCGGGCGGGTTATAGTGAGGTAGATGAGACGCCCGACTAGGCGTCGATAAATAGATGGATCCGGAAGAAGAGCGCCATCTCTTTCGGTGAGGACGAGATTCTGCTCTAACGGAACGGTGGCTGGTTTGGCACCGAGGAAGCCGGTGTCGTCGAGAATTTCTAGAGCATATTTGCGTTGTGAAAGAGTAATCCCTTGTTGTGAGCGTGCAACTTCGATGCCAAGAAAATATTTGAGAGGCCCCATATCTTTGAGCTTGAATTTAGTGGCAAGGAAGTGTTTGGTAGCTTCGATGTCCTACAAATTAGTTCATGTTATAATAACATCATCAACATAAATTAAAAGGATAGTATACATACCGTTGTGTTGTTTAATGAAGAGAGAGTAGTCGGCCCAAGATTGTCGGAAACCAGCTTGTTTGAGGGAGGTAGAGAGCTTGAGAAACCATTGGCGAGAGGCTTGCTTTAGCCCATATAACGACTTATGGAGTTTGCAAACTCTCGTCTCCCCCTGTCGATGGAATCCGGGTGGCAATTTCATATAAACGTCTTCCAAAAGATCGCCGTTTAGGAAGGCGTTATTGACATCAAGTTGGTGTAAATGCCATCCACGAGCAGCTGCCAAACTTATGAGGACTCGGACCGTTGTAAGCTTGGCAACGGGGGCAAACGTCTCTCAATAATCCACTCCTTCGATTTGACTATACCCTTTTGCGACGAGTCGTGCTTTGTATCGCTCGATCGTCTCGTCGGGTTTATATTTGATTTTGTATACCCATTTACATCCGATGGGATGTTTGTTGGGCGGTAGCGGTACTAGACTCCATGTATTGTTGTCTTCAAGAGCCTTAATTTCTTTGGCCATTGCGTCCCTCCAAATGAGCGATTTATTTGCCTGTAAAAAAGTCCTTGGTTCTTTCTCGAGCATAATGTTAGAAATAAAATGTTTATAAGTTCGGGAAAGTTTGTTATAAGATAAGACATTGGTTAAAGGAAAAGCCTTACGAGAACTTATACTATTTGAGGACGATGACTGGGATCCCAAACGAGATGGTAGGGTGGCTTCCACATGAAAATCTCGAAGCACATTGGAAGGTTTTGTGGGTCGAGAAGAGCGTCGAGGTTCCATTGGAGGTGGAGGAGGCGGTTCCAAATCAGTTTCAGTTGGAGTGTCAATGTCATTTGGTGGGGTTTGATCGGACTCCGTAATTGGCTCAACATCATTGTTGGGAGTGTTTGAAATTGGAAGTGGATCATCATAAATGGCGTTGGAAAGCTGAAAATTTGGGAGTGGAAAATCTTGGTTATTTTGGGACAAATTCTTAAAGTTTGAATAAGGGAACTCATTTTCAAAGAAAAGCACATCTCTTGAAATAATAGTTTTCTTATTCGTAAAATCATAAAGTTTGTAGCCTTTGGTACCGGGTGGGTATCCAATAAAAATGCACTCAATGGATCGTGGTTCAAATTTGTTTGGGCGTAGTGGGTGAGTTGATGCGAAACATTTGCACCCAAAAACACGTAAGTGAGAATAGAGAGGTTGTTTGCAGAAGAGTTTTTCAAAAGGAGTTTTGTTTTGTAAAGTTTGACTAGGCAAACGATTGATTAAATAAGTGGCGGTGAGAATAGCATCTCCCCAAAAGACTTTAGGTAAATGAGATTGAAAAAGCAGTGCACGAGCAACATTTAAGAGATGTCGATGTTTTCGTTCAGCGACACCATTTTGTTGTGGTGTGTTTACACAACTAGTTTGATGTAAAATTCCCTTAGAAGCATAAAAATCAAAGCATTTAAATTCGGGACCATTGTCACTACGAATTATTTTAATGCGTTTATCAAATTGTGTTTCAATGAGAGTAATAAATTGAAGAATAAGAGGTCGAGCCTCGGCTTTTGATCTCATAAG
This sequence comes from Fagopyrum esculentum, assembly GCA_033239045.1. Classification (NCBI taxonomy): domain Eukaryota; kingdom Viridiplantae; phylum Streptophyta; class Magnoliopsida; order Caryophyllales; family Polygonaceae; genus Fagopyrum; species Fagopyrum esculentum. The sequence continues at coordinate 25,401,287 of BSUD01000006.1, read as the reverse complement.
ATATATCCATGTAAATTTGGAAAAAAACGTCCACAATAGTTAAAAAATATCGTGCTCCTGTTAAACAAGGAACATGATAACCTCCCCAAATGTCCATATGAATAAGATCAAAGCATGAAGAGCTAAAAGAAGTACGTATTGGAAAATGATTCCGAGTCTACTTGGCCAAAGGACAAACGGAGCAAGCATTTTCAAACAAAGTTTTATTTTTGAAAACTGGAAGTAAAGACGATAGTTGCGGTGATGGATGGCCAACCCATTGATGCCAAAGGGATCCCGATGTGGTGAAGTTGCAAGAATTGGGCATCGGTTGGGATTTAAGGAAGTATAGTCCATCTCGTTCAGAGGCAGTCCCAATCATCTTCCCCGTGTGTAGGTCCTGAATCACACACATTTGTTTAAGAAAAATGGTAGCATAGAAGTGTTCTTGAGCCAATTTGCTAATTGAAACAAGGTTAATAGAAAACTCAGGAACACAAAGCACATGAGAAATTTTAAATTGAGACGTGAAGGTAGCGGTTCCAATATGCGAAACCTTATAAGACTTGCCATCAGGTAAATGAACAAAATGATTTTTATTCGGTTTATAAGAATCCAAAAATCGAGTATGATATGTAATATGATCACTAGCTCCGCTATCCATAATCCAAGTATTATAAGGATAAGAAGATTGAATTTGTAAGTTACCTGAGAAGTGATGATAGGTAGGAGGATTACCGACGTGATTTGCGGAAGCGTGTTGAAGGGAGTTGGTCGATCCAGGAGGTTGTTGGGAGACTAAAGACTGCAAATTGAGTCGTTGGAGCAAGTCCAACATGTGCTGGTAGTCGGTGGATTGCGGCTGGATGGTGGTCGAAGTGCCGGTGTGGTTGATATTGGAATTCGGTTGGGCCCCTGCCATAGATCTCTTGCGTTTGCGGCAATAGTCGATGCTATGTCCCTTGTTATTGCAAAAGGTACAAGTCAGATGAGCACGACACTTGTGTGTATTGTGATTATTCATGTTGCACTTCTCACAATGTTTGGCATCACCACCTGTTGAATTTGGATTTTGTCGCTTGACCGAGAATGCAGTGGTCTCGAGTGCCGCAGGTTGTTTAGAGAACTTGGTCTGCTGCTCTTGTCGAAGCACCATGGAGTAGACTTTGTTCGGATCAGGGAAGGGGTCCAAGGCGATTATGGTGCTTCGAATATGCTCGTACTCAGGACGGAGTCCCATCAAAAATTTCATCGACTTTTGATTGTTGATGAAACTTTTGATATCAGGAGCAACCGAACAGGAACACGGCGCAAGGGTTGTGAGAGCATCTTTCTCACCCCAAAGGGATTTGAGATGGTGAAGTATGTGTTAACAGAGTCATCCCCTTGCTCACATTCTTGAATCTGTTTTCCAATGTGAAAAAGGGAAACAATGTTACTGTGAGAATACCGATCTATGAGTTCGAGCCAAATACCTCGGGCATCTTTACAGTGAATGACACTTTTGGAGATTTCCTTAGACATGGATCCAAGGAGCCAAGTCTTGACTAAGAAATTGCATCGTTCCCATTGTAATGCTTCGAGAGGATTGCCGTTTGGTTTAGAGAGCGAGCCATCTATGAATCCGGCCTTGTTCTTAATCGTAAGGGCCATCATCATGGAGTGCTTCCATGTCATGTAGTTATCTTCCATCAATTGTTGAGACACCAGGATGGCACCCGGTTGGTCGGAATGATGGAGGAAGAGAGGATGATTCGATTTCTCCCATGGCTCGGAACGTGTGGCGTCCACTGTATTTGGGGCGATGTCCGGCATGAGGAAGGTTGTGGCGGATCGACTTTTATTAACCTAGAAAGCTGATACCATATAGAAAACGTAAGAGATATATGTGAATGCAGAAAATCAATTGTATTATTTTTGTGTTCTGTTCGTTTACAAGAGGGCATATATATATATATATATATATATATATATATATATATATATATATATATATATATATATATATATATATATACTGAATAAATCAACAGTTATGAGTAAATCATGGGTATGATTGGTATTCTGAATATAGACTCTCCTATTATAAAAAGATAATTGTGATATTATCTTTGGAGATATGGAAAGCTAAGTATAAGGGATTTGTACGTTAATAGAAGTACATCTCAAATTTATCAACTAATAAATGAAAAGTAAAATAATTTATGTGTCAGGAGATATTTTGGATTCACATGTCATTTCGGTCATGTTTCAGTCAAGTTACTTTGATTTCTCGGCTCATTTGGGTTACTTCGATTCTCCAAGTCCTTTCGGCTCAACCTATTAAAAATAATCGAGTTTGATACAATTTCTAGTGAACACAAATTGTGCATTTATAATTCATTTCAGGTTACACAAAGTTTTAGCCAAGTACACAACCGTAAGTTGCTCACCTCTGAGTCCATCTTGCACCAGTAGCCGTCGGATCTGAGAAGCCACAACTTTCGTCTTCTTCGTCTTGCACTAGTAGCCGCCGGGAGAGTTGCGCCAGCCATCTCGCAAGGCCGTGGATTCATCTTATTCGTCTCACAAGGCCGCCGTCTTCTCCTTCTCGCCGTTATCGGTTGTAGCAGGAAGAAGCAACTCTTCCAGCGGGATCTATTCGTCGGCGACCAAGATCTGTTCGTCTCACAATCTAAGAAGTCTCACAATGTTTGCATCTACTATCTTCAACTCGTGGTGACAAAGAACCAGTTTGTCGGGCGTTGAGGAACATGAACCAGTTAGAGTTTTGGATAATTATCATCCTGAACTACTATTTTTTGATATTTGTAAAATCTGCCACAAAGTTTTATTTGCAGAAAACGACCTAGTTTTATGAGAAGATTTCAGTTACGAGACTTGCTATCTTTTAACCATAAAAAAAAATGATCGCGTATTAATATTGTGTAATTGAAAGCGAGTATTACATTGTATATTTGAAATTGGAAATTGGTAAGTTTCAAATTAGATTGTGTATTAAACTTGTGTAATTAAAATTGGACATTAACAATGTGTATTAAAATTGTCGTGGGTAAATCAATTTATTAAATAATTTTTTAAATAATTTTTTTAAATAAATATAAGAGTCTAATTTATTTCCTAATAAATAAATAAGCCTCGTGGTAGATTGTGAATAAAAAAATTCAACCTAGTTAACCAACTCCAAATTTTTTTTTTTTTTTCGGTTAATGATTGATGATATTTTGCAATTTGCACAAAAAATGGTTAGCGATACTCGGCCGGTGATATTTGATGATCATTTTGCAATTTGCACATTTTTTGTGCTTCCTTTATCTTCTTCCTCGGTCTCCGTTCGTTCAATCTCCACACAATCTCTCTTCGTAAGGACCATTGCCCCCACTGATGTTGATCCAAACCAGGCAATTTTTGTCATGGCATCATACACATTATCTCCGTGTGTTGTTTGTCTTCTTCCTCTCGTCTCTCTTTTTAAAGTCTCTGCACAAGCTCTTTATCATGAGGCGACACCAACCCTATCCGGCAATAGAGAACGGGGTGAAGAAGAGAAGACGGTTCAATAATGGTGTTTAGGGTATTATTACTCTTGGTTTCCTCTCTTGTTGCACTTCATCTGGGGAGGCTATCGGCGTCCGAATCCGAAATCCCCGACTCAAAGGAGTACGTTCTAACCCTCGATCACTCCAATTTCTCCGACACCATCTCCAATCACGATTTTATTCTCGTCGAGTTCTACGCTCCCTGGTAACCCCTCTCATATCTGATCTTTAGCCTTTTTGTTGCGTGTTCTTAATCATTAAATTTTTTAGCTTGATAAATTCCGCGTTGGTCTTTTGATCTTCGCGATGTACGATTTCTTGTGAAATTGGGATGCACTTGTTAGTAGTGTACACAGCCCAAAGGCTCACATAGAAGCCCAAGGCCCAACGTACACCTCTATATAATGGAACCAATGTAACAGTGAATAGAAGCAATCAAATACAGAATATTCAATATCTCTATCTGTCTACCATTTACTACTTGTATCCATAGTACTGGAAAACAGTAACCTGTAGAAGTAAAATGGGTTACTTTTGGATTCAGCAAGTTGAATTTGTTAATGGTGTTTTAGGATATCTGTATGAATTATTGTAATGCCTTTTCCCAGGCTCAACCGGGCATTGCGTTCAACCTTGGTTTAGTGGAGCTATACAGTTCTACAGCATCCTTTTGAAAATAAATTGGATTAATCACTCCCGTATAAGGATATTATCTTAGTCTTAGAATATGTTTCAATGGTTACAAAAACTCTGTTGTAGCTAAATCTACTCTGTTCACGTTTGGTGGGTTTAGGGTGAGGCAATTTATGGGTTAGGAAGTATCATGTTTTAGGTTACAGAATGATCATTCCTGAAGCAGGTAGGTTGGGCTTTTGATTTTGTTGTTCTACCTTTGGGTTTTGAACCTTGTTGGGACCGAGTCATTTGTAGGCTTAGTGGTTTGAGCTACCGTCATTGGTCAAAGGTAACACCAACACTCCTTCGCTTGGACATTTGAAGTGTAGATGTGAATGAAGACTTGTACCTTCTAAGTTTTTTGTTCTCTCTTGTCAGAATTATCTTCATGCTTGATTTGATTGGTATGGCTCAGTCTGACTTTGTGATCAATCTGTTTCCGCCAAGTTGCTGATGGATATCTTGTAATGCCCATGTATGATGTATCTTTAATTTCAGGTGCGGCCACTGTAAGAAACTTGCTCCAGAGGTAATAAATGCTGTTTTGGGCTTAGTTATAATGGATATAAAGTTAGCTTTTTTACCTAGCACGTAGTGTGTAAGCTCATTGCAAGTTTTCTTTTGGTGATGGAACATATAGTATGAGAAAGCTGCATCAATATTAAGCAAGCATGATCCTCCAGTGTCTTTGGCTAAAGTTGATGCTGACAATGAGGCAAATAAAGAGCTTGTTTCCTCTTATGGGATTAGGAGTTTCCCTACTTTAATAATTTTGAGGAATGGAGGAAAAGTTGTACAAGATTACAAAGGTTCGCGGGATGCAGATGGCATTGTCACTGATTTGAAGAAACAAAGTGGTCCTGCTTCACTAGAAATCAAATGTGCTGAAAATGCTATCAGTCTTATCGGACATAACAAAGTAGTTATTGTAAGTGCAACTTCTCCTCACCCTTCCGCTCCGTTACGCATCTTTGTTAAAGTTGATTTGTGTGATGTAACATTTCTCCGCCTCCCTCATAGGTTGGGATCTTCCCCAAGTTTTCTGGAGAGGAGTATACAAACTTTACTACCGTGGCCGAGAAGTTGCGCTCTGACTATGAATTTGGTCATACTTTGGAAGCGAGGCTACTTCCACGCGGCGATTCATCTGTAGTTGGGCCCATAATTAGGTTGTTCAAACCCTTTGATGAGCTTTTTGTCGATTTCCAGGTATTTATATAAACTGTTTCTTTGATATTCCCTTTTCAGGCAAAACATTCTACGTTTCTAGTTGTGCACGTGACATAGAATTAGCTAACCTGTAGATATGGTGTATTCAGGATTTTCATGTTGAGGCTATTGAGAAGTTTGTTGAAGAAGCTGGTCTGCCTACCGTCACAGTCTATGACCATGATCACTATCCTTTTGTTATGAAATTATACAGAAATAAGAAGGCCAAGGTATATACCATAATCGAACTTCTGAATACAACCACATATACTCGTATCAATGAAGGAAATATTTTTTTTCTTTGCTCTGATATTCTGTGATATGAATATTCCTTTGGACTTCAATATTGTGTGTTTTGGTTACTTTGGTAGATTTAGATTAACAATGCCTGCATACATGGAATGCATATGCTGCTTTTTCTGTCTTTAATTTAAACCAATACACTATGGCTTTCCATATTTCATAACAGCAGTTTGCCTATGGCTATTTTTTCCTGTGACTTCTATTGTTGCAGCTGGAACTTCTTCACTGAGTACTTACGTTTAAATCTCTAACTGTCTTTGTTTTCTGGTGCTATGACAAGTTCTTGATTATTAATGCAATATTGCATGGGTCACCTTGTTTCTCTCTTGTTTTGGAATTTAGTATCAATTCTTGTTTTACACAGTTGCAATAAAAGAATGTCAATATATCATAAGAAGAGGAAAACAGTCTTTTTTGGGTCTCTGTTTGCTGTTGAATGTTTCCTTAGTGGATGGTTCATAATCGATGTCAATCTGCTCATGCATCCAAATATTTTAACCGTGCTGTGTCTATATTATGTGTAAAGGTTGGGTCCGGAAACATTTTTTCACGTGGTTATCGTAATTTTTCTGTTACAAATCTTGAGGATGGTGGTACTCTTTAGTCGACCGCAATCTGTTCCTTGTTTTTAGGAGTTGGAATCTGTACAGGTATCTTGTAAATAAAACCTCATCAGACCAACTGCATGTTGCAGGCCATGCTATTTTTGAACTTCACTGAGGAGGTTGATGTATACTTAAAGAAATATTATGAAATTGCAAAGGAATATAAAGGAAAGGCCATTAATTTTCTGATTGGGAGTGTCCAAGATACACAGTCTGCTTTCGAGGTTAACTTTTTCATAAACACAATTCTTGTTTTTTCTTAACTTCTTAAAAGTTCGACCTTGATATGTGTGGTTGCTTAAATTATTTTTGAGCAGTTTTTTGGCGTCAAAGAAGATCAAGTTCCCCTCTTTCTCATCCAAACCTATGATCGAAAGAAATATCTTAAGTCAAAGGTGGAGCCTGAACAAATTGCCCCATGGATAAAGGACTTTGAGGTAATTGCAATCTTCAATTCCTTGATAAATCCCAACTGAAATTCTATACTTGTATTCTTTCTACGTTTAAGATGATTTACTCCACTTCAGGAAGGGAAGTTGTTCCCATTCAAGAAGTCTGAACCCATCCCAGAAACTAATGACGAACCCGTTAAGGTGGTTGTTGCAGAAACACTCGAGGATTTAGTTTTGAATTCTGGAAAGAATGGTGAGATCTTTATTACACGCATGGATTTTCTGTTTGCATTTTGTTTGTATATCAGCTGCTGATGCTCTTAGAACCCTTGCAGTTCTATTGGAATTTTACGCTCCATGGTGCGGACACTGTAAGAAGTTGGCTCCAATTCTGGACGAAATTGCTGTTTCCTTTGAAAACGATTCAAACGTTGTCATTGCTAAGCTTGTATGATTTGTTCATCAACTCTGATCTGATGAGTTCTACTACTAAAATGAATAGTCCTTCCTAGATTCATAACTTGGGTGCGAAATTTGGAATGCAGGATGCTACTGCAAATGATGTTGGTGTTGATGCCTTTTCCGTACAAGGTTACCCAACTCTGTATTTCATATCATCAAGTGGGAAAATAGTGCAGTATGATGGAGATCGGTCCAAGGAAGACATAACCGAATTCATTCAAAAGAACCGCGAACAAGCACCGCAGACAGCAGAGCATGCTTCACTACATGAGGAGCTGTAAATTGTAATAGCGGTAAATAAAGGTATCATGTTTGAACCCGATACCCATATCCTGGTACCGTATACATTATCGAAAATCTGAGTCGAACTCCAATTAGGGCCCGTTTGGTTTAAACTCCGGAAACGGAAATGGAACGGAAACGAAAATGGAATTGAAACAAATCTAGTCCACATGTATATCTTTGTACATGAAACTTTTTGGAATCATTCCTTCCTTGTGTCCTTGTGGTTTGAACTAATTGGAGTAGAATTTGATTACTTTTTATTAGGTTGGGCATGAGACGGGATGGGATTGGTGTCGTTCCGTATCCCGTCCCGCATATTTTAAGCGGACTGGACGGGATTTACAATATTTTTTCTCTATCCCGCGCGACCGGGCCTAATCCCGCAAGAATTATTCGCTCATTTTATTCAACATTTGTACTTGTATTCTCTCATGGTTAAAGACACAAATGATTAAAAAAATCTTGATATCAAATTACCGATATAATATACTACGGTGTTATTATTTTATAAGACAATTAGACATATATTTACATTATTCTTTTTCTCTTTTTAATCTATATTAATAGATATATTGATACAATTTATTATTGTTTTAGTATTTTATAGCTTTATCAATATAAAATTCGTATGTATATAGTATTTTTAAAATACAAAATATTATTTATATATATACGGGACGGGATTAATCGGATGAAAAGTCTCCGTCCCATAAATTTTTCACGGGTCAGACGGGATACACATTTTTTTCCATGTCCCGCCGGGATGAGGACGAGATTTGTATCCAACCCAACTTTTTATACTATGTAGAGAAACAAAATCAAATGCATTTTGCATGATTCTAAAATAATTTATGAACAAGATATACATATAAAATAAATTCATTTCCATTTCGTTTTCGGAATTACAACCGAACAGAGACTTAGTACCCAGGAATTTGTTTCCAGGTGGGTAGAATTTGTTGTCGCCAGAAATGCATGTGTTTGTTCCATCCCAAAGTACCTTACATGTTTTGTGGCGGTTTTTTGTTTGGTTTTGTGGCCCCTTATAGAAACAAAGAAATTACTATTAGCCACTGAAATCTGGAATGTGAACCATCGTATTATATCTGAAAGCTGATTCAATTTTGCAAAATTGGTCGAAACTTTTTACATTTTAAAACCTATTAACTTTCTAAAATAAAATAATCACGAATGTATATCTTGGTTGAAGCTAAATCCATCCCTCAAACTCTTCTCCTCATCCTTGCAGCTGATTTTATCCCCTCCACTCGACCCGAATTCGATCTTTGAATCATCAGCCTTGTTCAGAGATTTCTCAACGTAGTATTGTAGATTCTTCAAATCCGATAGCCGGACCGGTTTCAACAAGAACTCTTCTGCTCCTTCTTCCAAACACCTATTTACAAAATAAACAAATATTGAACTTATTAAACAAACTCAAAGCTCTAAACTGATAAACATAAGTTTAAGTAAAGATGAAGCATGCTAATTACATGTTAATCCTTGAAGGCACGTTTTCTGATGACATTACTATTACTGGTACGTCTTTCCAATAAGATCCCTGCATGCATCGTGAATTGTGTCATGCCAATTGCATGTATTAATCTTAAAAAAAAAACAATAAGGAATATAAAAACCTAGTATATTTTATTTATTTTTCTGGGTAATTACAAAAAGAAAAAAAAATCATAGTTTTTTGATGATTATTGTATCCAACTACGTACGAAAATAAATTATTTACCTTGACTCTTTTAAGTAGATCGTAGCCGCTCATTCCTGGCATTGAATAGTCTGTCATGATCAAGTTCACATTCATCCCATGACCCTAAGTGATTAACCAAAATTAAACCAAATTAGCGGTCTTTAATGATACAAATGAATATCTAGAACCAATATTTAAAAAAAAAAAAAAAAACTGAATTGCTTTTGTGAAGATAAAATTTGAAATTAAGTCAGTAGAAAATTCAAACCTGTTGTCGAGAAGAAGCAGAAGGATGAGGATTATCATGAAGAAGACCCAAATACTCCAAAGCCTTGTCCCCAGATTCTACACTTGTTACTGCATAAATGCAAATATATTTTTCAGAAATATAAACATTAAATTGTCAATTTCCAAATAAAAAAAAGAGAGAAATTACCTTGGAAAGATGAAATGGTGAGGAGTTTTTCCAAGATTTTCCTCTCAATCCGGCTATCATCAACTGCTAACACATGAAAAACTTTTTCTACGTCTTGTTTTTGTTGTTGTTGTTGCGACTGTTGCTGCTGTTGTTTCACCGTCTCCATTGTTGTAGAGAGCAGCGTCTCCATTCGTGTAAAAGAGAGTGCAGATGCCGCTGAATTAACCCTTCTTTATTGTCTTATAGCATATAATATTTCCAATTTTACATACAAAAAATATCCCCTATTATTCTTTTATGATATAGCATGAGACGAATCTCAATAAAGATAGATCTAGGGCCCGTTTGGTTTTAACTCCGGAATCGGAAACGGATCTAGTCCATATGTATACCATTGTTCATGAAAATTCGTGGAATCATTCCTTGTGGTTTGAAGGAATTGGAGTAGAGTTTGATTACTTTTGATACCTTATAGGGTAACAAAATGTAGGGAGCTAGTGCATTTTGTATTAATCCACAAGGAATGATTCCACAAAACTTCGTGAATAAGGATATACATATGGACTAAATTCGTTTGCATTCCGTTTCCGTTTTCGGAGTTGAAACCAAACGGGCCCTAGTGTATACTAGTTGTAATTTTCAAGCTAAATATATTAACTTTATAAGTATATATATATATATATATATATATATATATATATATATATATATATATATATATATATATATATATATATATATTTTAATTTTACTTTTGTGTCTATTAGAAGACACTGAGGTCATTAAAATATAAATGGGTAATTTAAATTCCTTATTAATTAAGCTACTTGTCGTTGCTAATTGCTAACTGAAATAGTTTTTATTTCTGGAAGGAGATCTAGCTAGCTAGATAGAAGTTAATGATCCAACATAAAAATATTTCTTGCAAAGAAAAAATATCAGAAAATATTTTGTGGGCATATATTCTATATTTTTAGAAAATATATTAAAAATATATAATTTACGTATCAGTAGACAAATCTTATTCAATTAAGATTGTCATATTTTATTTCTAGATATAGGTTAAAACATATAATAAAGAAAAATCACATGTATAATAAGGGGTTTGATATTTTCTTAATATATACACATGCAATACATAAATCAAAAGATATTATAAGAGTAAACTACAAATCAGTAGAAGATCGAGAAAGATTAAAAAATATTTGATCTTGATAATAAAGTATGAGATCTAAATTTGGATTCTCATAGACCCACAGATCGGTACAATTATGGGGTGTCCTATTCATTTTTTTATATTTTCAATCACATTGATTTCTTTCTTTCCCTTTAAGATTTGGTATGAAATATGAAAGAGATCTTTGATGTCTCATGATCTTTGATTTCATATAAGCTTTGATTAGGGATCAAAAGTTGATTCCTTGCAATCATGTTTGAAAGAAGACTTGGTTCAAAAGTTAATTGATTGAGACCTTTTCATATTCCTTTTCATTCAAATTCAACCTATGAATATATATTTTGTTAACCACTTATAGAGTAGTTAATTAAGTTGATTAAATTATGGCCCATGTTAATACCTTGTTTCTAGAAACTTTAGTTATTTTTCCTAAGGAATTTGTATTATCTTTGACGAAAATGGGATTTTCTCTCGTGTATTGTTTCATTGAACTAAATTGATTTTTTTTATTGTTATAAAGTTAAATATGTAAATGAGAAATTCCGTAGGAAAACTTGTGGAGTTTCTTCAAAAATTAAAAAATCATTAATGAAAAAATCAATAGGAAAACTTGTCCAATGTAAAATAATGTGTCAATTTTTTGTTGGTTAGAGGGAGGTCCGCTACCATTCCCGGAATCTAGTTATGCATTCCATAAATAAAAAATATAGGTTAAGTGAGCATTACTCGGGGATAGTCCGTCCCCTTACATCAGCAGATAAAATGTCCATTATGTCATCTGGAGGGTCAATCAATACACTCAAGCCGAAAGAAAAGTTATAAGCAAAATTAGCTAAATAGTTCGCAAAATTAATCATCTCACGGTATGCATGACGGAACTGGATAGGCCCGTTCCTTTGCAAATAGTCTTGAAGCTTACGTATCAAACTAGAGAGAGGGTGGTGATGGAGAAGAGAGTGGTCAATAAGAGAAAGGGCCAAACGCGAGAGTCGCTTTCCAAAACAACTGAATGAAACCCTTTCTCCCAACCAAGCCTAAGGCCATGTAATATACTCCAAAGCTTAGCCATGGGTACACTATACAACCCAAAGTTAACTCCAAATCCCATCAACCACTTTCCCTTGCGATTTATAACAGCACCAGCAACACCAACTTGACCATCACTTCGTCTCGAACCATATGTGTTAACCTTCACAAATCTTGAGAAAGGTGGCTCCAATACTATATTCTTCACCCGACGTACCCCTTGGTGGGTAGAATGTGTCTTAATCCAAGCAAGAACATGTGCCTTAGTTGCAATTTTGACAAAAATTATCCTCGAGCCACAAAGTCTTGGAGACCTTCATAAATCTTCTTATTGCGTCATTTTCAAGTCTACCATAGTCCCACTGCAAAAATCTCATTTCACGTACAATAATTATTAAAAACAAGAGTAGAAAGAAGATTATCTCTAATCTAGGATGCGAAGGGGATCAGAGCTCATAGAAAGTATCCGCGGACATATCCTCATGTAAATCTCTCCATAGACTACGAGCAAAGACAGAGTCATGGAAAAGATGCTCCATAGTTTCCGAATCAATAATGCAACACGCGCACAAAGGCCAACATTAGTGAGATGCCGCCACAACCGTTCGGAATTGCAAAGAACACCACCATTCGATAATCACCATATTAGAAATATAAGGCAATTTCATTAGGCTTCATATTTGTTTAGTTTTAATAAACTAAATAATCACCATATTAATAGCTACATAAATTAGGAAACTATATATCTTATTTGGGAGATCAATCAACTCCAAATGATATCACTGAAATGCCATCAAGGCAATTTCATATTTATACGCGTACCAACTTCACCTTCAACCCTGTATGGAGCAATTCCACAATACCCCTAAATAAAAGGCTGTATTTCTACAATATGTCCCAAAATAATTTTCAAAGAAACTGTTCAAGCGGGCATTTTTGGAATTTGCATTAAATAAAGGGAGAAATTAGAATCAATCATAAGTCTTACAAATGCCACCATTTCAACATGAATTAAATTAAAATAAGACCACTGAATAAAGTGCCAATACTTTGGTGTATCAACACATTGAAGCAAGATATCCAAGTCTCTTGCAGGTCTAGCTACATAGTACAACAAGCAATTCCCTTTTCATGTCTAAAAATAACACTAGAAGAACTGAAGCACCTAAGCCAGGGGCGTCTATCTCAGCATGATAGAGGTCAGCTCATTGAGCATTGAGAACCCGAGTTCGGTACTCCCCAAGTGCCCAGATTGGGAATATGCATCTATATGCAGCATAAGTGATCATGCAATTCTTGTTGAACACTCCCATAATCTCCTGTTTATGAAACGTGACAACATCAAAACCAATTTGGTGAAGCATATAATACGAGAAAATAGATAAAGCCAAATTTTCAGTCAGAGTTGTTAAGGGCTTCTTGAATCCATCTATTGTCATGCTGATATTTGTTGAGATGATAAGAGCACCCACCTGATAATGGACAAAGAAAACTAGTTGAAAAGAATTGAACCAAGAAATGACCTGTTGAGGATAATCTCCATTTTCCATTTGAGAATTGATAAGTACTCTTGCTGCTCGATGGAGAGGCTCTGGATCTCTCTCAGCCTATTTCACAATCCAAAAGGAATGAACCAAGAAAGAACTTTAGTAACCATAAACATCTCGTGTAATTATGAATTAACAATATAGTTGCCCCAGGAAAATAACATTCTTCTATATCATGGATATTATATGCCAACACTGAAGGTATGAAGGAGCACCTGGCCAGCATCAATAAGAGTCAGCATGGCCCAACCTGTATTCACCACATGAGATCTGTCTCCTTTAAGATTTGTATATACCTAACAAGAATAGTATATAAAAGCATCAGAGGATAGTACATAAGGATTCATTAATACAGAAAAAACTTTAGATGTCGAAATGAATCTTGATTTTACAGAAGCAATGCAAGACTCAAGAATAGATACATTCTATAGAAACGGACTCATAAGGGATAATGTGATTTAGAGCACTAAGTTTAAGTTTACCTGATCCTGACAAGAAAGATAACTCTCTCCCCAACCACCACAAGGAAGTTGTTTAGACAATAGAAAATCACATGCCTTACGGATACTAATACAATTGTCATAGCTCTTTCCTGCAGCTGTCAGGCCTTTAACCCCAAACCAAATGCCATATGTAAAGCAAACTGCCCAAGAACCATACCTATATACATCATATACTAAATCCATTAATCTCAAGAATAAATGGGTTCTAGCAATAATATTTATACAACAATATATGTCCGGTTATAAGAAACTCAATTATAGGATTCGCCAAGCAAAGGGATATCAGATACCATGACCCATCTGCTCTCTGAATTTTTTCGATGAACCTAGCAGCTTTCTTGATACATTTTTCTATCTCCTCCCGCCGGTGTCCAGGGTATAATTTTTTGAACGATACCAAACCTTGCATTGCTGCAGATGTACATTCGACATAACTATAACCCAAAGAAAAAACAATGTCAATGGATTACTGTTTTTGGTGGTTCGAAAGTTGGAAAAAACAAAAAACAAACAAAATATCAATTGCAAAAAAGTTGGATTCAATTGACATTCATACTTTAACCAAGATGCAAGCAACTTACGGATAATCAATAACAATGTCACCGAAAGTCTCTGCTGGATTGATCAACTGAAATGAAGCAAGTAGAGCAATCTTTACATGGTTGCCACGGAACGATTAAAGACCAAACCAATCATAAAATATCCAATGCAGTTATTGAAAAAGAAATCTACCTCGAGCCAAGCATATGATCTTGTGAGTTCATATGTAGCAAAGCCTCCATCCTCATTCTGCAACAATCATATTCAGATAGAGGGAACACATTAACTGTAACATAGATTGTAATAATCTATAGATCCAGGTGTTATCATAAAAGACAATTAAGCGAAGGAACACAACTATATAAAAGAAGCCTACATCTGATGAAGGATTAATTGTTATAGTAATTTGTGAAGCATCACGAACTAGGATGTGAAAGTTCAGCCAGTCTGACAAATTACCTGTAAGGAAAGAATAACATTGACAGCATTATACAAGCGGTTTGCTTCTAGTGGCTCGCCGACCTTTTCTGATGGAAGTTTTGATAATAATAGTTCGGCCTAATGTGCAATGAAACAGATGAGAACTCTAGAATAGTAAATTAAACAAAGGCAATTTCAGTTTGATCAAACCTTACTCCCTTACTTTTAGTCCTTCTGGAGTGCAATCAGAGATGGGCCAACCGTGATCAGCAGTTGAGAAGGGCCAAGCACCTTTTGATATGTGGCGATACCAATAACTCAAATCACCAGGACAATCATCCAAAACCTTCATAGAATAGAAAATTGTTGAAAAGGGTAGAGATGGAGGCATACAAAATCCTACAGTTTCCTGAGATAATACATTAAATTTTCTTCATATCCTTAAATCGTTGAGTAAACCTGTGAGTTCTTGACGTATGAATGAGCCTTCTTTAATGTTGTATAATATTCTTCAGCAAGATTTGTTGATATAATTGCTTGAACAGCAAAAGCGGTATCCCACAGTTGACTTCCATTGTAACCCTGCATATGAATTACCTAATGTGAGGAGGTTGAAAGTACATACTGTATGTAATCTACTAATTGTGACAAAATTTTCAAGGTGGAAATGAAATAATTTGAAGGCGAAATGAGAGGAATCTAGACCTGCATCTTCATGCCATCTTCAGCAACCCAGAGATAATCATGTAATCTAGGAAGGTGCAACTTGAATGCCTCTGAGTTTGGATCTTCGACCCAGCAGCAAAGCATGTTTAGCACCTAAATGATAAAAATATGGTCATCAACACAATTTGTAATTCGCTGTTTTATCATTTCCCTCTTTACAAAGGAACTCTCTCGAGGCATTACATGTTCCTACCTTATTCACAGGTCCTATGCATATATATCGGGTATTCTCATCTTCATAGTGTATGTGCTCCATTGTAGTGGAAAGAGCCTTCTCCCTTAGGTTCTTTCCGGGCCATCGCATCAAAACTGGCTCCACAAACTTGTGAAGGGTTGCCCACAAAATGTCTTGTATCATGGGATGTGGGTAATATAAGTCTTCCTAAAAAATGCAGAAAATCAAACTAGTTAACTTACATTATAACCAGGGTATATAATACACCTAAAAGGGTGACAGACGACTTTGAATTTCATTCAAGATGTTGTAATTAAGGGATCTTTTGGCCAAGAGAGATCACAAGTTTCATAAACATAGAATACAAATGCATATTTCACAATGCATAATATTGACCAAACACAAGATTATTGCCAGCAAAAAGAGAAGAGACAAAATCATGATCTAACCTTTGCACATTCATTGCGTGCATGATCCCAATCTATTTCATGGTAAGGAATGGAATATAGTTCCTTCCTCAGTGACACAACTGTTGGTGTGATGGTACCTACAAATCTCTTCCCGTACAAGTATGACATAGGCAAATAAACCATGCGGCAGTGACACCACATTCTTCCTGTTTAATTTGTAAGAAACATCATCAACCAGTGATCTAATCATCAAAGGGCACAACCATGACACTCCACAGCGCAATCAAATACATTAAGGCACTGAGTATTTGTTGGCTTGGGTGTGCATATCAGAATATGTTTTATCAGATACCACACTTACAGGAATGATAGCAGAATATTAACATGTCTTAGAAGGAATATTCAAATGGCATACAATTGGATGGGTTGGTAGCATCCTCTATTAGACGGCAATTAAATGAAAACTGAAGTGTGAGAAGAAGACCATCACATAAGGATTGGAATTATCGATTTCAAAAGGTGAGATTAACAAGATGCAGTTCAAGTTAGAAAAAGAAAGTCATAAAATCTCCCTAATGTCCCACAAGGAAGGAGAGAGCAAAATATAATTAAGAGAAATACAGACAAGAGGACCTGGATGAATAGGAAGACTGTAAGGTAAAAGCCATATTTCTGGTGGTAGTGGGTTATTTCCTTCCCATTCAAAAACGCCAAGCACCTGTTTACATCAAAAGTAAATATCAAAAGGCTTCCTCGATCATCAATAACTAAATTTGGTAAAGGTCCAAAATCACTGAACTGAAAGCCACATTTTCCCCCATGATGTCACAGCAGTAGCACTGCCATGATCAAGAATCCATTTACGTCCTTTCTCCATGGCACCATCCCCGTCATTGGGTTCTTGACCAAGCAAACGTAAAGTAACATATGACAAAACAGTACCAAACATGGTGCTGTGGCCCTCAATATGCAAACCCCAACCACCATCTTCGTTCTACAACAAAAAAATCCAAATCACAATATCTCAGTTCATCTAACTTTGTAAAATAACAAATTCTAATTTATTGACAACTATTACCGCATACAAGCAGACGAATCATACATGTACATACAACAAAAATATAGAAAGAAAACATGATAACATTCTATGACAAATTAAAGTGGGGGAAATGTAAATTCAGTTTTTCCAATAATATCTGTTACCTGATGATTGTAGAGATATCGGCACATCTCATATTGATGCTCAGTTGATAGGACTGCATTCAGTGCGCCAGTCACAGACAAGGCAATGACCTGAATACACCAGAAATAAAGTAATTATACTTCTTCGATACAAATTCTAAGGACACATTCAAATGCAGAATTGTAAAGAATTGTACATGATGCTTACCAATCCAGGCATAAGAAACATAGGGCCACCATAGTCACCAGGCCAATGCCCATCATGAGCCTGGATAGTTGAATAGAAATTGATGGCCCTTCTTAAAGTGTTTGTAACAATTTCCTCAGTAGCATGTTCTCCATCCTCTACTTTAACTTGCGGTAATACTTCTCTGCATGGATTCTCTTTTCCCAGCTACAAATTTCCAGCCAAAGAAACATATGTATCCATAAGAAACAACACGTACTGCATGTATAAGACTAATGAAGTAAAACTATAACATATTAAGCTTGTTCACATCTTGTAAAAGACTAATGAAGTAAAACCTGCATGCGCATGAGAAGATCTGCACTGTGCTTCTTTTCAAACCTATGCTTCCGAAAGTTCTCACGGCCCTTTTCTACCTCATTGATCTCTTCAGGTGTTCCAGCTTCTGGGTCAAATTCCCAGTGCTGCCTTCCAATGTGATTGTTTAGAGTCCTCAACCATGGGTTACCTCCTTCAGCAATCTTAAGCTTCCACATCCCTAAATCCAGAAGCATCCAACATCAATGCATATAACCAACAATTTTAAGCATTTCAGTGGCTCATAGTCAGAATCGCTTATTGATGTTAATATAATATAAATTCAACTTATGTTGAGTAAACTACATAAGCATTTGACAAATTATTTGTGTCCCTTGTACATGTGCCTCCTTAAGCTAGTAATCATGACACTGGCATGTAAATAAGAAGTTTGTGACCGCCAAATCAGGAAACTTCCTTTTCCGCTAAATGACACACTAATTGCATTATACATGTACCATCATAAGCTAGTAATCACAGATTTACATTTGACTGTAACTAAGAACTTCCTGACAAATCAAATCCAAAAGCAAGAAAATACCTTGTTAATTAAATCACACAATCGATGAATGACATCCTTCTCGTGAAGAAGAAAACCAAAGGCACAAAAGGGTAATCTATGTAACCACAGGGATCGTGCAAAATTTAGCAGCTTGGCTAATATTGTTGTTAAGGAAGCATTGACAAATCCCATCTCCTGATCAAGTAATGTGTTGAGTAGAAACAACTGTGTTCTATCTACCTAACAATTTCAGAAAAAGGTCACAAATCAAAAAGGACAATAGACGGCCGCCGCAGTTTCAGCAAACAAGCAACACGAGTACCAATTAGCAGATCGATTCAGTCAAAAGCACTTAATGTTGTCCATAGTTATCAAAATACGCACAAAAAATAGTTGGACATGCACTTGAACTATCAGATTCACATAAATGCCGACCGAAATTGGGCAGTACGATAACTCACCAATATATATATGGCGACTTTTTCCAATGTAGAGACTTAACCTATGAACCTCCCTTGCTCTTTGAACTCAAATTCTTTGCAGGAGAAGCAAAAACGGCGTTGAATAGATTGAAATCTGAAGTTGGCAGTAGCAATAAATTGATTCAGACAGAGACAGGTTCGCAGAGGAAATAATAGAAAGAGAATTAAAAAAAAAAAAAAGGAGAAAGTGAGGGGTTTGGATTTTTAGATTAACCTGCACAGCGCACATGACACCCCGTTGCCAGCTATCACATATTAAATAATGTACGACTGGATCACGCAGAGGCGGAGTTGGGGAGGGGTGGAGGGGGGAGTGGGCCCCGTTGACGTTGTTGCCGGTGACTAGGGAGGAAGAGGAATCCCGGGAGTCGGCCAGTCGGGACTGCAGTCTACACCGGAAGAAGAACGAAAGAACGATCGAAGAAGAAATAACAAATTACGACAGAAGAAGTGGAGAAGGAGACCAATTGAAGCGAAGAAGACAGTACAGAGAAGACCGATTGAAGAAAGGAGAAGTGGAGAACGACTGAAGCGAGGAAGGAGAAGTGCTAAAGATCTTAATCTGCTACTTTTTAACTCAACTCTGTAAATGAAAATGGGTGTTTATTTTTACCGGTAAATTTCCGTACTAATTTTTGAAAATAGAAAAAATTATTATAATATTATTTAAATTTAGTCCAGTAAATAAGTTGTCTGAGTTTGTTTTCGGTTGCTATTTGTCAGCTATTGTATAGTGGTGGGTTTAATTTCAGTTTCTTAAGCTAGAATTAAGGAGTAGCAATTTGCCTTTTAAGCTATTTAATCTGAGTTTTACCATTAAATAATATAAATTGGTTTTGGCAAAAGTCTTTGGTTCAACATTGATATCAGAGCTAAATACCAACTATCCACTAACAAACCCTCAAAACACAGGGTGGGGTTGAGAGATTGTGAGAAGATAGAAAGCTATGAAAATGTCGGAAAATAATGTTGGAAGTTTTTCGCAATTCTTAATTTTCAAATATGATGGGGATTATGATCATTGGAGTTTGCTTGAGAATCTTCTCAAATCCAAGGAGTATTGGGTCGTCAAAACATGGTATCAATTACCTATTGAAGGAGAGGCGTAAACGCCAGCACAAAAGAAGATGTTGGAAGAACTACAACTCAAGGATTTGAAGGCTAAGAATTACTTGTTCCAATCTTTGGACAAAACAATTCTCAAGATTATTCAACAAAAGGAGACGTCAAACATTATGGGACTCGATGAAAATGAGGTGTCAAGGGGACGCTCGAGTGAAGAGGGCCCGTCTCCAATGAGATTTTAAGGTTCTGGTCATGAAGCAAGGAGAATCAGGTGATGATAATTGCGAATGAAATGCACAATTATGGAGAGGAATTGGCCGACATCAAGATCTTAGAAAATATTCTACGAACTCTGATGGATAGATGATATTATATTGTGTATTGTATCGAAGAAGCAAAGGATATCGATACACTCTTTGTTAATGCCCTACAAAAGTCACTTTTTGTTCATGAGCACACATTCAAAAGAGAGATCAGCGACGAGTACACTCTTAGTGTGACTCATCCCGAAGACTCAAGTGATTGAGGTCAGGAAAGAGGAAATATCCGAGGAGGGTGAGGTAAAGAAAGAACTCACAGCTTTAACAACGCAACAGTTGAGTGTTGCCATTCTCATCAACTTGGTCATTACCAATACGAATGCTCAAGTATGCCAAAACAAGCCAATTTTGCAAAATTGAATGAAACCGAAGAGATGTTGCTTATGAGACAAGTTGAGGCTCAAAGAGTACATAGAAAAGAGGTTTGGTTCCTTGATTCCGGGTGCAACAATCATATGTGCGGAGATCCTTCTTTATTTTGTAAATTTCAAAATGGATTTCAAAGGAACGTTCGACTTGGAAAGCACACCACCATGCATGTTGAAAGCAAAGGAAGTGTTCAATTGGTGGTTAATGGGGTCACTCATATTGTAAGAGATGTGTTATTTGTTGCAGACTTAAAGAACAATCTCCTCAGTGTTGGGCAACTCCAGGAACAAGGATTAGATGTCTTAATAAAAGACAAATGGTGTTGCATCTACCATGACACGAAGGGCTTGATCATATGGAGTACAATGACATCTAATTGGATGTTTATCCTATTTGTTGGAACAAGTTTGAGGCAAGACTCTCTGGTAGACTATTTGCAAGCTAACATTGAAGATCAAGCACATTTATGGCACCGCAGATTCAAACATCTAGGCTATACAAGGATCATGAATCTATAAAAAAAGGAGATGGTACGAGGTCTACCATTGTTCACTGAGATTCCAACAATATGTGATGTGTTCTTAAAAAGCAAACAACATCGATAAAATCATTCCCAAGCAGGCTACATGGAGAGCATATGGGAAGCTTTAACTCATCCATGCAGACATTTGTGGACCCATAACTCCTCAATCAAATGGGTAGAAGAGTTATCTATTATGCTTTAAAGATGACTTTAATAGGAAAGCATGAGCATATTTTCTAGTTTACAAGTCAGATGCATTTGTTGTTTTCAAGCAATTCAAAAGTAGGGTAGAAAAGGAGTCTAGTTTGTTTATAAAATGCTTGAGAATAGATTGAGGAGGTGAATTTACATCCAGTGAGTTCAATGATTTTTGTAGAGATAATGGCATCAAGAGACAATTGACGACAACCTTCACACCTCAACAAAATGGGATCGCAAAGCGGAAAAAGAGAACCGTGATGAATATGGTGCGGAGCTTGCTGATTGAGAAAACATGCCTAAGAGTTTCTAGCCAAAAGTAGTGAATTGGGTGCTTCTTGT
Source organism: Fagopyrum esculentum (assembly GCA_033239045.1). Classification (NCBI taxonomy): domain Eukaryota; kingdom Viridiplantae; phylum Streptophyta; class Magnoliopsida; order Caryophyllales; family Polygonaceae; genus Fagopyrum; species Fagopyrum esculentum. The sequence continues at coordinate 25,379,667 of BSUD01000006.1, read as the reverse complement.
GCTCAACATAGGCCCCACTTCATCTGTCAAAGACAAAACTTCAAAAGAAGCATGAAGTAGGATCAAGCCTTTTGTTGATCAATTTAGGGTGTTCGGCTGCTTAGCCCATGTGCACATTCCAAATGCTATGAGAACAAAATTAGAATACAAGAGCAGATTGTGTATTCTCTTTATTATGAGTGCAATATCAAAGGGATATAAAATTATATAACCCGCTTAGCCAAAAGATCATCGTCAATAAAGATGTGGTCTTTGAAGTGGACAAGCAATGGGATTGGGGCAATGATTATGTTGAATTGCTTGAGCTTAAATTAGAGTGGGATGAGAGTCTGACTGCGCATCAGGTTGTTGAGAATGGAGAGAGCTCACAAGCAAGGGCCGATCATGCCCATGTCCATAGTGGCTCAACAACAAGAGAAGAAATTGAGTCCATTTCTGCTTCACCGTTATCCGTACCATCTCCAACTGTCACTTCGTAATCGGTTGCCTCATCATCATCATCATTAAAACCTATTATCCAAGAGCAATCTAGTGCAAGAGGAATCAGACAAAGGAGAGCACCAGTCTGGATAGAAGATTATATTGGTGGTGCAGAGAGTATCAACGAAGTACAAGCTGGCTTGTTTGCTCTGTTTACGAATGTTGATCTTGTCAACTTTGAAGAAGCAATAGCTAGTAAGCAATATAAGCATGCGATGGATACTGAATTCAGTGTTATCAAGAGAAATGATACATGACAACTCACTGATTTACGTGAGGGAGCTTAGAGCACAACAATCAAGTGGGTTTATAAAACCAAGTTGAATAAGTTTGGAGAGATTGAGAAGTATAAAGCTCGGCTAGTGGCGAAAGATATGCTCAAAAGTATGGTGTCGATTATGGAAAAGTATATGCTCCAATATCACATAAGGATACAATGAGGATGATACTAATTTTGGCTGCTAAAAGGAGTTGGACAATATACCACCACTTATCTTCTATATCATACAAAGGCAAATTACTACTCCTTGATTCTAGCTTAAGAGGTGTATGTTGAGCAACCAAGAGGATGTGAGGCAAAGAATGCCACGCACAAGGTGTACAAACTGAATAAAGCCTTGTATGGGATCAAACAGGCCCCAAGAGCTTGGTTTAGCCGAATTGAGTCCTACTTCACAATCGTGGGATTTAAGAAGGATGAAAGTGAGCAAACATTGTTCACCAAGGTCAATCAACAAGGTGAAAGATTGATTATGAGTTTGTATGTGGATGATCTAATCTATACATGCAGTGATAAGGCCATGCTTGATGAGTTCAAACAGTCTATGATGAGGGAGTTCAAGATGTATGACTTAGGATAAATCATATACTTCTTGGGTATATAGGTAACACAATTTGAAAATGGTATATTCATCATCCAGAGAAAGTATGTTAATAAGTATTATAGAAGTTTAGGATGGAAGAATGCAATTCAGTTTCAAATCCAGTGGTGTATGACTTCAAAATCCATAAGGATACCGACAGAATAAAAGTGCTCACTCTATAAGCAATTGGTCGGCATCATGATGTATCTAACCACTACAACGCCAAATGTCATGTTTCTAGTAAGTATGATTAGTAGATATATGTCTTGTCCCACTGAATTTCACTCGATGGCGGAAAAAAAGGATCCTACATTACCTGCAAGGTACAATCATCTACGGGATTCTTTATCAAAAGGAAGACAACGAGGAGATAGTAAGCTTCATAAATAGTGACTATGCTGGTAGCATAGAAGACAAGAAGAGCGCGTCGGGCTACACTTTCTTCATGAGTGGTGGTGTTGTAGCCTGGGCATCCAAGAAGCAACCCATTGTCACTTTGAGCACAACTGAACCAGAGTTCGTAGCTGCAACAACCTGCTCATGCTAGATGATTCGGATGTAGAGGATACTTGAGAAGCTTGGCTACAACAGCAATACAACTCCAGTGATCTATTGTGACAACAACTCAACCATTGAACTATCCAAGAATCCGGTATTACACGGAAGGATCAAACACATTGATGTGCATTTCCATTTTCTTCGCAACTTAGTGAATGATGGAAAACTTTAGCTGAAGTTTTGTGGCACTAGACAATAAGTAGCAGATTTCCTTACGAAGCCACACAAACTAGATACCTTTTAGGAATGCAGGAAGAAGCTTGAAGTTTATGTGTTAGGCAAAAATATTACCGGAAAATAAAATTGCGTAACACATTTCAATTGAAATATATTTATTAAAGTTCGACCCATATTCGTTGTATCCTCACGATTCCAAAATAATACCGATTACTCTTTGGACGACCTCTTGAAGGATCAAGCCTTACGTAGTTCATAGAGATACCTTTGCGGACTTCGATTTTCATGTATCATAAGTCGGATCCAAACACGCCTTCTCTGAAGGGTTGTCTAAAACCCGCATCAGTTATCACTTGCATTTCTCCCTTTTCACGCATCACCGGAATCACTCGGACTCACCTTCTATGAAGGGTTTTCCAAATTATCCGACTATCATTTGCGTGTGAGAAATTCTACTACTTTCTTCTTTTTTTATCCGTTTCAACGGAATCAAGTCAGACGTAGTTCTCAAATTTAACAAATCTTGGAGTTTTGGGTGTGACCGAACTCAATGAGCGTCTTGCTTTATACCGAGCTTCCTACGTATCCGTTTGAGACGGAATCAAGTCACCGTAGTTCATCTCTCTTCTTCAGAAAATCACTAACTCGGTATTGGCGATTGAACTTGACAATTTATATAGTCAAGTTTCCTACGTACCCTCTTTGCGGGGATCAAACCGCGCGTAGTTCGCATGGCTTGATATCTTTTTAAAATGCTATTTAATTAGCAAATTGCCTTGTGAGTTTAACTCAAATTTTTTAATAAACCTCAACTGCGTGTCCAATAGAGGAATATTTTTATAAGACACTTTTGTATCTAACTTGCACTTGCTCACAAATATTCGATCGAATTGATCCCGTTGTTTGATGTTTAGCTTCGACGTTGAAAGAAATGTATATGATCATCACTTGTTCTATAACTTGATGAGTGACGGGCTCTTTTTGAGATCGCTTGGACAACAATTTGAGTGTAAACTTGGATCGTTTCCATGTTAAATAAATAATCCTCCTTTGAATCAATCATTCAAGTACAAGGTTTCAAAAGTAACACATCTTCATATTCAACGAGTCATTTACACCTTCTTGAGCCTAAAATATTTGCTTTTGCCAAGTACTAAATTCATCAAATCTTCTGTCAAGGTAGTTTGGCTTGGAACATCTTCCAACTTCTCAACTTGTTCTTTTTCACTCAAATCCAAAGAAATATGTTTAGCAAGATCTTTACTGATTACCCACACACTTCCCATTCTGATTATGTCATAAAATAACCGAATGGGTTTAGTTTCCAATATCACGCTGGACTTTCCTTGTAAATTTGAATCGCAACCCAAAAGATCTTCATGCTTCCAGTTTATAGAAGATTGGTGTGAAGGGTATCTCGATTCTCGGTTCTTCTTTCCTCGCTTGCATACAAATTAACTATCTTCTCCATATTAAACTCTTTGAATCCTTTTCAGTTGCCATAAGAAACCATCAACGGGATTTCGAAATCACCAGATCTTCGATTTAGGTCAACTTTTTGGAGAGCACAAGGCTCTTATATATAGGAAAGAAACATCCATTTAAACACCAGAGCTCGATCAAAATACATACAAATCTTCCCCTTGTGTGGCTTCCATCAACAAGACACCCTGTCCAGCTGTAGTTCACGCCTTCATCTCGTCTTCGAGGTAAGTAATTTTGATCCCTCCAACTTGTTCCTTGAAGCTTGTTCCCCTTTTATTATTTTCGATATCTATTGCTCAAACATCTGTTGTTGCTATTTTACAACGTAACTTGTCTCCCTGTAAGCATAGAAGAAACAGAGTAAGAATTTTAAGTGAACTTTACCTTAGTCGCTCCCCTTGTTTTTTTTGGTGAGTTTCTTTTCTTTCTGGAATGCTTCCACCGATCGAAAACTCTAAAAATTTCTTCTTGCGTCTTTCTTCAGATTCCTCAGCCCCTTTGTTTCTTCACCCTTTTTTTTTTTTTTTTACGCTGTCCCCCTTTTTGGCCCCTTTTATAGAGCAAATCCCTTAATTACTGAGACTCATAAATCCCCCGTTTCAGAATATTTTTTTTTGTAACTCCTTTGAATTAATAACCCACCATTTATTTGTGCACTTGATTACTCCTACAAACCTTGACTTTTTGCATTTTCCTCGGAAAAGATAGTGAAAAGAGAAGGGCCTCTACTGACATAAAGCAATTGTACACATATATGTATTTTGTGCCACTAGGCACGTACTGCTCACACCCCCCTTAAAACAATTTACAGCACTTTCTTCTCCTTTTTTTATATATATATATTTTTGTGGAGCACCTTTTGTACTTTTTTTATTTTTTTATTTTCTCTATTTTTTTTTTGATATTTAACCATTTAATAATAATGATAATGATGATTATCCTTTACATTTCTTCTCTTATATATATATATACTTATTGTTCATTTAACAAGTGAAATATTGTTCAATTTTTGTTGGTGATGTATATTTTATTATTTTAAGATTAATCAAGGTTATAATTAATCCCATGTAAAACCTTGAATAATTAAACTTCGAAAATTTCACCCTCCAACATTATGAAGTCTTTGAAATAAACTAAGCTTATGACTTAGTTTATGGGAGGAATTGTTATGATATTATTTAGTTCAGTTACTAGGTTGTTAGAGTTTGTTTACAATTCCTATTTATCATCTATTGGATGACATAGAAGATAAGTGGTGGGTTTAATTTCAGTTTCTTAAGCTAGAATCAAGGAGTAGTAGTTTTCCTTTGTAAGCTATTTAAGCTCTCTTATCATTGAATAAAATAAGTTGATTTTGGTAAAGTTCTCTAGTTCAGCAAAAATAAGCTCAAGTGAGCTGAATGATATATGAAGCAGAACAAGACACCAATCAACATAAATAAGTCAATCTCAACTTATTCTTAGAAAACATGTTTCACGTCAACATAAATAATCCAAATTATATGGGCGTATTGAGATATCGAAAACCTAGTAAGTGAATGATGATAAAGTGGAGAAACGAGGAAACTTCGATGACAAATTGACAACCACTCTTGAATTACCCCACATCCCAAAGTACACAATTAATTATTTGACCTCATTAACAAGATGAAGCTCGACAGCTCGTGATTATGCAACTTTTGAAGGTAAGTGAAGTGGTTAAAACAAATAATCAAATCAAAAAGCAAACACATAACTTGTTAGATGACCAATAAATGCATCGTCCTTCTACAAACCAAAATGGGATATCAATTCTCATTCACATCTCATCATACACATAATAGGCAACAAAATGGAGTACATGACAAGATAAAACATAAATAACATAGATAGAGGAAAAGAAGATAGATTGATAATTTCAAGAGAGCATGACACCTCAATCGTTGATGCTGAAATGGTTCAATGATAGGGTAGTTGGGAAGTTATGGGCCTTCTGGCTTTGGATCTGGTAGCATAGGCGGCAATATATTTGTTTACTCGGATTGTTAAACTCGCAAAATTGGGGGAGAGAAGCGGTCGTGTGTTTTGGGAAGGAGGAGAAGTGTGCCTCCTCATGGTCAATGCTCTTGGGAGTATGTACGAAGAGAGGCAACATTGTCACTATTTATCACTAGTTAGGACTTAAAAGTAAATAAAAATAAGTTAGCAACATGCTTTCCTATCCCTAACAGCTTACACACTTTTATGTACACATAAATTTGATAGAACTGGGTTAAAAATGGGGGTATGTTTACTAAATGAGTTTATGTTATAAGTTACTCTTAGGGCCCGTTCGGTAGATGGGTTGAATGGAAATTGTGTATGAATGAGGAACTGAACGCTCATTCTCAGCGTTCGGTAGACAAAATGAATATTCAACCCATCGGTTGAATATGTATGAATGAGGGAATGAATCGTCCATTTCGTTCAACTTGGGAACCGCAGTTGAACCGATTGAATGAGGGAATTATGGCTTCTTTACCCCCGATGCCACAATCCCTTAGGGTTTTCACTCCTTTCCTCTATCCCTTACTTTCCTCACTCCCTCAAATCCTCTCCATCCCTTAGTTCCTTCATCGATAGGAAGAATGACATCGAATTCAAAATCATCCCCGTCGGTGAGCAGGTATTTTTCCCTCTATTATCCTTCCTTTCAAATCCCTAATTGATTTCTTCGTAAGCTCATTGGTCTCTTTGTTGGAACCCATAGGACTCTGGCTTAGACATCCCCAACTAGAGGTAAGTTTTTCGATGCTTGCATTAGGGTTATGATCTCTTTCGAATATTGTATGGATGATTTGAAAATTGGTAGGTATATGTAATCTTCGCATGTTAATCAGGATGACCACTCAAATGGTGTACATCTTTGATCTCAAACCAAATGTACACTCATCACCAACTACTCCGATATCAACCAAGTCAATGGTGTTGCAATCAGGAAAGATATTGTTCATAATTTTGTTTAAATCCAAATTAAATCATAGTCTATCTTCTAAACTAATTTTTGATTTCTAATGTTCAACATATTATATGATGCAAATCTTCTCTCTCATATATAGGGCTTTCATTCAAAATTCAGCATTTGATTTCATTTTCCCCCATTCTGATCTCAAATTGAATTCGTCACAACCTATTTGAATCCGTATCATGCATTTATGGGACGTCTTCAATATCAACCAAGCGTTCATTGTGTAATTTAAATGTATATTTTTTTAATTGCTGATATAAATTGGATAATTTAAAATAAAAAGACGTACCTAACATCTTTTGTCAACCTTATTCAAAGAGTGCATTATAAGTTTTATACGTTGATTTTATCACATTATGTATTGAAATTTTTTGTTAAATTTATATTGCATAAATTATATTAAACTCTAATAAAATAATTATATATTTATATATTTATAATAGATATTAAACCATATCCCGTGCAGGGCACGGGTAATACACTAGTTGCTAAGTTATGCCAGAAAATAGGCATGTAACTGTTTTTAGGGCATATTTGTGTTCTATCGTGTTGGGTATTTTAGGTGAATTTATGAATCGAATGTAAGCATGCCATTATCCGGGGCATCGTTTTTGGGTGTAGTACATTTTGGGTATTTTGGGGGTAGTACCACATTTTGGGTAACTTATGTAAAAACAGTTGCATTAAAAACGTGTCATGGCTTCACCGGAGGGAGAGGGTATGCTTTGTGGTACCAGTGGGCGCCGGCTTTGTGGTACCAGTGGCGTAGCACCTCCTCGTGTCAACCTTGACGGCGAAACCCTAGATCTCTTGCTCACCCTTCGGTGTCGGCTTGGTGGCCAAATGTCTTGGCGGCGAAACAGTGCTCCCTGTCGTTGAAACTCTGGCGGATCTCCGTTTCATCCTCTATTTCTCCTTCTTCTCTTTCGTTCCTTTCTAGATCCGTTTTCTCTCTCTTTACAAAGAGAATGAATGTTTTCTCTTTCTTCTCTGCAAATAATACCAACAGTCATTTAATATTCAATTTTTTGACAGCCCATTCATCCATCCATCTTTTCTTGGGAGGCCCACAAATACAGCTATTAATTTTTTTACAGGCCTAAATTATACTAGGAGCCCACTTTGCAAAAGTAAAATTTTAGGAGCCCTATATCCCTCATTTTTTCTTTATCATTTTATGTAGAATTTAATTCACATAAAATGATAGAATTATATCAAACCCTAATTCTTATAATTATTTATCATTGTATGTAGAATTTAATTCGCATAAATGATAGAATTATATCAAACCCTAATTCTTATAATTAATTCTTAACGACGACTTTAGATGAGATCATGACAAGGCTGAGACCTGAGACGAGATCATGACAAGGCTGAGACGAGATCATGACAAGGCTGAGACAAGATCATGACAAGGCTGAGACGAGACCATGACACGTTTCGACAAGGCTGTGACAAAGCCAGGACAACCTCATTCACTCTTTCAGCCCACTTTTTGCTACTTAGTTTCAGCCCAGTTTTCCAGCCCTGCTCTATCTCAGCTTGTCCTCGCAGCTGCACAGGCCTAGCGGCACTTCGAGCCCAGCCTCCGCTTCCTCCCTTGTGCAGGCCCAGCCTTGTTGCGTTTCACTCTAGCCCACCTGGAAGAGCAACCGTTCAGACGTTACAAGATTTGTAACTCCCGTACTGAACACCTCTTCTTACTCCCCTTCTGTTTCCGCCTTTCGCACGAGACCTCCCCTTTTGCATACGTTCAGCAGTGTCCTCAGGCGCAAAAACTCACCAGGAAAGGAGCCAGCAAGTGGAGGAACCCTTCAGCACAGCTACAACCCTGGGTGTTAGCCTTCTCGACAAAAACAAGGGCGCTGCCAGGGACCCTCTGTGCGCGTGATCAACCAGGTAAATGTCCTCCCTTGCTCCCTTTTGTTTCCTCGCCTGTTACTTACCTCTCACACTGGATCTGCTCCTGCACACATTCAGCAACCGCCTAGGACGCAACTGTGTGCAGCAACATAGCCCACATCAGCCTCAATCGGTTCCCCCTCCTGTAGTGACATTCAGGAACGTTTCAACCGGCTGTCACTAGTGACGAGCTTTCCCTACACCCTTGACAGTAGTAGCAACCCTCTGTAACCCTCCTTTGGTAGAGAGAAAATCCTTCTCCCTTCTCTCTTCCCTAGTTCATCCTTGGCTTCTAGATGTATGTAGACATGTGTTGCATAGGTTTAAAATTGTGTTAGTGTTGTTGTGAAGAGAGATCAAACTAGGGAAGTAGAAGGGTAGTAAGAAAGCTTTGTTGAGGCCTCCTAGAACGTCCAAACTAGGATCACTGGATGACAATGAAAGTAGGTCACATTACCCCTAAAAATGGAAGAGAAAAACTCGTTTTAAGCCTTAGTTTGTAAGTGAGAAATGGTCGCTGTTGTGGACCAATGTTACAGAGATTGGTTGAAGATCCACCGTTGAATTTTTAACAGATAATAGGTAGATATATGTAGTTTACAGTGATAAAATTTGAGAAGAAATGAACGGTCGGATTGAAAGTTATAGGGTCTCAAAATAGAGTAGTTGAGCTGTTTTTCTAGCATTGAATTTTGACTAAGTATAGGAAATTTTTAGTGTTGTAGCCAACTTCAAAGATTTTTGTAGAAGTAATGGTTGAACAATTTTAAGAAATTCTTGCTCCTATGAGTAGATTAGATATCATAGATAATTTAGAAATTTATTTCAGAATTTTTATAAGTTTATTTTAATTTCATATTTGAAGATGTAGTTGGATCTTAGTGACTTTTCAGGAAATAGAAAAATGGGTAGTTTCTCTAGTTGTTACCTAAAATCATCCTAGGGAGTAGAATATGGTTAGTTAGCCTCAAATAAGAATTTAAGTACGTATTCCGGGTTTTTGGAAGTTCCGGGAACAAGGGTAAAATAGTCATTTTACCTTAAATAAGCACCGTAATAACTTCTGCAAATAGAATCTTACATCTTAGGAGTTTTAGACTTCTAAGTACCTAGGGAAATGTGTTGACCCACGTGCCTCCTTTGACAAGCAACTGAGTTTCTGCAGTTACCGATTGAGTGGTGGTTAAGAGAGAGTCGAGATTTGATTTTGGTAAGTCCACAGACTTACTTAGCTGGCTTCTTGCATGTGTGTGATGTGTATGAGTGGTGTTTGTTAGTTAAGATAAATAACAAAACCGGAATAGGCCGACTTTAGTATATTGTGTAATTGACCCAAGTGTATGATAACGGGTCGTGACATCATCTGCCTAGCTCTTGCGAGAGTCTAGGAGGTTCCCTGCGACCAGCCCAGTCAGGTAGACGATCAGATGCATTTATACCATTCCTTGTTGGTAAACGGGGACAGGGGCGAGGTTTGAGAATCCCTCGTGTCACAAAATAAGTATCATTAGTAATGACATATCACCTAATTATAGATAATAAAAGGAATGAGTGTTGCATGTTGATTGTGTATGTTGTGTGTGTGTGCTTTTACCTTTATATTTATGCATAAAATGTTAGCTAACGGTTTTATACTGCTTGTAGATGCCTTGCAGGTTAAGACAGTTGTAGAGAGATCCGGAGGGAATGGTCAGCCGGGTCCACGTACTCATTTAGTTGGGGACGGGGATGTCTTCTGTTCTTCGTATGTGTCGTTTTGGTTCCTTTGCTTTGTAAGGCTGATACATATTCTTCATGTATGTATTGTTTAAAGTTTTCAAATGTTTTAAATACTTTTGTGTCTTATTGTAAGATCCTAGTAAAATTGTTGTCAAACTAAGGTCGGGACCCATTGTGAGGTCCTAACCAGTAGCTCCCCGAGTTCTCAGAATTTGGGGTGTTACAAAGTACGTCTGACGACGCCGTGGATGAATCACTCCGGCAGCGTTTGGCTTCGGCAATGGGGATCTTGGTTTTTCTCTCTTGGTTTAGGGTTGAAGACGGATGGATTCTGCTGCTAGGTTATTGCGGTTAGTTCACCAACCAATAGCCCCATTAACTCAACGTTTTTCAAATAATATAAAATATAAATAAAATTGGTAAGGGTATTTTGGTCATTTACTACGTCATTCAACCCATTCATTCCTATCGTAAACGAATACAAAAATAAATTTATTCGATTCAGTTCCATTTTTTCAGTTTCAGTTTCAGTTCTATTAAATTTCAGTTTCACTTTCAGTCATTGTATACCGAACAGACCCTTAATGGAGTAATAGTGGTAGAAGGCCTAGTTACATTTTACCCAAACTAAATTGGGGGAAATGTAAATTCAGTTTTTCCAATAATATATGTGGCAAGGTGGGAGATGATGACGTCGTGAAGGGAGTTTGTATAGGTGAGGCAAAACTGTCAGATCCCAAACATGAAGACGGATGTGGTGGTATGGGTAAAAAAGATGGTTGTGAAGTAATTTGGGAGGTTAGTATAGGTTTATCACCTATTGTAGGAGAAACAAGAGGTAAAGAGGTATGAGGAGAAGAACTTGATGAAGGAGAGACAAATGTTTTAAGGGAAAACATTTTCTCGAAAATGCACATGCCTATTGACAAAGCATTTATTGGTGGATAGATCAAGAAGTTTGTAACCTTTCAACCTTGTGGGATATCCTATGAACATATAAGACTTGGACACAGGGAGAAACTTGTCTCTATAAGGAAGTAAGGAAAAACATAGAGAACCAACAACTTGAAGATGCTCATAGAAGGGTTTTTGTTGTGTAGGATTTCATAAGGGTTATCCATTTGAGGACTTAAGATGGTAATAAATTTATGAGGTATGTGGCACTCAAGATGCATTCTCCCCATAATTGAAGAGGAAAAATACCATGAATCCTTAGTGATCTTGTAGTTTCAAGTAGAAGCATGTACTTTCTTTTAACTCTCTCATTCTGTTGTGGGACATAAGAAACTGATCTATGGTGAATGATGCCTTTGGACATAAATAAATTTTGAAGCTTGTGTTAAAGAAACTTCGAGCCATTGTATGTCCTGAAACACTTAACGATGGATTGAAGTTGTGTAAAAACCTGTTGCAAGAAGTTTTCAAGAATATAGCACACTTGTTGCTTATTGGCCACGAGAAATGTCTAAGTAAATCTAGAATGGTCATCAACCAGTGTTAAAAAATATCGAGCACCACATAAATATGGGGTGGGATAAGGCTCCCAAATATCAACATGCACAAGATCAATAATGACAATGACATAGGGATTAATGATAGGAAAAAGATCGTTATTTAGAAAGATTAAATGTGTCACAATCTAAAAAAACTAAGTTAATGAGTTTTACACAAATATAAATGATGAAGTTTAGAGAGGGAAGTATGACCCAATATAGCATGAACCAAATGAATGTCATGCTTATTTACATTGAAGCTAGAAGTAACAAAATTCTTAGCAACAAGTTTATTTGAAAGAAGGAGTCTTGCATGTGCCTGTATAGGCCATTTTCCATGACAACATGAACTACTATTGTGCCTTTAGTAAGGTCCTGAAAAGAACACATAGAAGTTGTAAAATGTGTCTCAAGATTTATTGTCGGCAAAAGCTTAGAAACATATATAAGATTGTGTTTAAAGTTTGGCATGTAAAGAACATCATGAAGAATAAGTCTAGAAGATAGCATGATTGTTCCTTGATGGTGCACCTCCTTGATAGTGCCATCAGGCAAGCCAATCATGACATGTTTGACTAGAGATTTCAAGTCAGAGAACAATTCTTGACAATAAGAAATGTGGTTAGTGACTCTAGTATCCACAATCCAAAGAGAAGAAGTAGAAGTATGAACATTGAATGCAGATAAAGTACCTGCAAAATTTATAGAGTTGGAATTGCCATCTGTGTAAGTAGAGGTATAAGAGGAAGGATGAGCTTGCATCATCTTCATCATTTCTTGGCAAACTGTATGTACTAAAGAAGAATCAACACCAGATGATCCTTAGAAATTTCAAGAGGTGTATTTCCTAAGTCTTGAGCATTAGCTACATGCCCTTTGTCTTCCTTACCTTTAGATCATTTGTACCAATCTGGATATCCAATAAGCTTGAAACAAGATTCCTTTAGATGACCTTTTTCTTTGCAATAGACACATAGCTTGTCTGCCCTATCTTTCTTGAAGTCCTTCATGCTTTCCCTAACAAGGTCCGTCCAATAAGGGGTGTCATTCGACCCAACAACATAGGAGTCCGGTTTTTTTGGGGCCCATAATAATGATGTTTAGTTAATCTATCAAACAAAAGAATGGTTGACATTGCTTATTTTTATCTCCAACAAGGGGTGTAATCTTTTTTATCTCCTCTTTGGCTTATTTTTATCTTTATCTCCTCAACATTAGGTGTATATGGTCTCGTTTTACTTTTATTGTCATTCTTTCATGCATTTTTTTTTATTAAAAAAGCTTCAACATTAGGTGTAAATGGTCTCATTTTACTTTTATTGTCATTCTTTCATGCATTTTTTTTATTAAAAAAGTAATCTAGTTTTTTGTCCATTTTTTTCTTGATAAAATATATTTTTTTAAATTAATAAAAAAAACGTTGACATAGGGCCTCCCAAACTCATTGGACGGCCCTGTCCCCAACTTATTTGTATGGTGCTTGTTTGTCCATTGCTAAAGCCTATTTATCCTCATCTAAACCAAACTTGATAGAAGTTAGTAAAGTATGAACATTAGTAAAATGAAAAGTAATTTGTTTTTGCTTCTCCACTTGTAAGATCATGTGAAAGACACAACACTGATGGAAGGCAAAACTTCCAGAGAAATAATATTGCTCCTAGTATGGTTCAATTGTTCATTAATCCCCATTAAAAATTGCATAACATGAATTCTTGTTTTCTATCGGACAACTTCTTTAGAATGTCACACTTGCAATATGAAATACCTCGACAAGAACAAGAAGGAATGTTATCAAGTGAATGTTGTTCATCCCAAAGTTTCCCGTGCTTGCTGAAATAAACAGCAATACTCGTACTTTCTTGCCTGACATTGGACAACTCTTTATGAATCTGGAAAATCAAGGTAGCGTTCGAGACTTCGAAATGTTCAGTGATCTCCTTCCATAAATCTTGAGCTGATTCAACATAAGTAAAATTCTCAGCTAGATCAGATTTCATGGAATTAATGATCCAACATCGGATCATATAATCAACATGAAACCGCCTAGATATATAACTTCGCATCATACTTATCAGGTTCAATGCAGATTCATCAATACATCCGAGCTTGGTTTAGCTCCAAGAGACATACGAATACTCCTTTTTCATGAAAGAAAATTGGAGCAATCAAAGAAATTAGAGACAAGTTGCATACCGGGATTGTCTGAATTCGACAAAAATAGCGGATCATTAACATTGTCTGAAGGAGCTTTGCTATGCACAGCACCAGACACATCATCTTGAGTTACTCTTGATGCCATGACGAGAAAGCACAATAGCAAGAGATGGAAATCAGGATGAAAAACACAATCGACTAATGAGATTGTGTTCGAGATTGAGAGAGAAACTCAATCGCCCTCTGATACCATATGAACACAATAGATCGTATATGCGCGGAAGAGAACTGGACATAAATTCATTTTGGATTAATGTGTCTATTACATGAGTTGTATGGTATTTATAAGGTTTATGCAACAGCTCTGGAATCTTACGACCTTCACTTATTTGCACTATCAACTCTCTTATTCTTTATATTTACATGTATATGTATATACTCTATAATAATACCAAAGGAGAGGACTGGTTTTTTCTCTTTTTCAAAAACTGGGTTGAGATCTCCATGGCTATCCCTGTCATTGATTTCTCAAAGCTCAAAGGAGATGACAGGACCCAAACACTCGCCCAGATTCACACTTGCTGTTAAACCGGTTTATTAATTACACAACTTTAATGATGAGTAAGTTATCAAATCAAGTCGATAGTAAAACGTGATACTTCAGCATAGTTAACCGCCATCTTACAAATTGAAATCCCATCTGCACCAAAAAGCTTGAAATTAAAAAACTCAGCAATTAATGCCTGTACATGGAAAAACATGAAAAAAAATCATTTCTACCCACCAAAAGAAGAACCCAAAATAAGGTAATAATTGTAGAATCATGAGCATCAACATTAGAAATAATTTCCTATTCATCCATCATTATATCTATTTATGTTTGGATCTTTTGATTAAGATATCTCTCAGCAATGGCAGCGTGCATAGCCGCCCCAACATGGAGAGCGTCTTCATCAATGGCGAAATGAGGAGAATGACCCGAATGTACAGTATCAAGTATCTCGTTCTTGATTCCTATGTAATAGAATGCAGCAGGAACAATTTGGGTATAGAACGAGAAATCCTCGGATCCCATCAATGGATCCGCCACTCGGAAATTTGAAGGCCCTAGCATCTCCAACGCGACACTCTCGACGTGTTGGTGCAGCTCCACGTTGTTCACCAAGGGCGGGTATATCGCAAACTCTTCTTCGAAGAAGTCAATCGTAACTCCGCATTTGAACACCTTGGCTTGCCCTATGAAAACCTGCATGCATAAGAAATATAAGGATGTAACGTACTAAATCACGTGCATGCATGCGCCATGCAGCTCAAAGGTTTACGAACCTCTCGGATTCTTTGCTGAAGTGGTATCATGTCGGAGAAGGACCTGAAAGTACCCGCCATTTTGACTGATTTCGCGGTATTGCTTAGATTATCGCCGCCCTCTAATGTCGTAACAGAGACAACCTGCGAGTCCAGTGGATCGAGTTCACGGGATACGATCCCCTGCAAGCTCAATACAATTGCCGATGCAGCCAAAATGGGATCGATACATTCTTGATTCTGGCTATTGGGTTCGGTTTCGTTAACGAAGCTACTAATTATGGCTCTGAAGAAGGCACAGCCGGCTAATATAGGACCTGGTCTTGAAGCAATTACCCCGGTTAAGAGTTGATGGGACACGTGGACAGCAAAAATGGCTTCCACGTCATTCAGAGCGCCGTCTTTCATCATCTTGTCTGCTCCGTTACCCTTCTCTTCTGCAGGCTGGAAGAGAAGTACTACTGTTCCCTGCCATTAGAATGAGACGACACATTTTAACGTCACATTATGGTAATGAGCACACAAACTCAGTCAAATTGAAATTTTAATTACTTCTCCTCGTTTCATTCTCTCAAGATAGCTCATATGTGTTCTTCATTTTATTGGTAAACTAGGGTTTACTGAACGTATATCTAGTCTTAGGACAATTTTGGGATGGTGAAACACCTAATTAACACAATTTTTATAAGAAATTTGATTAGGGATTTTATTGATTAAAGCTCATATGTGTTCTTCATTTTTATTGGTAAACTAGGGTTTACTGAACGTATATCTAGTCTTAGGACAATTTTGGGATGGTGAAACACCTAATTAACACAATTTTTATAAGAAATTTGATTAGGGATTTTATTGGTTAACTAGGGTTAGGACGACATCCAAAATCATATTGATTAAAGATCATCCAGATACTAAAACACCGAATCACAGGTTGTTTTAGATTATATTGGAGGTTATTTTAAATTATATTGAAGAGATTATATTTTAGAGGGTGTTTGGTATGGGACGAAGATTGTAGTTAGAATTATCAAATTGATTTATATGAGTGAAAATAATCTCTTATAATCTCAAAAAGTAATTCCTTTAACCCAAAGTTATTGAAGATTAATCTCTTATAATTTTCATCTAGATTAATTTTTTAGAAAAATCTACGTCTCTTACCAAACAGATCTTTAAGTGTAGGAGTCTCTTAATGTACCTTTTTAATCCCACCAAAAAATAGGCTTGTTTCCTTTTTCTTCATAAAAGTCAAAGTAAACATAATATTCATAAAGAATTACAGAAATGTATTGCTGGTCCAAATGCAGAAACTATAGGAGATTGCACTTTAGGCATGCCTCTGTGTCGTGGTAATGATGGAGGGACCGAATACATAAAGAATGTAAGTATCAAAGTTCAAGGGACTCGTGATTGAGATTGAAGGAGTAGTTCATCGATTTTATATACTAGACTTATTACCATTGTAATATGGCTATACATTTTAACATAACAATGGGCAAGGAAATGTAAAAACCTAGTTGATGTCCAAACAAGAAGCCAATTCCAAAATGAAATTCTGAAGGGGATTCGACAACATAAAGTTGTAATGATATGATGGGCATGACACTAGCCAACTTTAATTTGAGATTTGACAACACACGAATACACGATCCTTACAAACTACCAAGGATTCAAGGAGAAAAGACGAGACGAGTGCCTAACACGCGTGAATTAAACTTGGGGTCACTTTCAATGGGGTCAATGTTCATTGTACCTTTGTCAAAACATATTGAATGTCTTAATGTATTCATTTAACACCATCTTACAAGAGGCGGACCCCCTAGGTCGGATGGGTACACAAATTTTGTAATGTCCGCCGTTAATACTTAATATAACGTTTATTTCATTGTTGAAGTGAAAGGAGATGAAAGAGACATACATACCTTGAGAAGATGTTCCCGAGCCTTGAGTATCTTTGCAGCGCCGAGAAGCATGGCCGTGTGTGCGTCGTGACCACAAGCATGCATCTTCCCTTCCACTTTACTCTTATGCTTCCATTCAACAAGCTCCTGCATTCCATGTTGCAACCTTTTCTTTTTTATAACTTTTTTAACTCATTTTTCAAAACAAAATAAAAGAAAATGTCAGAAAATTAAAAGGATAAAAAATTCATGAGTGGAAAGAAGTATTTCAATTTAAAAACTATATCTGACAAGTATATTCCCTAATACACCATCGACTTGTTGTGGATCTTAAGTGAGTTTTTGACGAAACACATTTTGGAGAAACAAAAGTTTTATTAAAATAAAAGTATTTGTTCACTTTGGAGTCAACCTATTGGTAAAAAACAAAAACTATTTAGAGTTGAATGGTAAAAATAGCAATTTTTTTTTATTATAATCCATTTACTTTAATAAATGTGTATTTTATGGCTCGATTCTTAAATGTGTGTCTTCTAGTCATTTTGTCCCCAATGTATTGTTGTTATTTCTTTAAAATTAGCAATATTTTTTGAAGAAACTGTTGAAGTTTCTCTGATCTACTATCACTCAATTATAGTTTACTTTTATCGTTCATCCAATATGATTGAATGAGGCAGATTAAAAAGAAACAAAGTAATATTCAAATATTTGTTGATTTCATATCATTTTGAAAAGTATGCAAAAATCCAAAATGTGAACTGTTAGGCCTCAATGATATTTAAGTGGTATTTTTTCCCAAAATATACATATATAAGAAAAGTTTCATTTATATTTGTCGGTGACAGTTTAGTTTTTCTGGTCATGGTTACCCAAAATGACTATGAATTTTTACTGGACAAACTCATTAAAAAAATGTCTTTGTTTTGTCAATTAAATTAAAAAAAACCCTTAATTTCAAGAATGCACAATTTTAAATGCACCAAAAGAAGTGTTTCGGTTTGTAAAAACCACAGCAGTAAATAGTAATCGATAAATGAAGCTTGGTTGCCAGTAGACACCAGCAACAGCAGTAATCGGTACAGAGAAGTAGAAAAAAGCAAATTAAACACATAAACCCTAAATTAGGGCAGCAAAGCGCCTCAATTGCTAGGTTAGAAGAAATATCGAATTCAAACTATCCATGACATTTGGTTAACAATATGATTACAGTATACAAGTCATTACTTTCACTTTTTGGAGTTTTAATTAATTGGATTTCGAATGCAAGATGGTCCAAAGAAGAACATAAACACCAAAGACGAATTGAAACAAAATCGAGTTTTTTGTCGACAGTCGACACTACGAAGAAGAAATCACCTGGATGGGCAAAGCATCCATATCAGCCCTGAGGGCAACAAATGGAGGTCCGCCAGTACCTATCCAAGCCCGAATACCCGTTTTCGCAAGCGGGTACTTATACCCGATCCCAAGTCCATCGAGCTCGCTCCGAATCACTCTGCTCGTTTCAAACTCCTCGAACGCAAGCTCCGGATTCTCATGGATCCGTCGTCGGATCTTTTTGATCCAATCAACTGTCTCCGGGTTACGAGCCAGTCTCAAGATGTCTTTGTAGCAGCCGGTTCCATCGGGTGATAGACGGGTGCGAGGCGAGCTCCCGCTCTCGCGGTGGTCTGAGGGAGATGTGGTGGAGACGATCTCGATGCCGGTGAGGAAGGGGATAAAGAGGAGTAGTGATGTGATGATGAGGAGGAGTTGAGGGGTTTTTTCCATGGCGGTGGATTGATTGGACTTTTGCGATGAACGAAGGAGAGTAAATTAAGGGTGCGGAAAATCATGGCATTTCGAACTTAATTAAGCACGTGGTAGATATTATAAGGGTAAAAATGAAAGAGGATATTTTTGTGGCTACTGACGTGGTATGGCATTTAATTTATCACGTGGGATAAATCTATGCCCATCACGTACTTCACTCTTATGTTATTTTTAGGCATCGGCCATCCCATATCTTCGAAGGAAATCCCATTTCCAAAACCAATACAAATCTCATTGAGAACAAGGAAATTTCATGGTAAGATTTGCTCAATGACTGATAGTGAAGATCTGTGTATAAATATATAAAGACAAAATTATGTTTTATACTTACTTGTAAGATTTTTTTATGTAAAGTTGTTTCGTTCCGGTCTGTAACTTTGCAGCCCTTAACATTTTTGGAGTTTTTTACATTAAAAAAATTGAAGAGAAATTTTTGTGTGGATATGAAATTCAATTATTTTTAGCTGGTAGTTCATAATTATGAACATGTATATAATTTTTGTGAAATATGAATATATTTTTAACAGCGTGATTTTCCTCCTTGCGGAACAAATCAGGTTTATAAGGTTGTTGTGTTGGAGATAATAAAGTCCCACATCGAAAGATGGGACACTCCGAGCCTGGTATATAAGGTCGGTGGGCTACTCCTCCTATTGCCAATTGGTTTTAGGATGGAACCTCGCCGGGTTTATGTGCTGGGCTTGGGCCTAATGCGCATGTGCGCACGTATGCACACGACCCCCGCTCAACCGGTCCGTCTGAATCGGACTTTGACATGTTGGTTCGGTCAACCATGCTCGCGCAAAAACTTTTTAAGAGGTCACCCATCCTGAAATTGCTCCCGTTCACGCACACTTAGCATGCTTAACTTTAGAGTTCTTTGTCTTCGCTCGACCATTGGAAAAAAATAATTCTTGTTCACATGGGTAACAACTCACCTTTATAAGTTAATCATAAATTCACATCCAAATGATGCGGGAAAAATAATAATTCTTGTTAACATGGGTAACTACTCACTCTTATAAGTTAATCATAAATCCACATTCAAATGATGCAGGATGATAATTTATGGGATATTACACCTAGGATAAATATTTCATATTTCTAATAACAATAATACATATTACCACAAATTGATCAAGTAAAGTTGAATAATTCATAATTCTGATGATAATAGTTCTTTTTTCTTTTACATAAGTTTTCAACTTACAGATTGATCATTCCAACTACAAATATAATGAGAATAATAAAACAAATTAATGAACCTAGGACAAATAATTCATATTTCTAATAACAATAGTAACATTAATTAGATTAAGTTGAATAATGGCAAAATTGACAAACTAGCCTTTCAAGCAAATCAATTGAGAAAGAAGACTCATACCATTTGGGATTGATATTTTAATCCCCTATAAAATAGAATAGAGGAAATAGAGTACAAAAGAGGACAAAGTTTGACAACCCATCGGATGTGACATGTTGTACTTGTCACATCAATCAGAAAAAGAAATTTCCAACATTCTTACTTTATCACCTATTACCCAAAAATCCGCTTACCCAAATAATGTCACAATCATACCCAAAAATAAATTTGTCAAAGTACATAAACATACTAGAAAACAACATACCCAAAAAATCAAATATCAAAATAAAATCATATCCATAAATTGAATAATATTTTATATTTATACCCAATTTAAATATCACTTAATACAAAAACCATACCCAATTTAAATTTGTCATACCCAAAATTTTCAAAACTCGATATTATACACAAACATCAATATCAAATGACATTTGATCATTACCCAAAAATTCGCTTGAATTTGATTATTATAACACAGTTTGGGTAACCATAAAACATACCCACGATATCACTTTAAAAAGATACTTAATAATAAGAAATATACTACAAAGCCAATACACATACAAAAGCATACCCAAAAACCCGTTTACCCAAATAATGTCATAATCATACCCAAAAATAAATTTGTCAAGAAATATATTGCCTCTATTTTCACAATCATACCCAAAACCATACCCAAGAAATATACTACAAAACCAATCCATGTAAAAAAGATACTTAAATCAAAAGTAAACATCTAATCACCATCATTTCAATTAGAGAAATTATTACCCCTATTTTTTAGTTTCCATACCTATTTTTTCTTCCTTTTGTATAGAGACCTAGTTTGCAAAAGAGAATTTCAAGGGGTCCTATTTCCCTAATTAATTCTTGAATAATTCATAATTCGGATGATAACAGTTCATTTTTGTACATAAGTTGTTCAACTTCACATATTGATAGTTCTAACAACAAATATAATAAGAATACTCAAAGCAGTTCATGAATTTAGGACAAATAGTTAATGTTTTAATAACAATAGTACATTAAATAATTCATAAATTGGATGATACTAGTTCCTTTTTTTTTTCCATCCCGCCAACAAAAATTCAATAAATTCAAAAATTCTCTTACAACCCTCTTCCCACTCTCTCTTCATTTACCTCTCATTCACATAATCTTTTCCTCCAATTTTTTTTCCATCCCGCCAACAAAAAATTCAAAAATTCTCTCACAACCCTTTCTCATACTTTTTGACCTACTTGTAACACCCCAAATTCTAGGAACTCGGGATGCTACGGGTTATGACCTCACAATGGGTCCTGACCTTAGCCTGACAACAAGTTCATCGGATCTTGCAACAAGGCATACATAAATATAAAACCCAAATAGATAAAACGTCAAGTTGTTAACATACAAAATAAGAATCTAACTCTCATCCGAGTACTATAATAATAAAGTCAAGTGCAACATAAAAGAACCCATAAACCCATCCTATAATGTACGAGAATCCCGGCTGACCACTCCGACCGAATTCCGACAACATCCCTAACCTGCAAGGCATCTACAACAACGGATAAAACCGTTAGTTAACATTCTACATATTAGATCAACGATAACAGTACAAACACACATAAGGTGATACTAAGCACACATAGCATACTCACACACAAGCCGGTTATTGTCTTTTATTAGGTGATTTACTTTACTAATTCAACTTCTTTTGTGACACGAGGATCTCCTGAACCTCGCCTATGTCTCTTTATACCAACAGGGTTGGGTCCGATGCATCTCACTGTGTGATTAGTCGCAAAGAACCTCCCAATTTCCTGTAGAACTGGACAAGTTGTCACCGCCCGTTACTAATTGGGTCAATCAACAATGAAGGTCGTCCTAGCATGTTATCGTAATTCACATACAACACACACACCACTATTACAATTAAGATAACACATAGAAGTCAGCTAAGTAAGCCCAAAGGGACTTACCTGTCTCAAGGTAATCACAACAATAGAACCGCTCAACTTCCCGCATGGAAGTACTCTATGCTTGATTCATGTTAAGAAGAAGAAAAGAGAAAAGAAGAGGAGGAAGAAGAGAAAGCATAACAAGGACAAAAGAAGGATGAAAGGGAGCAAGAAGTTACAAAGCTTTAGCAGGAATTTCCACGGAAGGTTGCAGCTTTGACTCGAGGTTGAAGGAGAACGTAAGCAAGAAGAAGAAAATGAAAAAGAAGGCGGAAATATATAGGGAACGGTTGGGAAAGAAAGGAAGGTCAAATTTAGGGTTAAAGATAGAAGGAAAGACGGCCCAAAAGATAGAAGATCGGATCTTCTAAAAAAAGGAAAGGAAAGAAAAGAATAAAATGGAAGAAAACAGATCTTCGCGATCTGGGCTCAGCCACAGGGGCGGCTCAACCCTTCCACATCCGCGGCTAGCCGCGACTGCGGCCACTGTCACCGCGGGGACGGTGACGGTCAAAACCGACTATAACATCAGATCCCCCTAAAAATAAGTTTCGTCCCGAAACTTAAAGCAAACCATACAAGACCAACTCAACGACGTAGCAGAACCACTAATCACAACTCATATTCCCTCGCGGGGCACATAATTCAAATCATCACAAATAAGCACACGAAACTCAACAAGAACGAAACGAAAACTCACTCATCTATGCTATAGGTACATCCAGCTCCGCATAGAACTTTGGATAGTTCCTCCGGTTACTATCCTCTATATCCCAAGTAGCCTCATCCGTTCCTCGCATCGACCACTGAACTCTCATCATCGGTATGTCCTTAGATCGTAAATGTCTCGTACTACGCTCCAGGACAACTACCGGGTGCTTGGCGAACGTATGGTCTGGCTCGACCACTAAATCCTAATGGTTGACGATGTGTCTCGGGTCTGATACGTACTCACGTAATTGAGACACATGGAAGACCGAGTGAACACCCTCTAGTCTCGGTGGCAAAGCAAGTTTGTATGCTGCCTCTCCAACTCGCTCAAGGATCTCAAAGGGTCCGACATATATGGGGCTCAGCTTCCCCTTGACGCCGAAACGTCTAACATCTCGTGTCGGGGATATTCTCAATCATACTCTAGCTCCAACTCTAAACTTCAGAGGTTTGCGCCTCTTATTAGCGTAGGACTTCTGGTGACTTTATGCTGCCAGCATCCGCTCTCGAAACGGGAAGTGGGTGTAGCTCTCCTCCTGGTCGGTGATGCTCGATCTCGACCTACTGACATGTTGCACACTAAGCTACATATCTTGTCATGTCTAGCTTCAGACCTCCCCACCAAAAAGAGCGTCTGATATCCTGATACATCTTACTTGCACTGGGATGCACTGATAAGGTGTAGTGTGAGCCTTTTATAAGATCCGTTGTCTCAACTCTCGATCTGAGGGCACACATCTGTGCCCCTATCGTCTCAAAACTTTATGGGTATCGACGGTAAACTGTGGTACCTATCCTCGAGACATCCTGTCTCGGATCCGTGTCAAGGTCGGGCAACTCTCCTACTTCTGTTGGATTTCTAACAACAGATCAGGTAACATCTCCAAGGTGGACAAGTGGTTGTCGGAATTCGGAAAGTGGATATCCATATCTAGCCATGCCAAGTCTCGTTGTAACTGAGGATGAGTTGTCAGCCGAGCAATCGCATCTCCCGGGGATTCTTCCTACTAAGGGCGTATACAACTACATTTGCCTTCCCCGGTGGTATAAAAGCTCTAGATCGATGTCCTTGATCGACTCTAACCATCTCCTCTGGCTGTTATTCAACTCCTGCTGAGTGAATATGTAGTTTAGACTCTTATGGTCTGTGAAGATCTGGCACGTAGGTCCGTACAAGTAATGCCTTCAAATCTTCAAAGTGTGAACCAAAACAGCCAACTCAAGGTCATGGGTAGGGTAATTTTCCTCAACGTCTTTAACTGTCTCGGCGCATATGCAATCACCTTAGCCCTCTACATTAGAACACATCCCAAGCCTAGTTTGGATGCATCGTTGTAAACCACAAAATCCTCAATGCCCACTGGCCGGGCCAGGATAGGAGCGGTATTCAACTTCCTCTTCAACTCCTCAAAACTCTGCAGGCATGGCTCGAACCACACGAATCTCGTAGACTTTCCCAGCAAGGAAGTAAGTGGTCGGGCGATAACCGAAAAGCCCTTCACAAATCTGCGGTAGTAGCCAACCAATCCTAGAAAATTGCGTACCTCCTTAACGTTCCTAGGAGGCGGTCAAGATGCAACATACTCAATCTTCGCCAGATCTACCTTGATCCCTTCGGCGGAAACAATGTGACCATGAAAGGCCACCCCAGACATCCAAAACTCGCACTTAGAGAACTTGGCGTAAAGCTCTCTATCCTGCATGACCCTGAGTACGATCCTTAGGTGTTCTACATGCTCCTCTCTTGAATATCATCGATGAAGACTACCACGAACTGGTCTAGGAAGTCGATGAATATGTTATTCATCAACTCCATGAAAACTGTGGGCGCTTTCGTGAGCCCGAATGGCATCACTATAAACTCGTAGTGGTCATGCCTAGACCGAAATGCCGTCTTGGCTATATCCTGCTCTCTCACCCTCAACTACTGATATCCTGATCTCAAATCGATCCGTGAAAACACTGAACCTCCATGCAGCTGATCCAAAAGATCATCGATACGGGGCAATGGGTATTTTATTCTTGATTTTCACCTTATTTAGCTCTCGGTAATTAATACATAACCTCATCGACCCATATTTCTTCCTGACGAAGAGTACTGGTGCGCCCCAAGAAGATACACTAGGGTGGATAAAACCCTTCTCAGCTAACTCCTCGAGCTACTTCTTCAGCTCAAACATCTCGATAAGCGCCATATGATAGGGAGCCTTCGACATCGGTCTCATCCCGGGTTCTAAATCAATGTCAAAATCCACACTTCTCTGTGGTGACAATCCTGATGGCTCATCGAAAACGTCGGTAAACCTGCTCGCTACCGGAATCTCCTCTAGTGTTGGACTCGTACTATCATTCATGGCATAACACCAAAACTTCTCGCAATACTGTCCGATAAGTCTCGCAGCTCGGACTGCGCTGATGATTGTACCAGTATTTCCGAGATCCTATCCTCGGAAGATCTCTGCATGGCCTGACTCCGTAGTCACCGTCACGGTCCTCTTGCCGATGTCCAAAACCGCCTAATGTTGATTCATCCAGTCCAAGCCCGGAATAACCTCTTCATGTATTAAGTACATGACGAAGAAGTCAGTTGGTCAATCGCGACCTCCCAATCTAATAGGGCAATCGCAAACCTCCCGTGTACCTCTAATCTTACCTCCATCGGGTAACCCTATAAAGAAAGGTCTCCCCTCTACGGTAACTAGGGCCGGTCCATCTACACATGCATCAGATATAAAAGAATGTGTAGCACCTATATCGAAAAGAACTCTGACAGAAAAACCATTAATATGAATGGTACTTGTGGTCGCTGAGCTACCGATTCCACTACACCCCTCAACTCATAAACTCTGGCTGAAGCACCTCTGGTGTCGGAAGTACCACCACCTCGTCCTCTACCTCTCCTTTGTCCCTGACCTGAACCTTGAGGAGTGGTATAGCCAGGAGCTCTCTGTTGCTGCTGAGACTGATACTAAGGCGGCTTCGGCCCAACTCCGGCAATGTTAGCAGGTGGGGAACCCTATTGTGATGGTACCTTGCCCTGTCGGCAAAACGCAGTTTTGTGTCTGGGCTTGCCGCAAGAAAAGTAAGTCACTAGAGTCTTCTTACAGTCAGCTCGCATGTGTCCAACACTTCAGCAGTTATGACACTGCCATCCTCTTTAAAAACTCTACATCGTCTGTTGGAAACCATAGCGTCCCGGCGTTTGACTACGCCCGCATCTAGAAGCTCTAACTCCAACCTCCAATAATGGTTGGTCCAATACTTTGTCTTTTCTCAGGACCTCTTATCTGAGAAGCTCTCCTAGGACCCGGTCGATCCCTCTCATAAGCTGATGCTTTGTCCTGATAATCCGTCAAGGAGTCGCATAGGAAACCAACAAGATACGAACGAGTAGACTCTTTCAACCTCCGGGAGAACAAATACACGTGTTGGTCCTCAAGTGGTGTGGATGGACCCAATATTGATAACTCCTCCTAAAACTTGCTGACAATCTCAAAAATAGGAATGTCCTCGAAACGAGTCTCGAGAAAGTCCTATAGTTGATCTCTCCTCATCGTTGTAGGAAAATAGCAATCCTTGATCATAGTCTTCATCTGGTCGTAACTCGTGACCTTACTGTGGATGGTCCCCCACCAGTATTCAGTCTGGTCTTGAAGCAAGGTTTGAACAATCTCCACTCGACGACCCTTTGGAGAACGGATCGCCTCCATAGTAGAATCCACGTGGCCTAGCCAAAGCTCCACCTCTAATCCTACCTTTCCTTCAAAAGGAGTTACCTTCAGCTGGTTGAAAGACTTCAACCAATAGTCAAGTCTCAGCTCTCTCGTCTCATTTGGAACTCGGATGTCCTCAGTAGTGCAACAACCACCTGTGTCACTCTCTACGAAACCTCGGCTGATCTCGCAGGTATTGGCAGCGCTGAGGCCGATCCTCAAGTCCTGATGGCCTCCTCGACTCTCTAGACATAGTCGCGGTATGCAGATACTCTGATGGACACTCATCCGGACTCGGTCGACTATGCTCTCTATGCGCCGGACCTAGCAGTGTTCCCGTTCCCTGCCTCGGAAACAACGCTCTCAACAACTTCTTCAGCAAACGCCTCATCGATAGGCGGGTCAGTAATGGGTGGATCAACGATAGGGGCTTGGCCCTGGCCTCTATCTAGTGGAGGTCTCCCTACACGTCCTCGTCCACGGACTGTAGGTGGAAGAGGTGGTTGACCCCTTCCTTGCCCTACAGCCGATGTAGCTTTAGTACGCATCATCTGCGATAGGGATAGATATAGATATATAAGACTATGCTATCCAAACTATACTATTGCAGATATCAAGAAAAGCACATAACAGGCCAACATAAAAGAAGAAGAACTAAGCTGATGAGATCCGCGGAACTAGTGGTGGTCCCCTGTACATATATCCCAGACCGACAAGTTAAAAACAAAAGGCCCTTATAAACTTAGACCCCTTGCGGGTTCTGTTTATTTATCTATTGGACCTTTAGAAAATTACAAGTGTCATTTTTGTAAACCTAGAGCTCTGATATCATATTGTAACACCCCAAGTTCTGGGACCTCGGAGCGTTACGGGCTAGCATCTCACAATGGGTCCCGACCCTCAGAGTAACAACAATAACATCGGATCTTGCAACAAGGCAAAAATAAATGAAAACCAAAACTATATAAAAACATAAGGTATAACAAAAGGAAAAGCAAAGGACTCTTAGCCGAGTTCAACAACAAACTGAAAAAGACAACAATTAAAATATAAACCCGATCCCCTCCTATAATATACGAGAATCCCGACTGAACACTCTTTCTGGATCACTCAACAACATCTCTAACATGCATGGCATCTACAACATCGGTATAAACCGTTAGCTAACATTCTAGATATCAGAAAGACAGTAAAGAAACAAACACATATAAGAACATAAACGTATAACATGCTCACACACATCCGCGTATTATCTTTATTATAGTTATCCATTACTAATTCAACTTCTTTTGTCACGCAAGAATCTCCCGAAACTCGCCTCCATTTCCGTTACCGACAAGAATAGATCAAATGCATACTATCCGTTACCAGTGGGCCTGGTCGCATGAGCACCTCCCAGTTTCCAATTCTGAACTGGATAAGTGGTCACCGCCCAGTTATAATACACTTGGGCCAATTATGGTATAAGGTCATCCTAGTCCGGTTTATGTTACAACGATAAAGCAACAAACACCACCAAGACGATCAAACTAATATAAGGAACGCAGCTAAGTAAGTCCAAGGGACTTACCTCAATCGAAGGTAACTTAAGAACTGTCTAATTCCTCAGCTTCCCGAAGGAAAGGATAAATGTCTGCTCAGACAAGGCATTGTGAATTAGAAAATTTCCGAATGTTAGAAGTATACATACTTCTAGTCTCAATGATCTCTAACAGATCTACTGTAGTGTGCTAGAAGTTTCCTACTTCTAGTCTTGATGATCGCTAACTGATCTCAACATGCTAGGAAGAACGATTCCTAGTCTCAAGGTACATCATCCACAACGCAACTCAAGATACTCAAACCATAACCAACTCATGAGGGTCAACAAACCATTAATTGGAATTCACCCTAATCATCTAGGTCAAGCCTTTAATGATCTAGCATAAGGAAAGGGCAAAAGAAAGCAAGGATGGAAGCAACTCACCAAAGACGGGAGTTAATGTAGAGAAACAACATGGGCGGTTGACGAAGGTGCAGGGGTGGAGACAAGGTGCAGCCGTAAGGGCGGGTAGACTAAGGCGCGGGGGCAGTTTCTGGGTAAACCGCAGAGGCAAAGTGTTGCAGCCGCGGGGGTGGTGCAACGACACATGCGAACAACGGGGCTTTTCTTGACAACAACGACACAACAAGGAAACCAAAGCTTTGAACTTCACTTCAAATACGACATTACTCAACCAAAGGAGCCTGTAACACATACGCAGCAACAACGAAGGCAAACAAGAATCAAGACTCAATTTTGAATCATGTTAAGAAGAAGAAAAGGGAAAAGAAGAAGAGGAAGAAGAGAAAGCATGCAACAGGGGAAACAAGGACAGAAGAAGGAAGAAAGGGAGCAAGAACTTACAAAGCTTCTGTAGGAATTCGCACGGAAGGTTGTAGATTTGACTCAAGCTTGAAGGAGAACGTAAGCAAGAAGAACAAAACGAAAGAGAAGGCGGGAATATATAAGGAACGGTTGAGAAAGAAAGGAAGGTTATATTTAGGGTTAAAGATAGAAGGAAAGACGGCCCAAAAGATAGAAGATCGGATCTTCTAAGAAAGGAAAGAAAAGAATAAAATGGAAGAAAACAAGTCTTCGCCATCTGGGGTCAGCCGCAGGGGTGGCTCGACCCTGCCGCGACCGCGGCTGGCCGCAACTGCGGCCATTGTTACCGCGGGGGCAGTGACGGCCAAAACCAGCTGTTACATTATGCTAGGTTCCAACTTAGCATGCTACTACTATAGAACCAACTAAGACACATGGAAGGAAACGATGTACCAAAGAGTGGTACTCATTGGAGGTAAGGCGCGACCGCGATGACACAGTTCCGAGATGCCGCGATTGCGGTGGTCAGAGGCGCGTGTGCGGTGACACTGGGAAGATGCGACCGCGGTATGATGTAGGTGCGGTCGCAGGAGAACTCCAGAATGAACGTCGAGGTCGTTCTTCGACGTGCAGCGAGGCTCCGTGCTTCCTTGCTTGGTGTAGCTTTACTCTGTCGTCACCTACAAGCCCCTAGATGCTACTCTTTGGGTTATCCATCAACATGAGTCACAAGGAAGAGTACACATGATTACCTCTTGATCCAAGGATAATGAGTAAGACAAGGAGAAGAACAAGAAAGGAGAGACGGTCTGCTTACCTGTCCAACGACTCGCAAGGAGCTTCTTTTCGCTCTGTAATGCAGTCACGTGAGGGAGGTCCAAACTTCTCGTTGGGAGAACAAAGCAAGAGGATGACGTTAGAGGAAGAAGAGAAAAGAGGCAAGGAGGTTTGAAGGTGGACGTAAAAGAAGCCAAGGAAACGGATGGTAGGATTATTAGAGGGTTTTGGTTCCTCAAAGATCGGATCGGGCTAAATAAGGAAGGAAAAAGAAGGTTAAAAACATATCGACCCACGATCTGTCGACTTACCACATCCGCGCTTAAACCTCACCACGACCGCGACAACACTATGTTGCCACAACCGCGGACCTTTGAGGCCGCGGGGGTGGTGACTCCTGTCGACAACATTGTTGCGGCTCCGAAAGAAGTCATGAAGGTCTATATATAGAGGGGGGAATATGAGCGTTGGTAGTGGTTACAGATGAAAACAAATTACAGTTGGTAGTGGTTTAAGGCCCCTTTATATATATATATATATATATATATATATATATATATATATATATATTTTAGTTCAAGTGAGGAGAGAGCTTGTAGATAGGAATTAGGAGGGTTGTAAGCCATTGAATGGATTTAAATCAAGGGCTCTCATACGCTCATCATTAATGACATTTTTGTAAATTGACTTAAAATCTGAAAAAATACCCTTACGTTCAAAATAGTCATCAGTGTTCATACTTTTATATGTCATTGTTCATGTTTTTATACATCGGTGTTCATAGTATTTTTATTCATCAAAGTGTCATATCCATTTATTTTTTTGTGTTCATTTTATAATGCATAGATGTTCATTTACTGTATATAACCACAAAAAATAAAAAAAAAAAAACTCATCACAAAACGTTAAAAGATGATCATAATATGTTATGTATGTGTCAAAATTATAGATAAGGCATTGGTGTTCATACTTTTATACGTCATTGTTCATGTTTTTATTCGTCAGTGTTCATACTTTTTATGTCATTGTTCCTGTGAATATTATAAACTATTTTTCTATAAGGCATTTTGCCGAACAGTTTGCGTGCACACTAAAAAGAAGCATATATATTATTCAATTGGAGCTATTAGACCAACTCAACATATGTATATATACATGTATTTTCTCAATCAAACTTATCAAACAAAAAAATAATTCAAACAAATTTAATTTCGAACACAAACATCAATCATAATGAAACCTAAACCTTAAGAATGAAAATCTAAACAGTGAGAGTAGAAATTCGAAAAAACAAAACCTGAATCGTCTTGTATTCTCTTTGATTTCATAATTTTTTTATGTAATCGATCTCTGAATATTATAAACACGATTTTAAAGAAAAGTATAATTTTCAAAAAAAATGAACATCATATTATAAACACCATAACTGTAAAAAAAAAATGAATACATACTTGTAAAAAAATGAGTATCATATTTTATTAACACGATTTGAAAGAATAGTATAATTTTCAAAAAAAAAATCCAAAAATAATGTTTTAAGAAAATACAAAAATGAACAATTAATGTTAAAAAATGAATCGTTGGTGTTTGGAAAAAATGAACATTTATTGATAAAATATGAACAATAACTCTTTTAAAAATGAACACATACTTATAAAAATATGAACACCAATTTTTATTTACAAAAAGAAAATCTGGAAAAAAAAAAAAGGTGACGTGGCATGCCACATGCCACCACCCCGCCTCTCCTCATTCCTATCTGCAAGGGTCCTCCTCACCGGAACTGGACCATATATATATATATATTAATAAAAAGCACCATAAAATAAAAAAAATCAATTTAAGATTTTGACATAATAAAAGATTCCTTGAATAAATGGAATAACATAATGACTAATTTTTCGCCAATAATTTGTACGCACCCCTCAGAGATGGGCAAATTGTATATGCAATTTTATAGATGATTTATGTTAAAATAAAATTTATTTTAATTTTTTGGGTTGTTTAGATTTAATATGGGAAATTCCGGTTGGTACCTCTGTGGTATGGGTATTCCGGATCTTGGCCACAAATTTTTACAAGTTCGGCTTGTACCCTCAAAGTTTTAAAATTTCCGACATTTGCCCAAGACCGTCAAATTCCTTTAACTTGGTTAACCTCCGTTAGTTTATAAATAAAAAAAAATAAAACATTTGCCTCTTGAAGCGAATAGTAATCTACCTTGCCTCTCATTCCTCTCTAGGCGAAGTAATTCCATGTTCAAAAAGAACTGGATTAAAAGAAAGAGGAACATATATGCTTCTTGAAGAAAACATTTGCATCTCGTTCTTCTCGACTTGAATGAAACCGATCTCCAGGCCTCTCGGAGAACACATACATCTTCCTCTCCTCTCGAATGAAATTGATTTCTAGGTTTCCAAGCTTCAGATTCAGTTTTAGTGTTTCAATATGAATTGCTACTATAATTGGCTTTACTAATTTGTTCTTGACAAAGGAAACTAATAATGGTTGTTGATCGCAAGGACCAATCATTCAAGGTCATAACTACTACTGTGTTTATGGTGATAAGTCATTGCCTACTGAAATTTATGAATCAAATTTGAAGAGTTAGTCGTTGCACAAGATTATGCCCGCCCTTTGTTCATAAAATATGGTCTTTTGTGATTCAAGGTTATATATGGAAACCCTTGCACCACTAAGGCTGATGATGTATTGGCTAGGCACTGGATATTGAGAGCACATTCCTGCCAAGTTTTTTCAGTCTTCACTTGACGGCTATATGAATGCTGGTGCAAATAAACATTTTTCTTCTAGTTTAGAGTATGAGAACTTGAGAACTAGACCAGGCTATAATTCAATGGATTGACTTTGGATAATAGGCTGCTCTCTTGAAGAAAAAGTTAGCATCATATCAAGGGAGATGTAATGAATATTTTTTTTTTCTTAGCTCAATTTATACTCCTAGGCTTTTTCTATACATTGTAATATATTAGCCTTGTTTTCATCTTATCTTCATTATGGTAGATTTATAGGAAACTCTCTAGACAAATATGAGTTTCTTTGGAATAATACAATGTTGAATATTTTTGTTGTTTTACAAACATGGTACATTTACATTGTTTATTGTTTACTACTATTCTAGCAAGTCGTACAATAGAGCAGAGTAGAAGTTGATGGTAATTAGCTAGTTACACTTCCAAGAAACTCATAAAATCATGAATGAATTTCAAACCTTTTACTCAAATATGAAGGGAAATGATGAAAATAAAGCACGAGAAAGTGATAATATAACACATACCATAAAATAAAGGCTTTTGTTGAGTCAATGCTAACTAAAACAAGTAACTAAAGATACCATAAACAATTTCATATGCCGCTCTTCACCCATAATAATTGACAAAGCCTCAAAAGTTCTTAGAGAATGAGAATGGTGGAGAATGAAGTATAGCCAAGAGAATCGAATATTACAAGCAAGTCCCTAGAGATAGAGACCGGAATAGGCATAATCGTTTCGTTTAGGATTCGGTTCCTTGTCAATATGGTTTTCAGTTGGTATGACATGACTCCGGGTTGGTGATGATGGTTCAAATCCAAACAAGGAGAGATCATCGAATACCTAGAAAAAGTTCTTCATCTCATTAGTTGCGTCTAAGAAGCAGCTGATGCCACCATACAAGTTGCATTCAATGGAATTAATGACACTACGGAGTCTGGGAACTCAAATGGATGAACTTCAGAAGGCCTTGCAATGGATGAGCTTGATCTTATTACTTCGTCAGTAACATCAACATCATCCTATGTGTATTCTTTAATTGATTGCACCGATTCAATTGACCTGGTGCAGACACATGATAGTGATTCCACCATAGAGAAATTTGCCCTTGACCGAAACCAAACCCAAATTAGAGAATTAGGGTTTTCTACCTGAAGAATATGAGAGAAAGTGCGAATTCAATAGATAATCGATGGATGATCGAAGAAGAAGAGGAGAAGCGTCGTTCAAGAGTAGAAGATGAGAAGCGTCCTTCGATCCGTTTGGAACTTTGGAGAATAGGATTTGCTACTTTTCTTTTCTATTTATCTTTTTTATTTGTGAAGTGACGAAGGTTAACTAAGTTTGACGGTCTTGGGCAAATGTCGGAAATTTTAAAACCTTAAGGGCACGAGCCGAACTTATAAAAACTTGTGGACAAAATCCGGAATACCTCATACCACAGGGGTACCAACCGAAACTTCCCTTTAATTATCTTTTAAGACTTTTTCATAGTAGGACATCCTTTTAAATGAGATCCTTCGCTTGAGGAGGGGCCGTTGACAAAAATTGTGCGTAGTTGTGTCCCAATTATGTGAGCTTATCGGCAACACCATTTACTTTCATGAAGACGTGATGAATCCTGACTTGATGGAACTAACCATAATGTTAGAAGTATCCGAAATAATAAGGTCAAGTTCTCATGGGGTTTCCAAATTTGTTTATTAGAATTGATAATTGTAAGGTTATCTCCTTCAATTTCAATTTTGTTAATTTTCAAATAACATGATCCACACATGCTTCAACATGGATGACCGATATGTTTCCACATTGTCCATAACCAAGGGTAATGGTTGATGCGTGTTATCTCTAAGGATAAATCCGAAGGTTGATTCTCCAAATTCAAGTTTAGAACCATCAAATTTTAGTTTGATAAATTCATTTTGGGTTTGATCCAATGGATATTCCGAGATTACTTATTGTTCTTAGGTGTGTTTGATTTTTTTTATTCTTCCATTTGTACGCTCTCGCCAATCCTCTATTTGAGTTTGTACAACTATATCAATGCTTTGTGGTTTCTTATTATTGCAGATGTTTTGATTTTTAGAGAACCAAATATTCACCGTGTAATAGCCAACTATACTAGTGTTCTATCATCTAGTCTATCATGGAGATTTTGATAAGGCTAATTCAAAAAAAAAACAATTATAATACCGTAACCCGTGTAAAATATTCAATAAACATACCTAACAACTAGGTCGTTTCTCCATCGGTAAACCATGTGAAGATCTTATATTCCGAAAAGCCTTTATATACTAAGGGTGTGTTTGATAGATATGGGATTATTTCGGATTATTCGGAATAAAATGCAGAAAACTTTCATCCTCTTCAATAAAATTTATTGGATTATTGGGTATTTTTTTATGAAAGTCCAAAACATAATCCCAGAAATCCTACCAAATGGGTCCTAAGTAACATTCTACATATGCTAATTTATTTAAGTGATTATCATACAACCATATATGTATGTAACAATAAATTGATAACAAAAGTGTATTTTTTTTAGCTTGAATATTAAAGTGGCCAACTCCAACTTATAACTTAACTAGTCTAATGGATTGAAATAGTACGTAAAAGACTGACAACAATAAAAAAAAACCGCATGTCACTTATAAATCAAGTGGTGAGCAGTGCAACAAACCAGTACAGACTTTAATATGAGCATGTAGGTCTTGGATTTAAGCATGTTTTTTGTGTGTCGAAAAGGATGGAAGCAGTAGAGACTTGAATATGAGCATGTGTTGAATGTGCCGGTCTTGAATATAAGCATGTTTTTTATGTGTCGTTTGCATCATTACGTTACGAAAATAAGCATCTTACCTATCATGTATAAGTATAATGAAAGTGAGTGTCACTATACAAGTATGGTGTTGTCCTTTTCTAAAATGAATGCTTCTTTGAATTTTGCGTCAATTTTATTTCAAAATGAGGTTGCTTACATATTCTCAAATCAGTAACCACTTTATCATTATATTTTTGTCAAAAAGGATTTAACATTATCATTTATAGTATCAAATAGTGTACAACAACGTGTAATCGCAAAAACAAGGTTACGTATTATTTTTTTATTTCTTTATTTTAATGGATTATGGTTTGCATGATTTCATAATTAACCTGGAAGGGCCCATTAGGCCACACAAAAATATCGGGCCGCACGAGTATTAGATCCGACTCGGTTAAGGCGGGTCAGAGGATCCGAATTACTGAGTTTTTGTTGATGATTAAAACCTTTATATCAGTAGATATAAAGATCAATCAAGCACCAGTACAGACTTGAATTCTGCAAGATGACGATTAAAATTACATATCAATTGCTGGAAAAAAAAAATGAATTTAGAACCGAGTTTAAATTCAACTTACATAGGCGGATCAAACGCATAAATTTAAGTAATAAAATATTAGGCTTACTATTGAGGAGGATAAATGTCTCATACAGGCAGAGTCTGTCTCCGCGTCATGCTTGACGCGCGCGGGTCACGAGTGCGCCCAGTCTGGCGCGGAGGCAGACTGCAAATCCGCCCCACCTTGGGGTGCATCCGGACTGCGAGTCCGCCCCAAGATAGTCGTTAGATGTTTAAAAATAGCCATTAGAGAGACGTTGTAATGTAGCCGTTGAAAACTTGTCGTTATCCATTTAAGAGCTTATATATATACATGTCAAATCATCTTACTATTCACATCCGAAATCACTACAACGTCTATAAACAGATCCGTATAAGCTCGTTCAAATTTCGACGTTTTCAAAAGAAGCCGATGTAGAATCCGATGGTGAAAGCTCAAATATGCCGTTCGAAGTAGATAAATATAGTGATCCGGAAAAATTTCTAACACAACTTGAAGTAAGTGTACAATTTTTTTTATTTAATTACTTTTAGACATGCTTAGAATATAGAATTAAAATTGTAAAATTAGTCGGATTAGTTTTAGACGTGTTTGAGTAGAGAACGAGAATTGTTGAATTACTCGGATTAGTTTTATACATGTTAGAATAGAGAACCGAAATTGATGAATTAATAGGACTAGTTCTAGACATGTTAGAATAGAGAACCGAAGTTGATGAATTAATAGGAATAGTTCTAGACATGTTAGAATAGAGAATCGTAATTGTTGAATTAGTTGGATTAGTTTTACTCATTTAAGAATATAATACCTAAATTTTAGAAATAACAATCTATCTAATTTTATTTAGGATCTTATGGAATATTCTTGTGCAACCGGTACCGATTTTTTGTCAAAACTTGAGCTCCATGGATATTTTTGGATAGAGAAAACTTATTGGGTTGGGCTCGGTATGTGGCAAACTCAATGAATATGGTGTTGGTCATAAAAAAATAATGGTTGGATAGACGGGGTTTCGTATCTTACAATTGGCATGTGATAGACACATGGGACCTAGAAAGGAGAAAGATGTTGATCCCGATCATGTTCCAAGTTCTAGTTGAAAAAAGAATTCGAAGAAGTGTATATACTTGTTTCAACTTGAGGGAGCGCAAATTGACGAAGAAAAATGGGCATTAAGGGTTATGGAGTCCACAACCACATAATTCTCTTGGTGTTAAGGGTCCATGCATATGCATGTCGCTTGACTCTCACGCATACCCGAAAGGTGGAGCAATTGGGTTCCGGGTTAAAACCAAGACATGTTTTAAAATCCGTGCAGTTAGAGAATTCTCACAATGTCACAACCATCCAACAAATTTACAACAATGGTTTAAAGATTAGAATGGATCAAGCCAAAGGAAGAGGATCATTACAACAAGCACTTCATCCGTTTACGAAACGTGGATATTATATACACACAAGTGGACGACGCCTATGAAGTTAGATATTAAACTCAATATTTATACACAAAATAAAACACAACCAATTTAATGAAGCTAGAGATAAACATGTAATCACTCATGTTGTGAAGCCCGTACCTGAGAAGGAGCCACAGGTAGACGGCGTCTAGTTGTCTCCTCTATCATGAAAGATACGTCCTCGGGTAAATAGGTAGACCGTGAATCTGCATATCTCGTAGACGACCCACAATTATGTGAAGATGTTGTGAGATAGAAAAACAATTTGTTAAAAAATTGAAAAATAAAATACAAGGTAAGTTAAGGAATAAAAAACAAACATACTCTAGAATTTGAAAATGGAACAAGTGGTGGACGGTCTACAAGTAGTTGGAGTACAATGGGCATCGGCAAGATGTAGGGATGACCATGAGCGGTGTATCAAAGCATGTATGCATCCTCGACAAGCCACAAAGACATAGATGGTATCAACCCAACCAATGAAACTCTAGTCTCCTCCAGGTGGTGGGCTGCCCAACGATTGTATATGGGAGCATATGAAAGCCTGAAACCACGTCCATTGGTTAGACGTGTCTTGTGGAAGGGTGGAATCCGGGGCAGGGGCATGGTCTGCACGTAACCAAACTATCGCATGAACCGATTCGGTATATACGCCTCCTCGATGTCGGATATCCGTATAATGCCCCAATAACGAGAAACAACAAACTCCCCTCAAAAGTCAATCACTCGATCATCATATGGGGTAAAACACACGTCCTCTGGACTCATATGATCCAACTGTGCTCGTAATGCGTGTAGCCTCTCTATATTAATTGGCGGTGTCTCCGGGACAAAAAGTTTTGAAGAACAACGTGCATGCCCATGCAACTCTGGATCCTTCACAGTTGCACATCCCAATGATGGGAAATGTGCGTAAATGCAAAACTTTATGAAGAAAAGTAAATTAATTTACAAACAAAAAATTGTGTTTTACAAAGAAAAATACTTATGAAATCGTACTTGTAAAAGAGTGGTACATGACTTTGTTGCAGCTAAAGCAATTAACAAACAAACAAACTATTATAAACTTAACAAACAAACTATTGTAAACTTAGCAAGAAAGCCATGAAAAATGCATTATTGGTGTCATGCTAATGAAGAGGCCATGATTTTGTTGCAGCTAAAACAATTAACAAACAAACTATTGTAAACTTAGCAATAAGAGAGAAAGTGTGTTTATAATCCTTATATTTCACCCGATTATAACCCTTTGCCACAAGTCTAGCTTTACATTTCTCAACTGAATTATCTGTTTTATGCTTCACTTTATAGACCCGCTTGGATCCAAAACCCTTATGTCTATAAGGAAGGGATGTGAGAACCCAATTATTATAAGACTCTAGTGCTTAATTTCTTTGTTCATAGCTTCAACCCAGGTAGGATGGTATTTAACTTGAGCATAGTGTGAGGGTTCAAAAGTGGGAATCACATTGGTTAATGGCATTGTGTAATATGGATCTAAATGATCAACAAAAAGACGAGACAAAGGGAAGATGTCAAAGAAGCACTTAATTTTGTAGGTTTATCAAATGGTCCTACAAGGTTTGGTAGAAATAATAGGAATGGAGGTGGGGAAATAGAATGTTGTATAGACTAGTGTAAGATGCTGGTTGATAACTCCACCTTGATTTTATAATTGTATATGTGATGATGGAATACTTAACATTATGAGCGGTTAATAAACTAAAAAAATATCAATTGTATTTCTAGATTGCATGGTTTGGTTTTGTATTTGTTAAATGTGTGCAGGCCTTGAAAAGCATTTCAAAGGACGAACGCAGGTCTTGAAACACGTTACAAGGGACAGGCGCAGAGATATTGAAAAGCAGTTCAAGGGTTCACCACGGAGGCCTTGAAAAACATTTCAAGGGATAAAAGCCGAAGCCTTGAAAAGCGATACAAGGGAGACATCGACTGGAAGCTTTTCAAAATCAAGATTCAATCTCAACAACCAAATCTACCAAGGATCAAGAGAACATCTTCAAACAAGATAACAAGAGAAGATATCGGCCAGCTCAACAAAGAAGATCTTCAACGGCCCAACAAAAAGATCTTGTCAAGATCTTAACAAACCGACGCAAGAATGGAATATCTCCTCCAACGGATTTAACACAAAGATCTTATATCCATGGAAGATCTCCAACGGTCCTCATAATGATAAATCTTTAAAGAAAAGATCCGTAACAACTTAGAAGATCTCGAAGCTTGAAACAAGGACTTCAACGAGAAGATATTGAACGACTCTATTTCAAAGATGAAGATTCTCCAACATGCGTCAAGGAGAAGAAGTAGATGAAAAAGATAGAAGATCTTACAACGGATACTTCATCTCAACCTAACACCGTTTTCTATGGAGAAAGAAGAACATCACAACGGCCTTTTTACAATTGCTAGAAGACTCCTCCATCGAAGACTATAAATGAAGATGGCGATTGAAGAGAACAACAAGCTTACACGGAAACATCTAAGTCTTCAAGTGATCAAAAGCATATTCATTCGTTCCAAAAGTTTTTCTTCCTCTTAGTTTACAAAAGCTTACATCCTTAGAGAGAGAAAAACACGAGAGCTTCATTGGAATATCTAGAGAGTGTTATACTCGAATGTGTGTTACTCTGCGAAGTAACTAGGCTATTATTGTTAGGTTAAAAGTTGGAAGTAGATCGTAGGATTGACTACAGTGAGAGAAGAAGGAGAATTCTTCTAGGTTGTATCTAGGACTCTTTGAAACAGATAATAGATAGTTAGATCCTACGGGCAAAGAAACCTTAGGACGGAGACGTAGACTGTTAGAGCTTAACTTCGTAAACATATCACTGTGTCGATCTTTTAATTCCGCACTATATCTTGCTTTGTTGTGACTAACGTTATTTTGCAGGTTTTGGAGTCAAGGCCTTGAAATCAGTTTCAAAGCCTTGAGATAGGTTTTTGCGAAAAGTTCTCATACTCTATTCAACCCCCCTTCTAGAGTATTTATATCCTTTATATTCACTTATACGGTTCTTCACTAGTGATATGGATAGGATCAAAGGGATTGTAGTAGGTGTAGCAAAAGAAGGAGAGGAATGTCTAGAGGACAAAGAAGAAGGAGATGAATGAGATAGGACAATATCATCTATAGCAGGAGAGGCTAAAAGTAAAGAAACTTGGGAAGGGGGAGAAAAATCAGAGGATTGGGAAAAGGGAAAAATATTTTCTTTTAAAGATGACATGTCTACTAGCAAACATATTGTGAGATGAGAGATCATAAAGCTTGTAACCTTTTTGGACAAGGGGTAACCAAGGAGAATACAAGGCTTACTATCAATCTCGAATTTGTCTTTTGATGGCAAACGAGAATAGCATAGGCAACCAATAACTCAAATGTGCTCATAAGAAGCTTTTGTAAAACCTCAAGTTCTGGAAACTCGAAGCGTTACGGGCTAGGACCACACCATTGGTCCTGACCCTCAGAGTAGCAACGACTCAACGAATCTTACAACAAGGCACAAACGAATGAAAACCAAAACTCAATATAAAACTTAAGGTTTAAACAAAAGGAAGCGAAAAAGACTTGCAGCCGAGTTCAAAACAAAAGGAAAAGCAACAACATAAGCCCGATCCCGTCCTATAATGTACGAGAACCCCGACTGACCACACCATCCGGATCACTCAGCAACATCCTGAACATGTGGAACATCTACAACATCGGTATAAACCGTTAGCTAACATCTACATATCAAAAAGACAGTAAAGGCACAAACACACATAAGGTAAAACAAACACATAGCATGCTCACATAACAACCGATTATTATCTTTCATTAGGTTATCCAATTACTAATTCAACTTATGATTGTTACACGAGAATCGCTACGACCTCGCTTCCGTCCCCTTTCACCAACAGGAATAGAATGTATGCATCCTTCTGTCACTTGTTGGACTGGTCGCGAGAGCACCTCCCAGTTTCTCCATTCTAAATTGGACAAGCAGTAACCGCCCGGTTATAATACACTTGGGCCAATTAAGGTATAACAAAGGTCAATCCTAGTTCCGGTTATCAATTATAACATAATAAGCAACACAAGCAAGACAATACAATCAAACGGATATACGGAATGAAGCTAACTAAGTCCAAGGAACTTACCTCACTCAAAGGTAATCTCAACACTCAGCAAACACTCGGGAAAGCCTCAGGAAAGGACGAAAGGAAGCTTGTTCACACAAGCATCACGAATCAAGAATCGAACGAATGCTAGAAGTCTATAACTTCTAGTCTCCATGATCTCTAAGAGATCTACACGAGCTAAGGTCTCAACCTTATTCTTACAAAACACTCAAGAGTTCAGGAACAACCAGAAAGAACAAGGAAAGGAACGAGGAAAGCAAGGAAGAAAGCAACTCACAAGAACGGGAGTTACTGCAGAAGAAACTACGGGGCGGCTGGACAGAGGCGCAGGGGCGGCACGTGCCAGAGGCGCAGGGGCAGCTCTGTACAGGCGCGGGGGTGGGTAACGGTGTAGAAGCACTGTCGGCTTCTCAACAACAGTAGATTCACGATAAAGCCAAAGCTTGCTCTTTCACTACTCTTCACACTTCACAACTCGACCAAGGGAGCCTGTGAACATCAAAGGATAAAAAACGGGACACTCCACAAGAATCAAGGATCAAACTTGATTCTTGGAGAAGAAGAAAAGAGGAAACGAAGAGAAAAATGAAACAGAAGAGGAACAAGGTACAGTAGCACATGAACGTGATGAAGAACAAGGGAGGGAGAACTTACACGTTAAGCAAGATCTCAGGAAGCAAGGCTGCAGTGCTCTAGGGTTGAAGAAGACGTAAGCAAGAAATGGGGAAAAGAAGAAAAGACGGGAATATATAGAAGATGAAGAAAAGATAAAAGGAATGACGTTCTAGGGTTAGAAGATCCAAGAAAGTCGTCCAAAGATAAGAAAATTGGATCTTCTAAGATAGGAAACAAGATAGAACCGAAAAGGAAAGAAGATCTTCGCGATCTGTGGCAATTCCGCAGGGTTGGATTGTCCATGCCGCAGGGGCGGCCCCTTGTCACCGCGGGGGCGGTGATAGACACCAAGGCCGCTGGGGCGGCCTCCTTCACCGCGGGGGCAGTGAAGGTGAAAATTGGGATCTTACAGCTTTATGTTGATGTAATATCTCAAATGGAACTTGTCACTACAAAACAAATGATGACATAAGATTGATAAGGTAAGTAGTTGTTGATATGCACTAACCTCAAATCTGACTAGGAATGTAAGCTTGAAGTCTAATGGCTCAAGCAATCACTAGATGATGTATATGTTTCCTCTCCACTCTTGCATTCTGTTGTGGAACGGAAGCAATATATTTTAAATGAAGAATACCTTTTCTTAGAAATAGAGACGATAATCTTTTTTGTAAAATTTCTACACCATTATCTGTTCTAAAATTTTGAACTAATTTTTGAAACTGATTGAGCACATAAGCCAAAAAGTATTCAACTATGTGAAAACATGTTGCTTATCAACCATTAAGAAAGTTCACGTATATCTATTGTGATCATCCACTATTCTAATGAAATATTTTGCTCCACATATGGAAAGAGTGTGATATGGATCCCATGGAAGACTACTCAATTAGTCTACTAGTAAGGTCTTGAAATGTATTTGTAAATTTCGCCTCAATAGAAGACTGCTCAATGAGTTTTGATATAAATAAGAGATTGTGTTTGAATCCAAACATGAAGAAGACATTCTTCAAGATTAAAGAATCATACAGTTGTATTGTCCCCACATGAACAACCTTCTTGGTAGTTTCATCGGGCAAACCAACTAGAATAGGCTTATCTAGAACACATTGACCAGAATATAGAGCTTTGCAATGTGCAATATGGTTAATGGCCTCTAAATCAATGATCCATGTAGATAGAGTTATAGAGACAAAAAGAAAGTAATATAGATACCTGCAAAGTTTACTGAACCAGAAAATTGCCCCTAGCTTTGCATTAGTTTTAAGACCTAATTAAGTCCCATCTTTACCGTTCGGTCCTTTGTACCATTCAGGATATCCCACCAGTTTGAAACAATATTCCTTTAAATGCCCCTATTCCTTGCAATATGTGCATTGTTTTTCACTTTTCTCCTTTTTGTAATCTCTTTTATTACCCCATGTTTGTCTATTAGGAGTAGATTGTCTATCAACAGTTAAAGCGTCATGGATCAATCCAAGATATGAGGTAATTTCCCTTTGCTTTTCTACTTAAACTACCATACGGAAAACTCTATTTATATTAGGAAGTGTATCAAGAGTTAATATGTTGCACCTGATATGATCGAATTGATCTCTTAAACCCATCAAGAACTGCATAGTCTTGAATTTGGCTTCTCTCTTAGAAAGTTGTTTCAAGATATCACACTTGCAACTAGAAATTCTTTTGTAGATTCATGTAGGTAAGCTATCAATGGACTATAACT
This sequence comes from Fagopyrum esculentum, assembly GCA_033239045.1. Lineage (NCBI taxonomy): Eukaryota > Viridiplantae > Streptophyta > Magnoliopsida > Caryophyllales > Polygonaceae > Fagopyrum > Fagopyrum esculentum. The sequence continues at coordinate 25,335,880 of BSUD01000006.1, read as the reverse complement.
CATCCCACAACTTTTTTATTTTCCAAAATAGGAAGTGACACTTAGGTTTTCTTGTTTCAAATTACCTAATTCTTTATGAATTGATGAATGAGTGGAGCATTCGAGATCACAAATCTCTCATTGACCTCGTCCCAAAGCTCTTTAGCAGACTCAACATAGGTAATATCCTCAACAATGTCATTTTTCATAGAATGAGTAAGCCAACACCTGATCATATAATATGCCCTAACCCATCGAGTTCTTTTCTCCACATCATTCTTAGGTTTAACGCAATATCCATCAATAAACCCGAATTTCAGCTTAGCAATTAAGGTCATGCGAATACTGCATTTCCAAGATGCAAAATTTGTACCATAAAAAAGATTTGAAACGAGTTGCATACCGGCGTTGTATGATGTGGAAATATATAATGGATCGGTGGAGTTTCCATGATTGGATCGATCAATCATGGAAGATTGCGATCTTGATTGTGTATTTTGCTCTTCCATTGTCGCAAACCAGTAATTCGATGCAATAATCCTATTATAATCAATGCATCAATATTCATCGAATTAATCACAAGCGCAAAAGAAAAAAAAACTAGGGGTGGGCATGGGACGGGACGGGAAGGGACGGGAGTTACAACTTTTTTTCTTCGTCTCGCACGGGCTCTGTCACACATAGGACGGGACGGGACGGGACGGACCTAATCCCGCAAGAATTATGCATTAATTATATTCAACATTTGTACTTGTTTTCTCTCATGTTTAAAGACACACATGATCAAAAAAATTTGATACTGAATTACCGATTCAAGAGGCTAATATTAGCGGTTAGTATATTCAAAACAAATACAAGTTACACCAAAGTGTGTCTTACCGATTCACAGTTCAAAAAATCTAGCACTTACTACACTAATGATAACATTTTTTTACATGTCAATAACAACATATAATTTACAAAAGACAATATTCTTGTAGTATTTTATTACTTTTATAATTCTTGTCAATATGAAATTACAAATTTTATATATTATTTTTTTATATAATATTTATAAAAATATGAAAATATTATTTATATATATGCGGGACGGGACGAGATTAACCGGATTGGGAAGTTTTCGTCCCGCATCCCTACCGCAAATTTTTCGCGGGACGGAACGGTATACACATTTTTTTTCAAATCCCGACGGGATCGGGATGAGATTAACCGGGATTTATGCCCACCTCTAAAAAAAACCTTCTCTATCATACAATTTCAAGAGTACAAAATTGTACAAAATATAGACATAAGAGGAAGAGAATGAAGAACTTTTTTATTGAGAGAGAAAGAGAGGTTTACAAGTGATTGTGTAATCACTATTACATTGATACAGAAGAGATCTTGTTTTTTATACTAAGCATGTGCTAACTGTCTAACAAACTATGTACGATGTCATGTCATGTTAATGACATCTATATACAGTCTATAATAGATAATAAAAAAAACGACATGTAAAAATACTTAAAACCATATTTTTTTGTAAAAAAAATAAGCTAAATATCTTATATGGGTACCTATGAATACATAAAAATAAGTTCTACGTGACGGTATATTTGTTTTAATTAATAAATTTATAAAATCACTTTATAAATTTTATTTATAAAATGTGAGGATAAATCTCAACCGTAAATAAAGTAACACGTGGCACGATATCGTGCATTCTTGGTGTGTCCAATCAAATAGCGCACGTGTCACCTTTTGTCAACCATGTGAAGCACCTCATTTCACACATCTTTCAATTGAGATATTGGATGACTTTGTATATTTTATTCAGTTTTAATGATAAAATTTTCTAGCACCTCAGTCAAAAACTACCAATATATACACATGCTTTATAACCTCGTTAAATATAATATTAAAATTATTCCTATCATGGTTGGCGGCAATATGACACTAGTATGTTAGAGACACTAGGGCGTCGGTAGGTTGGTGAAAATTGGACGTCGTTAGGAAGACGGTAGTAGGGCGCCGGTAAGTTGAGGTCTTGAATTGGTCTTGCTTTGATACCATGTAGAGAGTAGAAGGTTGAAAGCTTTTTTATATTTCATCAACTTGAATCATTTATATACAAGATTGGTGAATCTACTTTAACAGAAGAAAAGAAAGAACAATAAACTAATATAGATAAATAATGTAAGACCCCAGACTTTCGCCTTCACCGCCCCCGCGATGAAGTGTGCCGCCCCCACAGCAACCCGCACCCGCGGCAGGGTAAGCCGCCCCTGCGGCTGACTACAGATCGCGCCCGATCTCTCTTTCGTTCATTTTATCTTCCTTCCATAGATAGAATATCCGATCTTCTATCTATGGGCCGGCTTTTTTATCTTTTTCTTAACCCTAAGCGTCCTTCCTTCTATCTTTCCAGCCCGTCTCTATATATTCTTGCCTTTTCCTCCTTTTTCCCGTTTCTTGCTTACTTTTCTTCAAACCTTTGAGAGCTACAGCCGTCACCTTGCTTCCTGCGACCTTGTTGAACGTGTAAGTTCATCTCTTCTAGTTTTTTCATCACGTTCATGTAGATGTTGCATGCCATTCTCTTCTGTTTCGCTTCTTCCCTTTGTTCTTTCTTTTCTTCTTCTCAAAGGATCAAGATCGAGTCTTGATCCTTGCTGTTGGTTCCGTTGTTGATGTGTTGTTGTTCTCAGGCTCTTCTGGTTGAGTCTTGACGTGGTTGGATTAAAGGTTCGAGCTTTGGTTTTCCTTGTTGTGAGTTATGTCGAAGAGAAGTCCGATAGTGCTTCTGTCACGCAGCCGCCCCCACGCCTGCACATCCTCGCCCCCTGGGCCATCCGCCCATGTGCCCTGTCCAGCCGCCCCTGCGGTTTCCTCTTTAGTAACTCCCGTTCTTGTGAGTTGCTTCCTTCCTTGCTTTCCTCGTTCCTTTTCTTGATTCCTATGGATGTTCCTTGTTCCTGAGTATGCTGTAAGACTAAGGTTGAGCCCTTAGCTTGTCCAGATCTCTTAGAGATCATTGAGACTAGAAGTTGTAGACTTCTAGTAATCGTTTTGTTCCTGATTCATGATGTCTGTGTGAACAAGTTTTCCTTGTTCCTTTCCTAAGGGAAATTGAGCCGTCTCTGAGTTGTTTGTTGAGCTTTGAGTTACCTTCGAGTGAGGTAAGTCCCTTGGACTTACTTAGCTTCATTCCGTATATTGGTTTGAGTATTTTGACTTGTTTGTGTTGTTTATTATTGTTATAACGGATAATTGGAATAGGATTCACCTTTTATAACCTTATATTGCCCAAGTGTATGATAACCGGGCGGTGACCACTTGTCTAGTTCTACAAGAGACTAGAATGTGCTCTTGCAACCCAGGCCCGTAGGTAACGGATAGTACTTATCTATTCCTATTGGTATACGGAAGCGGAGGCGAGTTTCGGGAGATTCTCGTGTGACAAAACAAGTTGAATTAGTAATGGATAACTTTAAAAAAGATAATAACCGGTTGTGTGCAAGCATGCTATTGATATCATGAAATATGATCATATTTTAGGTACTTGTTTTGGTTGTTTTTCCCCTTCTTTTGTGTACATGGATATGAGTTTGAAGCATTTATGAGCACTTTCACCTATTTTGTCGATATAGAGATCTACATAAGCTTTGTTGTGTTTTTAGGTGAATAAAGGCTTGGATTGAAGCATATTTGGAGTGAGCAGGATTGTTTGATCATGCTAGGCATCAAGGAGATGCATTGGAGGAGTTAAGGAAGGAGCATGATTAGAGGGTTTTACGAAACAAAGACTTTTACAAAGGAATTTGAGTTTCCACGGCCAAATATGGGAAACCACGACCGTGGTTTATATATTGAGGTCGTGGAAAACAAGGTCAAGAGCAACAGAGAGGTTCCACGGCTAATACCACGGCCGTGGAAATTTGCACTAGGCCGTGATTTCTATAACGGTTACCACGTGTCATATTTGCCACGTCAGCAGCGGTTATTGGGCTTTCGTAAACCTTTTTTTCCCTATAAGAAGGCTGAAGAAAGGAGGAAAATGCACGGCTTGCATCCAGCGCTTTTCAAGGGTATTACTTAGGAAGATTGCATTGCGTACAGGGAAGATTCGGGGAAGGACGCATTTGAAGATTGCGTACTTGGCGGAAGATCTTAGGGTTTTGATAGAAGGCAGATTGACATCCCGTTATTCTTTGTTCCTTGAGTATTGTGAGAGATCCTTATTCTATTCCCTATACATTGAACACATTGACAGATTATTGGTTTTATTGAGATTGATTTCGGTGTTTTTCATTAAGGTTTTAAAGTTCTATTCTTTATTCCTTTCTTATTTGATTGTTGATTTTACAATGATGATTATTGGCTAAAAACCTTTAGCGATTATAAAGTGAAGGATTGATAGTTGTGGCATAGATGATGATAGATTGAACCAAAACAGATTGGACCCTGAGAGTTGCGAGAAACCTCGTCGTCGAAGGTTTCCATGGCCTGTTCTTGAGTTCCACGGCCGTGGTTTTTCAAGATCTTGTCGTGGTTTCTTCTGTCGTACGACCTTTTCTTTTGCTTTGAACCAAAGGTAAAGATTTGCTTTAACCTAGCCTTGGCTTACCTTTTCTAGGTAGTAGTGAGACTCAACATCCTCTACTTCGTTTTCGAGTGTCACAACCTTAATTGTTTTGGCTTATCTTTGATTCCCTTGGGTTTGGGCATGGGTATTTGAGAGTAATTTTTATCCTTCGATCCTTTCTATACTGCAGCCTCAACAACCTTTATAGAGAGAGCCTTTGGGTGAGACATATGAGTTTTGGAACTTCACCGTACAATTTCCTACCTTAGATCTATACCTTTGCAATCCCGACCGTGTTCTTATATCTTTAGAATATCTTGAATCAATTGCCACAATTGGATATCTGGATCTTTAGAATCGTTATTTTCCCAATTATTTACAAAAGCTTCTATTTTTATTGCTCAACAATTTACGAACTGAATTTATTCCCCCCAAATCCCTGAGTTCGATACTCTGGAATTCTTGTTTTACTACGCCGATTCGTACACTGCGGGTTCGCTTTGCTTTAATTTCAGTTTTATAAATTTAAGATTTGCACGCACACTTTTGAGCGAACAAGTTTTTGGCGCCGTTGCCGGGATTTGATATAGGCCAAATTCGGCTCTTGGTTGTCGGGCTTGGGAGCTTTGCTCTTGTTATTTGACCTATCGATTTGAGTGATTTTGCAGAATTTTTAGGTGTATGCAAAGGTCCAAATCAGCGAGATACCTCGTTCCTTTTGATCCCAAACCTGAAAAAACTTTGATAAAAAAAGTTAAGGGAGAAAAGGATGGCTGAACACAACGAGAAGAACAACCAACAAGAGTTGGATGAGACTAGAGCTCAATTGAATACAAGTGAAAGACTACGTCTTGAGGAGCAAGTTGTTGCTCGTGCTGATAGAGAGCGGTATCAAGCTCAAATGGATGAGCTTAGGGCGATGGTTCTACAAATGCAATTAGATAAAGGCGCCGGGAGTAGGAGAGCTAGATCATCTAAAGCGGATTCATCCGATGATGATGACATGTCGGAGCTAGAGGATATTCCACCATTAAACCCGCCAGCCCGTGATAATCCTCGAGCATATGTTGATCCTCGCATTCCCGCTAGAGATGTGAGAGCTGCTAATGTAGTGGATGAACACCGAACTCTTGGGCAACAGATGGACCCAATTCAGCAACCACGCCGTTTTGGTGTGAATTTCGGAGGTCAAGACGCCCATGATTTTGGGTTTAGCCCGCAAGTTATCACCATGGTCCGCCAAAGTCAATTTGGTGGAACAGATGCTGAATCTCCACACCAACATTTACAAAATTTCAAAATTCTTATGGAGACAATGAAGCCGAAAAGGGATGTCAACAACAATTACAAGTTGAAACCGTTCTTTTTCTCTTTGAAGGGCAAGGCTTTAGCTTGGTATCAAGCTCTTCCAGCTGGAAGACTAAACACATGGGAGGATTGGAATTCAGAATTCCTCACCAAATTCTTTCCGCCATCTAAAACGGCGGAATAAAGAGGTAAGATAAATGCTTTTTATATGAAACCTAACGAAAGCTTGTTTAAATCTTGGGAAATGTTTGAAGATCTTCTACTAGATTGCCCACACCATGACATTTCAAAGCTGGAATTATTGGAGATCTACTACAAAGGGTTGGATGTGGAAACACAATTCAAACTTCAATCCCTTTCTTGCGGAACATTCATGGACATGAGAGAAGATGTGCTTGGGACTTCATTGAGAAGCAAGTCCAAGTGATTGAGAGATATTCCCATAGGAAAGCCGATGATGGGAATCGAAGTTCCATAGATCAAGGAACAAAATTAAATTCAGCAGCTCAAGCTCAAATTTTCTCCCTCAACAAGGAAATCAAAGAGCTGAAGGAAGTCATGAAATCCAGCCTTCAAAAGACAAAGGAGTAAGATGTTGGCTACTTAGGAAGGAAGAACAACAATCAAGGAAATAGGAACAATTATCGGAACAATAATTAGAACAACAACAACAATAGGAACGCCAACAACAATTGGAGATCCAACCAACAAAATTCCGGTAATCCCTATTCACATGCTGAAAATTCACTAACACCTCCTTCTTCTTCTTCTTCTACCCCTTTGAAAAGTCAAGGGCAAACATCAAATAGTTCAAGCAAATCGGAGAAAGATAGACCCGATCCTATGCTGGAAACGATCTTGGGAAAGCTCCAAGGATTGGAGAATTACATTACTTTGGTTGATAAAGCACAAAAAGCTTTAGAGAACCAATTATTCAACAAGACTGGAGAAGTTCCTAGAGATCAAGAAAAGCTTCCCGGAAAGACGGAAGACAATCCAAAAGGAAAGGTGATGGCGATTACAACAAGAAGTGGTGTAACAACCACCGACCCGCAGCCCAAGTTCGTCGAAGTCCCCGCTGAGAAAGAGAAGGACAAGGGAAAGGAGAAGGAATATGTCTATTTTCCTCTTCCAGCTTACAAACCTCCTTTGTCGTTCCCGCAATCTAGAGCAAAAGCGCGTCTAGACAAGCAGTTCGGTAAGTTTGTTGATCTAATGAGCAAACTGCATATTAACATACCTTTTATTGATGCAATTCTAGGTATGCCCGCTTACGGGAAGTTCTTAAAATAGATCCTCTCTAACAAGAGGAAGTTGGAAGACTTTGGAGAAGTCAAAATGAGTTCGGAGTCTTCGGAGCTCATAAAAACAATGACGGAAAAGATGCCCCCAAAGCTGAGAGATCCGGGGTCATTTTGCATACCAATAGGAGTTGGAGAAGTCACTTACGATGCACTTTGTGACTAAGGAGCAAGCGTAAGCATCATTCCACTTGCCTTGTGCAGGAAAGTCGGTTTAGGTGAACCAAAACCGGTGAAAATGACGTTGTATATGGCGGATCGATCCATTACTCGACCCGTGGGAATCATTGAAGACGTTCCGGTCAAGCTCGGTAAGTTCTATATTCCTATAGATTTTATTGTGCTTGACATTCCTGCAGATTGTCCAGTCCCGATTATACTCGGGAGACCTTTTCTTGCAACTTCCGGTTGTATGGTTGATTGTAAAAATGCTAGATTGGCCTTCGATATTGGAGAAGAGAAGGTTGAGTTGTCCTCTCAACTTTAACAAAAGATCCAGCACTTGGAAAGGACATATTCAACATCTATGATGAAGAGGCATCTAGGGAAGAAGTAAGTTCGATCTTGTTGAAAGATCCGTTACAAAAGGTCATAACCATGAGCATCATGGAAAGAGGAGAAGAAGAGGATTGTAATGCTGAGGTTGATGCTTTGGAAGAGCTAAAAGAAGTGCAAACCGAAGAATTTGAAAAATTATACGATGGCTCCGAAAACGTTAGAAACCACGGCCAATCGTGCTTTTCCACGAGCGTGGTTTTACCTATTCCAGCCGTGGAAAGTTATGTCGAGAGCAAAAATTTAATTCAAACCACATTCCACGGCCCCCAAGACACAAACCACGGCCGTGGAAGTAACAATTGTGTCGTGGTTTTGAAAAATGCTGAAGACGACTCCGTTCTTTCTACAAACACTCATGATTCTTCTTCTAACACTTCCACACCCTTGCCAAGGAGACACCGGACAACCCTCATAACACTCCAAAGGCATCAACAACCTTGAAATTGAAGCCACTTCCCACACATCTTAGGTATGCATTTCTTGGAACTAATTCTACGTTTCCCGTTATTATTAGTTCCGATTTGAGTGAAGATGAACATGAAAAGCTCATGATTGTTTTGACGAAACATAGGAAAGCTCTAGGTTACACCATAGAGGATCTTGTAGGAATTAAACCATCTTTATGTATGCACAATATTCTAATGGAAGAGGATTATAAGCCTTCACGCCAACCTCAAAGACGGTTAAATCGGATCATGAAAGAGTTCGTGAAGAAGGAAATCCTTAAGTTACTTGATGCAGGTATCATTTACCCTATCTCCGATAGCAAGTGGCTGAGCCCCGTTCAAGTTGTCCCAAAGAAGGGAGGAATGACCGTTGTAACCAACAAAAACAACGAGCTCATTCTGACAAGAACGGTAAGAGGATGGAGGATGTGCATCGATTACCGCAAGCTGAACAATGCGACGAGGAAGGATCACTTCCCGCTACCATTCATCGATCAAATGCTTGAAAGGTTGGCACAACATTCCTATTTTTGTTACCTTGACGGTTATAGTGGTTTCTTTCAGATTCCGATTCATCCGGATGATCAAGAGAAGACCACATTCACGTGCCCATGGGGTACGTTTGCCTATAGGAGGATGTCATTCGGACTTTGTAACGCTCCAGCCACCTTTCAACGGTGTATGATGGCCATCTTCTTAAAACATATTGAGGAAATCATGGAGGTTTTTATGTTTGATTTTTCAGTTTATGGTTCCTCATTCGATAATTGTCTTGCTAACCTTTCTCTTGTTCTGCAAAGATGTGATGACACTAACCTTGTTCTAAATTGGGAGAAGTGTCAATTTATGGTTAGAGAAGGCATTGTGTTAGGGCATTTGATCTCCAATAAAGGGATCAAAGTTGATAAGGCTAAGATCGAGACGATAGAGAAGTTTCCTCCTCCATCTTCGGTGAAGGGGATAAAGAGTTTCCTAGGACATGCCGGATTCTATAGGAGATTCATTAAAGATTTTTCGAAATTTTCTAAACCGCTAACTAATCTATTGATGAAGGATGTTGTTTTTGACTTTTCGCAAGAATGTTTGGATGCTTTTTACAGGATTCGAGAAGCTCTCGTCTCAGCCCCAATAATCCAACCTCCGGACTGGAATCTCCCGTCCGAGGTTGTGTGATGCAAGTGACGTAGCTGTTGGAGCGGTGTTTGGGCAAAAGAAAGACGGCCGCACTCATGTCATATACTATGCTAGCAAGTAGATGAAGCGCAGCTCAACTACACCACAACAGAAAAGGAATTTCTTGCCGTTGTTTATGCTTTTGAAAAATTTCGTTCTTATCTTGTAGGAGCGAAGGTGATTGTATACATGGATCATTCAGCAATTCGGTATTCGCTCGCCAAGAAAGATACGAAGCCAAGGCTGATTAGATGGATTCCCCTCTTCAAGAATTCGATCTAGAGATTCGTGACAAGAAGGGATCCGAAAATTCTGTTGCGGATCACTTAAGTCGTCTACCACTCACTACAAGTGACGACCTACCCATCGATGACTCCTTCCCGGATGAACATTTGCATATAATGGAAGAGTGCATCGATCTTATTTCTAGAGGTAACGAACCTTGGTTTGCTGATTTTGTGAATTATTTGGTTTGTCAAGAAATACCTCCCGGACTATCCTATGCACAAAGAAAGAAGTTATTTAGGGATGTCCGTCAATACTATTGGAATGAACCTCTACTCTTCAAGAGAGGTCTTGGTGGCATCATTAGAAGATGTGTGCCGGAAGACGAAATGCAAAGTGTCATTCGTCATCGTCATTCACTTCCTTGTATAGGGCACGCTAGTTCTCATAAAACTAGCGCTAAGGTATTGCAATCTGGATTCTTTTGGCCTACTTTATTTAAGGATGTGCAAACCTTTGTTGCTTGTTGCGATGCTTGTAAAAGAACAGGAAATAATTCTAGAAGGAATGAGATGCCTCTAAACAACATTCAAGAGGTGGAAATCTTTGACGTTTGGGGAGTTGATTTCATGGGACCATTCCCATCATCTTGCGGAAACCAATACATACTTCTTGCTGTAGATTATGTTTCGAGATAGGTTGAAGCTATTTCCTCTCCAACTAACGATGTTATGGTGGTTGTCAAGTTCTTTAACCGAACTATTTTCCCAAGGTTTGGGACACCGCAAACCATCATTAGTGATGGAGGTTCACACTTCATAGCCCAACGATTTGAAGCTCTACTAGCTAAGTATGGGGTGACTCACAAGTTCGCCACACCCTACCATCCGCAAACAAGTGAACAAGTGGAGATTTCAAATAAGGAAATCAAAGGAATCCTTGAGAAGACGGTGTCAAAGACAAGGAAGGATTGGTCATTGAAGTTGGATGACGCGTTGTGAGCATATAGAACGGCATACAAGACTCCCATCGGCACAACACCATACAACCTTGTGTATGGGAAGTCTTGTCATCTTCTGGTGGAGCTAGAACATAAGGCGTATTGGGCTGTAAAGTGGTTGAACTTCAGCATGAAGGAAGCGGAAGAGAAGCGTCTCTTAGATCTTAACGAGCTAGAAGAACTCCGCTTGAACGCCTATGAGAACGCCAAGATCTACAAAGAAAGATCGAAGCGTTAGTATGATAAGCATATCATTCCAAATGATTTCAAGGAAGGAGATCAAGTTCTCCTCTTCAATTCTAGACTTTGACTCTTTCTAGGTAAGCTTAAATCTCGTTGGACGGGACCTTATGTAATTAAACATGTTTTTCCCCATGGTGCAGTTGAAGTATGGGGTGAGAAGTGCGGAAGTTTCAAGGTGAACGGTCAACGACTCAAGAAGCACTCACCGGAGTTCCAAGCTGAGGAAATCACTCCGATTGTCCTCACTTAAACACAAAGGAACGGTCTAGCTACGGACCTAAAACAAAGCGCTTCTTGGGAGGCAACTCAAGGTATTGCTTTCTTGCTTTTGTTTTCGCTTTTTTCTCTTAGATTAGATTAGAGTAGTTTTTTTTGTTTGTTTTTCGTCGATACCTTCCGGTATGTTTGTGTCTTTGGATGTCAGGGATAAGAAACGAGTAAAAGAAATGATGGAAGCCAAAAGAATGACAAAATTTGGATTCTTGGCAAGAACAGAGGATTCCACGGCCAAAAAGGCAAAACCACGGCCGTGGTTTACTAAATTAGGCCGTGGAAAAGCATGTCGTAGCTAATTAAAATAAAAACGCCAGAAACCACAGGTGGCCGTACAAAACCACGATCGTGGAACACCCCGATAGGCTATGGTTTTCAAGATTTTTACGGCCCTATATAAGTTCCTCTTCTTCACAAACTCTTCACAATTCTCACACTCTCCACGCCCAAAACCACGCCGGAAAGCTCCAACACCGTGCTTCTTCGTTCGGCAACCGTTTTGCGCGATTCTTTAGCCTATTTTGAAGCAAATCAAATTTTACAAAGGATTAAAACAACAATTTGCACGAACAATCAGCGATCGGAATAGAATTTGGATTTTCCCAAATCCAAAACATAGGTTTTCTCTCTATCTTCTCCTTGGTTAATTTCACTCGTTTTTCTTAAGGATTTTTAGGAGAACTGAACGAAATTGAACTTAGAAGTAGTATAGGACTATTGCTACTGAATTTGTTGTTGATTTGCTGAATTTTGGGTGAATTCGAACATTTCCACGGGCTACTGTACCATTCCACGGCCGTGGTTTCTGAAGAACAGGCCTTGGTTTTTGACTGTTGGTGAGAAAATGTTCCGAACTAGAAAATCAAACAGGAACAAGAAGCAAAAGGGTATTGGATCCTCTTCCCAACCCCCTCCTATAGTCCCACCAATACCCTAGAGTCCCTACAATCCATGAAGATTATATTGGAGCTTTTGAGAAAATCCAAGAACGTAAGGTGATAGCTCCTAGGTAGATTGTTATGGAGGAACTCCAGGATCTGAATATGGTTGAGGATTTGACATGGTTGTTGGATAGGGATGGTTTGATTGTGTTTTCTAGTATTAGGGAAGATGCTTATGAGGAGATTACGAGGGAATTCATTACTTCCTTCAAGCATAGCGCCGTTAATCGAACGGTGTCTTTTCAATTGAAGGAGCACAATTATAACTTGTCTATTTCTCAGTTTGGAGCGATGTTTGGGTTTGCTGAAACGTTCAATGGAACGTTCCCTATGGGTGTCAAAGCTAAGGAGTTTTAGGGGGAAATAGCTATGATTGTAGGTCATGAGGACCGTTGGCAACCGGCCGACTCAAAGGCTAAGCTCATCTACCACCTTGCCTTTGAAAAAGCCCATAAGATCCTCTCCGAATGCCTGTTTCCAAGGACCGAGACGCCACAGAAGCTCAAGGCTGATGAGCTCTTTATTTTGTATTGCATGATTGCCGGTCACTCTCCGGATTGTGCTACCATGCTCGCCTCCACTCTTAGTAAGGTAAAGAACAAATCAGCAGGGAACATTGGTTATGGAGGGATAGTAACGCACATTGCAAACCAGCTAGGGATTGATTATTCGGCTTGTACGAGGGCAGCTGCTGCGAGGCCTTTAGGGCTTCATGGACTTATGACTAGGGGACTCTTGATTCCCCGCCACCGAGGTCTACCTGCCGCATCTATGCCTTGGGAAGATAAAGGTGGTAGAGGAATTCCATGGATTGCCGACTATTCTCTTAGACTTAGCCGGCAGAACTGGAAGGCTACTTTTGTCCCTTTGCATGTAAACAGGTTAGGAGCTCCACCTTGCATTCTGGATGAGGTACCCGTTGATGGTGACGAGAAGATGGGTAGAAATGAGTTCCCGGATGTTGGAGGTGGTGAGCAGGACTTTGTATCATTTCCGGAGCAGCCAACAGACTTTCAGGAGCCAGCTAGGAAGTCCACATACTAGCAGCGACCTTCCGCCTCTTCTTTCTCACGCCGTGTTAGTGTGAGCGAGCGTCCCACACGGATGGATGGTCCATCGGACTGGATGAGTGTTCCTCCTACTTGAATGCAGCAGCAACCTCCAACTTGGACACAGCAGCCTCCGGAGTGGATGCAGCAACGGCCTGCTTGGATGGACGAACAGCCGGCTTGGGTTACGGGACTTACGTAGAGGATGGATGCTCTTGAGACCCGCTTTGACGAGCATGATGAAGAGCGCAATGAGAATGCTAGGATCCTCCGTGATACCTACCGCCAGCAGTTTGGGCGTACCTTCGACCCAAACTTTTACCCATTCCCACCGCCTCGTATGTGATTGATGAGATGACCGCCCGGTTCAAGCTAATCCACCACCTTAGTGAGTTTTCTTAGTACTTTTCTTTTTTTTATTTTCTAACATTGAGGACAATGTGTATGTTAAGTATGGGGTGGGTGTGACTCTCGTTTGATGTAATAACTCGATACACTTGCTTTGCTTTATTCCATGAACACTTGCATCTTTCTTTTATTGTCACACGTTTATTTACTACATTGCATTAAAAAGCTTTGAAAAACCCATAAAAAGTTTGAAAATTATTGTGCTTCTAGGATTGGAGATGAGTTCTATGATGAATCTACTTGTGGATTGAATCTTTGATGACGTTTATGTGCTTGAATTGAATTATGAATTGTGAAGAAATTGAATGTGTTGTTTGATCTTTCTTGCAAGTTTCATAATGTGAAAGTTTTATCTAAATCATGTTGAGGAATGAAGGTTGAAATCACAATATAAGTTCTTACACTTCTTTATGAAATGATTAAGGAACCTCGATTTCTCTTGCTTCTCTCTTCACTCATCTAGCCCCTCAATGAAAATGTTTGCCTGCTTTACCTATCCGGGAATTAGGAAGAGTTGATTTTGGCATGTTTGATGTGGAAGGGCAATGAAAGAAAAGTTTGCATTTAAAGTATAGAAAAAAATAGGTTTGGAGAAGTCAATCTTGATGATGAGTAACTCGGCACCATTCACATAGCCGGGTGTTTGTGTCTTGCCAAAGTTGGATTGACCGATATTCCTAACGGATTATGGTATGTGCATCAAGGGTCTGAGGCATCTCGAAATTGAGAAACGCCAATCTCCTAGGCTTCGGTTTTTGTGCACCGTTGTCCATATTTCCAAAAGTAAAGTCGGAAATTTTGTGCTGGAAAGGGAGAGCAAAGCTCTCAAAAGGTGGTTAGTTCAAGTTTGCAAAAAGAAAAGAGTTTGTGTTGTTCCTTTTTCCCGGATTTGTGCACCACATTCCCTAATAAGTTCCACCTAGTCACGTTTCTTGACCTTTACTTGAAAGTCCTTAAGATCTATGGAATGTTGTTTGACTTTGTGATCTAAATTGGTGTTTCACATGATTGATTTTGACATTGCTTAAGGTTATGATGTTTGTCTTGAAGTTTATGCAATATATGAAGTTTCCTTTGCTTGACATGAGTTGATTTATGTACATAGAAGTTCTCAAGGAGACATGAAGCAAGATTTGAGGATGATCTACTGATTAGAAGCACAATACCAAAAAGATTGTTTTTACCTTGTTTTGCATTCATATTTCATCCTACCTTGTGTTCTAAGCTTTTGAAAACCTTGCTTGGTGACAAGCAGGAGACAAGTTGGGGTATTTTGATAGCATGAAATATGATCATATTTTAGGCACTTATTTTGGTTGTTTTTCCCCTTCTTTTGTGTACATGGATATGAGTTTGAAGCATTTATGAGCACTTTCACCTATTTTGTCGATATAGAGATCTACACAAGCTTTGTTGTGTTTTTAGGTGAATAAAGGCTTGGATTGAAGCATGTTTGGAGTGAGCATGATTGTTTGATCATGCTAGGCATCAAGGAGACGCATTGGAGGAGTTAATGAAGGAGCATGGTTAGAGGGTTTTACGAAACAAAGGCTTTTACAAAAGGAATTTGAGTTTCCACGGCCAAACATGGGAAACTATGACCATGGTTTATATATTGAGGTCGTGGAAAACAAGGTCGAGAGCAACAGAGAGGTTCCACGGCTAATACCACGGCCGTGGAAGTTTGCACTAGGCCGTGATTTCTATAACGGTTGCCACGTGTCATATTTGTCACGTCAGCAGCGGTTATTGGGCTTTCGTAACCCTATTTTTCCCTATAAGAAGGCTGAAGAAAGGAGGAAAATGCACGGCTTGCATCCAACACTTTTCAAGGGTATTGCTTAGAAAGATTACACTACGTACAGGGAAAATTCAAGGAAGGACGCATTTGAAGATTGCGTACTAGGAGGAAGATCTTAGGGTTTCGATAGAAGGCGGATTGACATCCCGTTCTTATTTGTTCCTTGAGTATTGTGAGAGATCCTTATTCTATTCCCTATACATTGAACACATTGACAGATTATTGATTTTATTGAGATTGATTTCGGTGTTTTTCATTAAGGTTTCAAAGTTCTATTCTTTATTCCTTTTTTATTTGATTGTTGATTTTACAATGATGATTATTGGCTAAAAAACTTTAGCGATTATAAGGTGAAGGGTTGATAGTTGTGACATAGATGATGATAGACTGAACCAAAACAGATTGGACCCTGAGAGTTGCGAGAAACCTCATCGTCGAAGGTTTCCACGGCTTGTTCTTGAGTTCCAAGGCCGTGGTTCTTCAATATCTGGCCGTGGTTTCCTCTGTCGTACGACCTTTGCTTTTGCTTTGATCCAAAGTTAAAGATTTGCTTTAACCTAGCCTTGGCTTACCTTTTCTAGGTAGTAGTGAGACTCAACATCTTCTACTTCGGTTTCGAGTGTCACAACCTTAATTGTTGTGGCTTATCTTTGATTCCCTTGGGTTTGGGCATGGGTATTTGAGAGTAATTCTTATCCTTCGATCCTTTCTATATTGCAGCCTCAACAACCTTTATAGAGAGAGCCTTTGAGTGAGACATATGGGTTTTGGAACTTCACCGTACAATTCTCTACCTTAGATCTATACCTTTACAATCCCGACTCTGTCCTTATATCTTTAGAATATCTTGAATCAATTGCCACAATTGGATATCCGGATCTTTAGAATCGTTGTTTTCCCAATTATTTGCAAAAGCTTCTATTTTTATTGCTCGACAATTTGTGAACTGAATTCGTTCCCCCCAAATCCCTAAGTTCGATACTGTGGAATTCTTGCTTTACTACGCCGATCCGTACACAGCGGGTTCGCTTTGCTTTAATTTTCAGTTTTATAAATTTAAGATTTGCACGCACGCTTTTGAGCGAACATCTATATGTTTACTTTATCTTATGTGTGTTTGTGCCTTTACGTTTTTTTTGATATCTAGAATGTTAGCTAACGGTTTATACCGTCGTTGTAGATGTTCAGCAGGTTCAGGATGTTGCTGAGTGATCCAGATGGTGTGGTCAGTCGGGGTTCCCGTACATTATAGGATGGGATCGGGTTTATGTTTTTGTTGTTGTTTTCCCCTTTTTGTTTTGAACTCGGCTGTGAGTCTTTTACGCTTTCTTTTATTTAAACATTTGGTTTTTTATTGAGTTTTGGTTTTCATTCGTTTGTGCCTTGTTGTAAGATCCGTTGTGTTTTTGCTACTCTAAGGGTCGGGACCCATTGTGTGGTCCTAACCCGTAGCGTTTCGAGTTCCCAGAACTTGGGGTGCTACAAATAATATACTAATAAATGTAAATGTACCCATTAACAACATGCAAAGAGAAATTGTTGGCATTGGGGACATAAAATGGTGAAAATTACAATTTGTGTGATGGGAGAGACCAAGACAAGGCTGGATTACGACTAACATCGACGAAGTCCTAGATGCCTCCAGACCGGAAACAAAGGTTAGGGTTTCAAAAAGCGGTCATGGTCAATAAATTTAAGGATTTGTGCACCGTCTCGTCTATTGAGCTCTAGGAGCTATCGGAATGCATGATACATAAAAAAGAAAGTAAATAAATATCTTGTATGACAAACACACTCTTGCGAAGTAATTCATTAAAAACATATTCAACATCAGTTTCAACATAAACGCAAGTAAATAAATATACATTGCATGACAGAAATGTGCAATAAAACATAAAATAACATATCTAACATCAGTTTCAACATAAAAGCAAGCAAATAACTATCTTAGATGACATATACCACTCTTGTGTAATAAAGTATCAATAGATTTATCCACTATCACCCTACATTAAATTATTTAAAAAATGTTAGAGGTAATTTATATTAGTTTATATGAATTAAAATACAAAATATGTTAATAATCATTATACCAAAGTGGTTAAAAGTCGGATTATAATGTAAATCCCAAATTTGAATCTTGAAAAAAAAAATAGCTTCAATACAAAATTGTGTGGATATTCCTCTCTCTCCTAAACTTGTTTA
This sequence comes from Fagopyrum esculentum, assembly GCA_033239045.1. NCBI lineage: Eukaryota > Viridiplantae > Streptophyta > Magnoliopsida > Caryophyllales > Polygonaceae > Fagopyrum > Fagopyrum esculentum. The sequence continues at coordinate 25,318,406 of BSUD01000006.1, read as the reverse complement.
TCCAACAAGTTGTGTGGATATTCCTCTCTCTCTCCTAAACACATTGTTGTTTTGTGTATATGTTGCTTCTGTAACTATATTTTTCAACTTGTTATGTGCATTTGTTGATGTGTTTAACTGGTGTTTTGTGTAACTATTGATTCTGTAACTAAACATATGAAATAACTTAATTAGACAAAAATGCTATAAATAGTCAACCTTTGTAAAGGTTGCGGTCACTAGCACGACCTTTCAAAATTGTGGTAAAAAGCGCATACTTTGGTGGGGCGTTATAATTTATAGCACCCTTACTAATCTGGTTAAAATTGTGCTAGGTGGATGCTGAGATGGCAAAAAATTATGATTATTTGGCATTTTTTTAAAAACAAAATAAACTAAATAGATTAAATGGGGATTAAGAATTTATAGCACCCTTAATTCAAATGACGATTGCCTTACATGACAAAACAAAAATGACAGCTACTAGTGCGAAATAAACTAAATTGATTAATTGGGGATTAAGAATTTATAGCAGCCTTAATTATTAAATGAGGATTAAAAATTTATCCTTATTTAATCTATTTAGTTTATTTTAAAAACAAAATAAACTAAATAGATTCAATGGGGATTAAGTATAGTGCCAAATATTGAGAGAGAAAAAAATGACAACAACTGCCTTACATGACAAAAAAATGACAACTACTAGTGCGAAATAATTCATTCAACACATATCCTCCTGAATTTAGTGTTTTGTTTTTATTTTCTAAATTCTTAATCCCTATTTAATCTATTTTATTTTTAAAAAATGTCAAATAATAATATTTATTCTGCCATCTCAGCATCCAGCTAGCACAATTTTAACGTCCCAAAAAGTATGTGCTTTTTACCGCAATTTTGAAAGGTCGTGCTACCGACTGCAACCTTTACGAAGGTTGAGCTATTTATAGCATTTTTGTCAATAACTTGTGTAATACTTTGAGTTTTTGCTTATGTAAATAGACTTTCGAAACTTTCAAAACTTTTGAAATTGTTATGTGGAGCTGTTGATTTGTATAACTAATGCTTCTGTAACTAAACTTTCGAAATAATTTGTGTAATTACTATGGGTTTCTAAACGAAATTGATTTGAGTATTTGTTGTTTCCGTAAATATACTTTCAAAACTAGTTTGGGTATATGTTTCTTTGTGTATTTGTTGCTTTTGTAACTAAGTTTTCAAAACAACTTGTGTAGTTACTATTGGTTTTTAACAAAATATTAGTGACTCATAACGAATTTCTTTATGATAAAACATATTATGGGGGCAATTGGATAGCCGAAGATGGAGTAAGAGGAAATGCATATGTTGTGACATAAGTGGGCACACCAAAAAGACTTGTTTCAGTTAACCAAAGTAGAAACCATGAACTTTTTTTGTTTTTGTTGAATTGGATATTATGATATTAATTTTTTGATATATATGTAACACCCCGAATCCGCGGGATATCGCGATGCTACGGGTGAGACCTCACAATGGGTCCCGACCCTTAGCTTGACAACAATTTCACCGGACCTTTCACACATGGCACAAATAAAGGCAAAATCGTAAATCATTTTTAATGCAAAAGATAAGAAACCTGAAAGAATGCAACAACAAACTTCAGCCGAGGTACAACTCAAACCAAACGTCAAACACGCAGCGTACAAAACACAATAATCGAAAGACAAAACACAAGACAACTCCAACTAAAAAACCCTTCCTAAAATGTACGGACCCCGGCTGCCCAACCTTCCGGATCTTTCGGCCGCATTCCTAACCTGCAAGGCAATCTACAACATTCGGTATAGAACTGTTAGCTTATATTCGAAGCATTAGAATTAATGGGAAAGGCACAAACACAAGTAAATCATCATAAACACACAACATACTCAAAAGCACACCAATCCGGTTTATTATCTTTATTATGATTAAGCCATATCCCGTTCTAATTCAACTTAGATTTGTGACACGAGACCGCCGTGGTCCCGCCTCGGTCCCTATTTCCGGCATGGAACGGTACGGATGCCTCCGACCATCTAACCAGCACGGCTAGTCACCGAGAACCTCCTAGACTCTCGCAAGAGCTGGGTAGATGATGTCACCGCCCGTTATCATGCACTTGGGCCAAAATAATATAAAGGTCGGTAATTCTATTTCCAGTTCCGTTGTTATAACATAAACAATAAACACACACCACCAAACACACATCAACGCTAATACAAAGAATACAAGCTAAGTAAGTCCGGAGACTTACCTCGTCACCACACTCACTCACTACACTCTAGCTTTCCTTGGGAAGGAATCCACAACCTTCTCACAAGAAGGTATGTATCAACATATGCTCACGCTCAAGAAGTCTTAGACTTCACTCTTGTGATCTAAGCAAGATCACCTAACACTCATGCTAGGAAATGCATCCTAGGATCCAAGATACTCAACACACTCTCATCACATGATAACAACTCAAAACAGCTTATAACCTCACATGAACGTAACCTCAACCAACAAGGAACAAGCTCGCCTAAAGGTCCATCATGCTCAACATACTCCAAGCCATCAACTACATCGAGCCTTAAGGGCTCCTGATGCGCCCTTGGATGCCCCTTTTACGTTGACCATAGACGAAGAGGACGAGGCTCTTAGAGTTCGCTCAGATGGACCGATTACCCGATCCCGAGCTAAGGCCATTGCTCGAGCCACCGGCTCCATCATCACCCGCATTACTTCTTCACTTGGTCCCATTACCGGCATGCCTTGTCTCTACACCACCATGGCATAGGCTACCGGTTCCGTTAGCGGCATGTCCCGTCTTTCCGACTCCATGGCATGAAGCTAGCTTATTTTCGGACTATATTTTCATGTTTTCCTTTTTATGTAATAAAGGGATATTCCGTATAGGAATATTCCCTTTTTGACCTTATCCTTTTAGGGTTTGCTATTATCCTTTTAGGTTTTCCCTTTTGGGCTTTTCTTCATGTATTTTATTTGGCTCGTTGGCCCATAGGTAGGCAAGTCTCTCTATATAAGAGATATCTTGCCTCACTTATTTTCCATGTTCAATATTACTAAGTTTTGAAAAGAATTTCCTCCTACTTAGCTTGGGCATCAAAACCTTTCTTCTAACCCTCAAACTTCTTCCTTGGATCTCGTCTTTGATTCAAGAAATCCATATTCGAGGATTCTTTTTAAGAATCAACCTTCGATCCACACAAAAAGGTTCCTTCGATCTCTCTAGATCGAAGTAACCCTTGTTTTTTCATCGCTTCCGCTCCTTTGGATCCGAAACGATACAACGTTGCACAAAGAATCAAGGAGTAGTTGGAGTTTTGCTTGATCTAGATCCGGAGTTATCCTTGGTTACCTCCAATGACGCATCAAATTGGTATCAGAGCAAGGGATCAAAGCTAAGTTCTCTTTACTCTTGTTTTTGTGCGTTATTATCTTAAACCTATTTAGCCTTTTTTTGTTCATGATGTTCTTCGTTTGCTCATGATGTTCTTCATTTGTTCTTCATGATCTTTATGTTGTTCATCATGTTCTTCATCATGTTCATCCATTTTTCCTGAATTTTTTTTTCTTTTCCGTGTTTAACTCAAAACAAAAAGCACAAAAATAGGAGATATTTGGTTTGCCTTCAAATCATTTATCAAACCCGTCTTTTTCTTAAACCGACCTAATCCGACAATTTTATTAATTAATTTCACCAAATCTCTTGGGATATTTTTGTTAACGAAAAGTTCGGATATCTCGCATTTGATATTCCAAGAAAAGCAAAAAAAAAAACTCTTCATCAATACGGATTTGTGTTCAAAAAAAAACAAAAGAAAGTGTTGCTCAAAACGTTTCAAAGAAACGAAACACACAAAGTGAAAAGACGTCCGGCAAACCGGTCCATCCGAAAAACCGGATTTTACAAAACAGTCAAAGACCGAAAGCAAGCAAAGCTTGCCGAGTGAATAATCCGTCCATCTTCTATCTCTCCATTTTCTTACATACGTTTGCAAAATATCACTTGTTTATTTGTGTGTAATTGGTTCAATTTTGTTGGATTTGCCTTCCTTGCCTAACCGCCAAACGGCCTTCCCCAAAGTAGAACCCGATAACGCACTTGAACTTGGGTAAGTTTGACCTAACTTGTCACCTTGCTCACTTGATTGCTTGAAATTGTGTGTTGATTTGGAGCAATGACTAACGTTGAAATGGAAACTTCTCAGGATTCTGGTCCGCAAGAGTTCAGTGAACCCTTGGCTCAAGAAACTGCTTCGTTGTCCCTCGAAAATGACTCCATAAGGCGAGAATTGGAAGCCTTGAAGGCACAACAAAAGTTTGATGCTTTGACCCGAGAAAACATTGCCTTGAAAAAAGAGCTAGAAGCTCTTAAGTCCCTTCAGAATGCTCGCCGTCCCACCCCAACTTATCCGAATGAGAACATGGTCAATGCTTCCACTTCCGATGCACAACGGAAAGGCAAGGGACTTTTGGGAGCCGGCCCATCAAACGTTACCCGGCTTGCGTCTGTCATTGAACGCACCCATCCTTTACCTCTTGACGGAAATGAGTCTCATGAAGAAGAGGAGGAATTCCCCGACCCGCGTCAAGATAACTTGCCCATAGTCGATACGGAACATCGGCACCAATATTATGAGCATCAACATCAACGGTATGTTCCTTCTCCACCTCCACCTAGTGTGCCCCGCACCGACCGACACACCCGGGAAGAGCCCCGGTACCGTCCCAACTCAACCACCAATCATGGTCGTGAGCATGATCGTTCCGAACACCGTCACCAACGGTCAACCCGGCAACCGAGGACCCTTGACTTTGATGAATACGATGAGCAACACAACTTCAATAAGTTCTCCGGTGATGAATCCGATTTAAAACGGGTAGCACATAACCGTCCGTGGCACCCACCCGTCATAGATCCTTATGAGAACCAAGACCGGGGTGAAGAATGGTTGTCTCCCCCAAATTCACCTAGGCAGGCCCCACCCGTTCATGGGCGCCAACGGCCTCATGGCGGCCACCGGCGAGCCCGTGCCGATGATGCCTACATTCCACCGCCCCGCCCGGACCCCTACCGAGCTCGTAGGGAAGGTAAGGTTAAGTTCCCTACCTTTCATGGTGAATATGATCCGTGTGTTTTTCTTGATTGGGCGCAGGATATGAAACGAGCATTAAAACATTGTCATTATGAGGAGGAATCCGAGAAAATCGAGGCGGCAACTCTATACTTTGAAGGAGATGCGAAGTCTTGGTGGAACCGGTATGAGTTCACCCGAGAGAGGCGAGGATGGGCACCAATTGAGACGTTTGAACAATTGCTCTATTGCATGACCAAGAAATACGTACCCGAGGACTTTAAGAATGATATGCGGTTGCAAATTGCCGAGTTCAAGCAAGGCAACCTCACTCCGGTGGCTTACTTGGCTAAACTTGAGGACATGCACATTAAGGCCGGCGTCTCGGCCTCCCCCTCCGCCCTCCGCACCAAGTTCATGAGTGGGCTTAATGCTTCCATCCGGCGGCCGCTCGAGATTGTCCCATTCAAGGATTTGGGAGCATTATGTCATGCCGCCATGAAGTTATATAAGCAACAACTCGAAACACCGCGGTATTCTAGGTATCCCTCTTCCTCAAGTCCATATCTTTATCCATCTAACACACGTTCTCGAGATGCGCCTAGTCCTACAGATACCGACGCCTCCAAAGGGACCCAACGGACGGGTCCTTCCAATAGGCAAACGGGTACCAAGAAGGCACCAAACCGTGGCCCGGCACCGGCGTCTCCCTCTCGAGGTCAACAAGGACCCTCACCGGCGGCTCGCCCAAGGGAGCCCGTGTGCTACAAGTGTAGCGGTTTTGGCCATGTACAACGTGATTGCCCAAACACCAAACGGGTCTTGTTTGCCGACCCAACATATTTCGAGGACGACGATGGTCAACATGACGACGATCTCATTATTGAGGATGACCATGACATCGACCCACTTTTTGGCATGGAACCTTGTGATGACAAGCTTGCTTGCGGCCCAGCACAACCCAGTAAATTTGCTCTTGTTTCTCGTCGTATTTTGGCTATTAAAGAGCATATTCCTATTGATCAACGCGAGAATCTCTTCCACTCTCGTTGCTTGGTTAATAATACGAGTCTTTCTCTCATCGTTGACGGGGGTTCTTGTTGCAATATTTTCAACGAACGGGTGGTAAAACACTTCAAGTTGCCTACGACCCCCCACCCAACGCCTTACGGACTCCAATGGATTTCCGATACGGCATGTGACACCGTCACACAACAAGCTTGGGTGTCGTTTTCTATTGGCACTTATGTTGATAAGGTCCTTTGTGATGTTATCAAGATGGACGCCACACATGTCCTATTAGGACGACCATGGCAATTCGATCGCCGCACATATCATGATGGTTATCTTAATCGGTACATGTTCCAATATAATGGAAAACGGGTCACACTTTTGCCTATGACTCCGCATGAAATTTTGGTTGACTATGCGGAACGGAAGAGGCAACAAACTATTGATGAGTCCGCTAAAGCACCGGCAAAATCGGACCCCCGGAGTCCCGATGTTGTAGGTGCTACTACTTCCAAATCCCGAAATACCGCCCCTCTTGTCCATGCTACCGAATCCAAAGGTAGTAAAGGTCGCATCATTTCTTCGGACGCACCTTTACCATCTTCGGATCCCGTAATTCAAGGACGGTGTGAGCCACGGATACTCTTAGCTCGCCGGCATGATTTGCAACCGGTCATGGAAGGCAAGTTCCCATGTTTTTTACTTGTTCCGTTTTGTTTATCTACTTCTCATGACCCAAGTAATGTGCCACACGAGGTGTCTTTGTTGTTGTCCGAATTTCAGGATATTATGCCCAAAGATCTCCCACCCGGCTTGCCACCTATCCGAGGGATTGAACATCAAATTGACTTTGTGCCCGGTGCCTCTTTGCCAAACCGTGCCGCTTACCGAGCTAGTCCGGAAGAGACAAAGGAGCTACAACGTCAAGTGCAAGAGCTCCTGGACCGGGGACATGTGCGTGAATCCTTATCACCATGTGCCGTCCCGATAATCTTAGTACCAAAGAAAGATGGATCATGGCGAATGTGTGTTGATTGTCGTGCCATCAACCAAATCACCGTCAAATATCGCCACCCGATCCCGCGCCTTGATGACATGTTGGATGAGCTTCATGGCGCCACCATCTTCTCCAAAATTGATCTCCGGAGCGGTTACCACCAAATCCGGATGGCCGAAGGTGACGAATGGAAGACGGCGTTCAAAACGAAGTATGGACTCTATGAATGGCTTGTCATGCCTTTTGGCCTCTCCAACGCCCCGTCCACCTTCATGCGCCTCATGAACCATGTCTTGCGTCGATTCTTGGGTACATTTGTTGTTGTTTATTTTGATGATATTTTGGTGTTTAGTACGTCTTTGGAGGATCACATCGGGCACCTTCGCCAAGTGCTCGAGTGCCTTAGACAAGAGCAATTGTATGTCAACTTTGACAAATGCGTCTTTTGCTCGGACACCACTATCTTTCTTGGCTATGTCGTGTCTAAGGACGGACTACGAGTAGACGAATCCAAAGTTCGTGCTATTCGGGAGTGGCCTACTCCTACTACGGTCACCATGGTCCGAGCCTTTCTCGGCTTAGCGGGTTTCTACCGACGCTTTGTCAAGGACTTTAGCACGGTAGCGGCACCGCTCCATGAGCTCACTACCAAGGGTGTCACGTTTGAGTGGCGTGATATCCATGCTCGAGCGTTTGATGCGCTCAAAGACCGCCTTTGTAATGCACCATTACTCTAACTCCCAAACTTTTCGAAAACTTTCGAGGTGGAGTGTGATGCATCAAATGTGGGCATTGGAGGAGTTCTCTTACAAGAGAATCGTCCAATTGCCTACTTCAGTGAAAAACTGTCCGGTCCTTCGCTCAACTACCCTACCTATGACAAGGAACTATATGCTCTAGTTCGTTGTCTTAAGACATGGCAACATTACTTGTGGCCGAAGGAGTTCGTGATTCATTCAGATCATGCGGCTCTTTCGTATCTCAAGAGTCAAACAAATCTCAGTCGGCGCCATGCTAGTTGGGTAGAGTTTTTAGAGACCTTTCCTTATGTCATTCGGCATAAGAAAGGCAAAGAGAATGTGGTAGCCGATGCCCTTTCTCGCCGCTATGCCCTCCTTGTGTATATGGATGCCAAGATACATGGCTTTGCTCTTATCAAAGAGTTATATGCCACGGATCTTGACTTCAAGGACATATGGGCACAATGCCTCGACCTCCGAGAGCACGAGTCTTTCTTTATTAACGATGGCTATCTTTTTCGAGCGGGAAAACTTTGTATTCCGCGCTCATCTATACGCCATTTGTTGGTCAAGGAAGCTCATGAGGGCCGTGGTCATTTCGGTGCTACCAAGACCCTTTCCGCTCTCCAAGAGCATTTCTTTTGGCCCCGGATGCGTATGCATGTGACACGGTTTTGCAAGGGTTGCATCACATGTCATCATGCCAAGTCGCGCCAAGGTCCGGATGGGATGTATTCTCCTTTGCCTATACCAATGGGACCTTGGGAGGATCTATCCATGGACTTTGTGGTCGGGTTGCCTATGTCAAAACGAGGCAAAGACTCCATTTTCGTGGTAGTCGATCGCTTCTCCAAAATGGCTCATTTCATCGCATGTAAAAGCACCCTAAATGCTAGTGAAGTTGCCACCTTGTTCTTTGACAATGTGGTGCGTTTACATGGGATACCACGTTCCATCGTTAGTGATCGGGACGTGAAATTCGTAAGTCATTTTTGGAAAACGTTGTGGGGAAAACTTGGAACCAACTTGTTGTTTTCAAGTAGTTATCACCCCCAAACCGATGGTCAAACGGAGGTGACCAATCGGACTCTTGGTGCTCTACTTAGAGCCACCACTAGGACCAACCCACGTAGGTGGGAGGACTTACTTTCTGTTGTAGAGTTTTCGTATAACAGGTCTAGGCACACGGCAACTAAATTGTCCCCATTTGAAGTTGTCTACGGCCTCAATCCACACACACCATTGGATTTCACTCCCTGCCCGCTCAAGGATGGAGAACACATCATCGCCGGAAACCGAGCCGCCCAAATCATTGAGCTTCATGAGCGGACTAGGACACAACTTGAACGTCGTGCCGCCCAACTTGCCGGACAACGCAACAAGGGCCGCCGCGACGTCTCTTTTGAACCCGGTGATCTTGTTTGGCTCCACCTACGGAAGGAGCGTTTTCCTACTCGCCGCATGAGCAAGCTCTCGGACCGTGGTGATGGCCCATTCCGCATCTTAGCCCGTCATGGTCCAAATGCATACAAGTTAGAGCTTCCGGATTCCTACGGAGTACACCCAACGTTCAACGTCAAGGACCTTGCCCCTTATGTTGAGCCCCTCTTTGACGATGGTGAAACGGGGACGTTTCACAGCCAAGATGGGGGGACTGATGCGCCCTTGGATGCCCCTTTTACGTTGACCATAGACGAAGAGGACGAGGCTCTTAGAGTTCGCTCAGATGGACCGATCACCCGATCCCGAGCTAAGGCCATTGCTCGAGCCACCGGCTCCATCATCACCCGCATTACTTCTTCACTTGGTCCCATTACCGGCATGCCTTGTCTCTACACCACCATGGCATAGGCTACCGGTTCCGTTAGCGGCATGTCCCGTCTTTCCGACTCCATGGCATGAAGCTAGCTTATTTTCGGACTATATTTTCATGTTTTCCTTTTTATGTAATAAAGGGATATTCCGTATAGGAATATTCCCTTTTTGACCTTATCCTTTTAGGGTTTGCTATTATCCTTTTAGGTTTTTCCTTTTGGGCTTTTCTTCATGTATTTTGTTTGGCCCGTTGGCCCATAGGTAGGCAAGTCTCTCTATATAAGAGATATCTTGCCTCACTTATTTTCCATGTTCAATATTACTAAGTTTTGAGAAGAATTTCCTCCTACTTAGCTTGGGCATCAAAACCTCTCTTCTAACCCTCAAACTTCTTCCTTGGATCTCGTCTTTGATTCAAGAAATCCATATTCGAGGATTCTTTTTAAGAATCAACCTTCGATCCACACAAAAAGGTTCCTTCGATCTCTCTAGATCGAAGTAACCCTTGTTTCTTCATCGCTTCCGCTCCTTTGGATCCGAAACGATACAACGTTGCACAAAGAATCAAGGAGTAGTTGGAGTTTTGCTTGATCTAGATCCGGAGTTATCCTTGGTTACCTCCAAGGACGCATCAGCTCCTAGGTTCTAAACTACTAGGTGGCATTCACAACTACCCTAGGTCCATCCTAGGCATGATACTAACATGAAACAACCTCACAACGAAGGAAGGAATAAAGAAGAAGGGAGAAGAAGAGCCTATTGTTGAAGAAACGCAGCCGCGGAAACAAAAGGCGTGACTGCGTGCTGAAGGTCACGGCCCCCGCGGCGCCTGGAAGTCCTGATGCCGCCCCCGCGGCGCTGCCTACCGCCCCCGCGGCTGGCTAAGATCCGCCCCCCGTGGCGCCTGGTGCCACCCCGCGGGAGAACTCCAGAAACAGCGTTTCTTCGTCTTCGACTGTGGATCTTGAGCTTCAATGGTCTCCTTCTCTTGTTGGCTCTTCTCCAAACATAATCCAAGATATCAAGGCTCTTCCTCATGACCTAATCGAGCAAACCAACTCAGATTCTTCTTCACAGCAGCTCACACACAAGCAAGGTCTCCAAAGGAGGAAGAAGAGAAAAGAGAGAGAAGAGAGGAGGTGGGAAAATAATGAACGTGAATGAAAAACCAATGAGAGAGAGAAGAATCTCTAGGCTGCAAAAGTGGGAGGGGGACAAGGGGTCAGCTGACCTCTTGTCTTCTACGCACAAGCATCGAGGGGTCCAAAGCAAAAAATAGGGAGAACGAGTGATCGGAACGGAATAAAATCCCGTTACTCAGCATCCCATCCTGCGGGATTACTGAGCCGCGCCTGCGGAAAGGTCGAAACTCGCTCACCATCCGGAATAAAATTTCCGGATGTTACAATATGTTTGGGTATTTCATATCAACACCTTGGTAACACGTAGTTCTTCCTACAAAAGTTTATTATTTTGACACTGATTGTGTAATTACTTTAGGTTTTTACGAACTTGCTTTGTGTAATTGCTTTTGGATATATGGTTGGGTATTTCATATTAACACATTGATAACATGTCGTTCTTCGTACAGAAGTTTATTATTTCAAAATTGCTTTGTGTATTTGCTTTTGGATATATGGTTGGGTATTTTGAAACTCGTTGTGTAATTACTTTGGGCTTTTTCGAACTTGCTTTGTGTAATTGCTTTTGGATATATGGTTGGATAATTCATATTAACACATTGAAAACATGTCGTTCTTCCTACAGAAGTTTATTATTTCAAAACCGCTTGGGTTTTTACGAAATTGCTTGTGTGATTCATTACGGTATCAATGTATATTACAAAAATTATATGTTATAACACAAATCAGTTACATGACCAATGTGATAGTTGAAAAGCAGATATACGAGTTAAAATATTACTACATAACACAATTACACAACAAAGCATATACACAAGTTAAAATGTTATCACACAAAGCAATTACACAACAAAGCAAAAACACAAGTTAAAATGTCATTAACAAAACAGCTACACAACACAGTAGATACCTTGTGTTCTTGGCATGATAGAAAGAACAAATACAAAGGCATGCATCTCAGTTACTGAATGTTTTTTGCTCGTTTTCCCCTGTTGTCTGGATCATTCTGTTTTCCCTTGAAGAATTTTTTGATTTCGGATTCTTCTTGATTTATTTTTTGTTTATTTCTTTTCTCCTTTGTTATTTGGTCCTTCATGACGGTTTGTCCGTCTGCCGACCTTTTTCGCCTATTCGATCCACCAGAATGGCGCGCCATGTAGTGGTTTGAACCGCTTTTTTTTTTTTTTTTTAAATAAATAAAGTCCATAAAACAAAGCCCCTCTCGAGTCTCTATATAACTTTGCTTACAATTTCTACATGGGCCTATCAACGAAGAAAGACTAGCCTGCTATCAGGCCCAACTAAGATAATACCAGCCCAACATTTTTACCCTCTGTGTTTGGTGGCAAAAAAAATAGAGGAAAATATCAGAAATATTTCCCTGTAGAATGCAGCGAATCCGTGGCCACTAGAAACGCTTTGTAATTTCCAGGTCGGTCTTCCTCCACCTTCCCCTTGTCCAAATTCATTCTCTGCAACCTTCTATACACACACAATAATGGCTTCCTCAGGTACGAATTTCCGATCCTATCCACTGCAAATCGCTACTACTCCATTCCTTAATCAATTTTTTTTCCAGCCAATCATTCATAAAATCGCTGAAATTTTGAAAAATCCTTTGATTTCTTCATTGTATCGAGAGAATTTGTGCATTTCGTTTTTCAAATAGCAAGAATTTCATTTGTGCGTTCTTAATCCTTGCAAGTTTTTAGCTTTCATTGAGTTGCCTTTGGGAATTCTTTTTTTTTTTTTTTGTCTAATTGTCGTTTCCAAACATTCGGGAAGATGATTTATCTTTTCAAGGTTTCTTATTTGTTGCGTCACTCGTGTTGTTTATAGAACTTAGCTCAAATACGGTGTCCGAGCTCGAGGCTGCATCGCGTTTGAGGACAGCACGATTCTTGATCACTCGCAGGCCTTGGCTCGGTAAGATTTATGTTCCACTCCCAAGGTTTCCATTTTGAATTTTTGTATGTTTTAGAATCAATTTATATATTGAATGTTCGATGCATTGTTGTTTATCCTCAATGTTTATGATGCCTTTTGTTTAGCTGCCCAATTTGGTATTGAATGAACCGTTAGCAGTCATCACTAATCCTGATCATGTACGATTAACTTACTAATTGATGATGTATTCCTTGGTTTTCATATGCACTACCAGATTTCTATCCTGTATGAAATTGAACTTCAATGTAGCTTCTCATATAACCATACTATGGGCTACTTTGATTGTAGATCTTTATGGTGTAAGAGTTAGCCCTGTTGCTGCATTTGGAAGCACTAGTAACCAGCCATGTTATGACCCAGCACTCATACACCGGGTCTTACCAGATGAGTTGCTTTATGAGGTATTTGTTTGCCTTTGGACTCACTTGTTCTCCTGTTGGATAATGGCCAAAGGCATGGATTGTCTGCTAAGTCTTTTTTTTCGCATCATTTTATTCTATTATGGTCTAAGAGCTTGCGGCCAAAATGCAGATTTCGCATCACTTTATGTGAATTGTCATGCTTTGTGATTGAAACTGGTTTTGCAGTTTTAGAAATGTTTGGATACCTAACCTAAACTATGTACATGCAGATTTTTGCAAGGATGCCTCCCTATAGTTTAGGAAGGGCTGCTTGCGCATGTCGAAAATGGCGATATACCATTCGGAATCCTGTCTTTTGGAGGAATGCTTGCCTAAAAGCCTGGCAGGTTGTTTCATTATTTGTACTCGAGTCTTTATTTGTATATTATTACTATCTTTATTTGATGTAACTGATAGTTTTTTGTTTTTTTAATTTAGCTTTCTGGGGTAGTTGATACTTACAAGGTTTTGCATTCAAAATATGAAAGTTCATGGAGGAAAATGTGGCTCCTGAGACCAAGAGTTCGAACAGATGGTAAAAATTTACCTTCTAATTCTGCTGCTACTTCCTTTACAAATCATCAATTTTTATGGAGAATTAGATACCTCATGTGAACCTGTTCTATCCCATTTGTGCTTTAGGTTTTTATTTGTTAATTTTCCATGTTGTAATGGTGTCTCTATAGTCATACCTGCAATCTGGAAAGCTTGTGGCAGACCTGTTACTGATAGGGGTTCGATTTTGTCGTCAAGTTGAAATGACATAAATTAGTGGTTGGCAGTAATGGCATTATAGCTCCGGACTTCTCTTTTGTGGATTGTTGTTTACTTATGGTTTTGAGGGGTTCTATTCTATCCAGGGACTTAAATTTACATTTTCTCAGGTCTTTATGTAAGCAGGAACACCTACATTCGTGCTGGAATTGCAGAGTGGAAAACCACCAATCCGGTGCATTTGGTATGACATTATTCTTGTTTGATTGTTGTAAACTTAAAATTGTGTTATGCACTACTCAAAAATTTTCTTTGTCTGCTTTTGTTGGTTGCCATTTCATATGAGTACTGAAGTGCTTATTGCATGAAACTCTCCATCGCTATAATGATATTCTCCTGATTTGGTTTTGAGGAATTTTATGTGCCCTTATGCCACTAGGTGAGAAGGTGTGGTCTAGGCATGTTGGTCACTATATTTTTGAGTAAGAAGATTATTGGAAATTATTTGATTTGTTTAGTCTTCTCAGTTCGTAGATTCATTGTTCTAGGCCCGTCTGTGTGGACAGTTGCCAAGTAACTATATGTAATTGAATACTTCAGATTGAAGGAGAAAGAATTGTTGCCAGCATTTGTTTCATTTCTAATGTCTCTATAATGCAGGTCTGCTATTTCCGCTACATAAGGTTTTACCCCTCTGGAAAGTTTCTCTACAAGGTTTGATATCAAGCCGTGCTAACCTTTTCAACAACTTCTTGAAGTAAAACCTTTCTGAAAACTTATTCCTTCTGTTTAATACTGACCGCAGAATTCTTCCCAGAAGGTTAAAGAAGTGGCCAAATATATGAACCTCAAATTATCTAAAGCGGAATGTGTTTATCGGGGCCAATACACATTATCAGATGATAAGGTCTGGCTTTCATCCCTCCCGTGATGCGTCTACATAGTGCATTTTGGAAATTTGAACATATAATAATGATAATATTTGTTTGCTAAAGTGAGATCATCTATCGAATTCCTCTATCCTTCTTTTTACAAGGGAAAATAAGACAGCATTAGTTTCAGAATGCTAGTCGTCTTCTCTTTAATCTTCAGTGAACTATATTTTTACTTGTGTTCGCTCATTTGTCAGGTTGAAGCTGCTCTCTTATACCCTGGAATGAGACCTACAGTTTTACGAATCCGTTTAAGGTATTCAACAGATTTAGCTAGAAAATTGCTGGATAATGAAAATGTCAAACCGCTAGTCCAGAGCATCATCTGGTTGTTTCCAGCTTTAAGAGTGAGCCGGTCTAGGCTACCTAATATCTGATAGTGGAGCAATGCAGATGAACTTTCAGGTTGTAGTGCAGTCTACTGCTTTTTTATTTAACCCCCCCTTACGTAGACAGTGAACGGGCAAGCTACAAGCTGTTACATTTGCATTGCACCATATGTTCTTTAATCACATAGTTAAATATATCATTCATAATATCTAATTCGTCTGTTGTGTTTATCTTTTATCCTCTGCTTGTTCATTTAGTGATAAATCTTCCTAGGGAATTAAGACTTCCCACTTACAGCCTGCTGTCCTTTTCAGGCTTAGGGGAACTACTGTAGGGGCCAATAATCGTATGGACTTAGTGTCTCTTGTAACCAGTGGTGTTAATGATAACGAAGCAAGCAGCCACAATGAAGATTTGCTTGGTGTGGTTGAAGGATGGCAAGATGATGAAACCCATAACCCTGATGTCCCTGCAGTATCACACAAGAGGGGTTTGACCCCTTTCATCTTCATCCCATTCGAAGAGGTATATATCTGAATCCCAGTTCAATGATAATTGGATCAGAACAGAATCCCAGTTCAATGATAATTGGATCAGAACATTTAGAATCCGTAATTCTTGGCTAGAATGGAAATTGATTCGCATTGTACAATCATTTCTCACTGTTGCAGGTTGAAACCTCAGTTCTGAATCTCTCAGTGGACAAGATGGATTACTTTGTACCGGGCTGATATAAGTGATTCCGGGCAAGGACACCGGGTTTGTTTGGAAGTTAAACAAACCCGAATTTGTATATAAACTTTAGGTCTGTATAAATAATGGTGTGATGGGGATGATTATTGTTAAATTTATTGTGTTATTGTGTACCGTATTTGTCATATCTAGATTTTGCTTCATTTGTACAGCTGAATGTTGTTTGCAAGGATGACAGTTGTCTAAGTTGGAATTGTATGGTGTATATTATTGGCATTATTGCAAGTGTACTATCATAAGGTTTACAAACCCAGAATTTTAACACAAATCTTATACAGACTAACATTAGGCCACATTTTTCACAATGGAACCAAACAAGAGAATCATCACATATTGGATTTTCCTCCGGATTTTCCTCCTCCAGGCGCGTAGACTAAGGAATTCCAGGCGGGGTTGCGAGGAAGAAAAGTGTCCTGCAAAACAACGCCACCATAACCAATCAGCATCGATTTGAATCAACAATTGAATAGAGAATTTGAGTTGCGATCTGAAACTGAAGAACAACGAAATAGGGTTTGAAAACCCTAGTATTGAATCGGGAACGATACAAATAAACACAACAGAGATGAGTGGAGAAGATTACGGAGACGTAAGAGCAGGAAGGGATGACGAGGAAGGAGTGAGACTTAGCGTGATCTAAGGCGGCGACGCAGAGGAGAGAAGCCATGCCTAGACCTCGCTTCGAAGGTGGAACATAAGTATGGACGATGTCCATTACCTTGACGCCGTTATCTTTCTCCGTCAAGAAGTACTCCAGATAAGCTTTGTGATCCTCCGACTCGAATCTCTGCTTGTTCTCGTTCCACACTATCTTCGCCGTCTCCGTTTCCATTTCTCTTCTTTCTCTTTGCTCTGTCTGTGTGTTCTCAATCTTGGCCAAGGAGACGGAGATTGGTATTTGTTCCATGACGAAACAAACTGAAGCGCTTTTTTTTAAGTCAACATAATTTATTTTAAATGGTTGATTTTTTTTTATCTATTTTGAAAACAACTGTTTGTTTATTTATAACAGTTTTTCGTTACAAAGAAAATGTTTGTTTATTTATTAAAAGGTTTAAATATTTCAACTCAAAATAAAAAAAATTATATTTATTAAATAATAAATATGCATTCATCAACACATATTGCACATGAATAACTTTTGCTATCCAAATTCCCAAAAAATGGCCGTAAAATTGTAAATAGCTGACTAAAATTGAACTGATTTTTGACTTAATAAGCGCAACAGGAATGTGGGCACCCAAAATTATAAAGGACAGATTATGAAAGCGGAAACCCATGTGGAACCAGCATGGAGATGGTAGTTGTGTCTGCAAGTCAAATCGAGTCAACTAACCAAAGCGGGTAACAAAATTATCCTTTCACTAGCGAGTTTGCTATTCGTACCCACATATTCATGTTATTCGTACCCAGTAAACGCTTGCGAGAGGTACGCCTCTCGCAGGCGTAGTCGCTTTCTGATTCAGAAAAATAGAGCAACGTTCGACTACGCCTCTCGCAAGCGTAGTCACTTTCTGATGATGAAAAGTAACTACGCCTGCGAGAGCCGTAGTCGCACATCGTTAAAGATGTTACTTCAGCGTAGCCGCCCCTTCTTCGTCTTCCTTCTTCCCTTTTTCGTTTCTTCATCGCCGGCGACCACCAAAAAGAACCACCACACACGAACCACCACACACAGGAAGATGGTGAGAACTAGGGGGAGAGGTGGCGGGATTGTCCGTACCGGTGGACGCTCCGGCAGTGGAGGAGCTGATTCCGGCAGCGATTCCGGCGACGGCCGGCGAGGAGGCGTTCCCGATTTGGACGCTGGACGAGGAGGACACTCACGAGTTGTTCGGGGATGTCGCACATCTCGTGTTGTTAGTGGGGTACGGATTTTATTTTATTTATTATTTATTTCATATTTATTTAATTACTAGCTAATACAATTTTAATTTAATACATTATTTATCAATTAGTGAGTTTTTTTTTTTGTTAATTAGATAGCAATTAGTGGTTAGTTAGTAAATTTGTAGACAATTAGTCGTTAATTGAAAAAATTAGTTGTTAAATAGATAATTAAGTAATGAAATTAGTAGTTAGTTAGAAAATTAGTCGATATTTAGTCGTGTAATTACTCAATAATAAATAAAATTAATCGTTAAGTAATTAATTTGTTCAAATTAGACAATTAGTAAACAGTAAGTCGATAATAAGTCGTCAATTAAAGAAATTAATCGTTAATTACTGATTTAGTCGTCAATTAGTGAACATTTAGTCGAGAATTAATGAAATTAGTTATCAATGACTCGTTGTTTAAATAAATTACTCGTTAATTAGAGAAAGAATAGACAATTAGTGAACAATTAGTCGAGAATTAATGAAATTAGTAATGAAATTAGTCGTTGTTTGAAGAAATTACTCGTTAATTAGTGAAAGAGTATAATTAGTCGTTAATTAGTGGTATTAGTTAACAATTAATCATTGTTTGAACAAATAGTGAACTAGTAGTTGAAAAATAATGTAATTGGTGGTTAATTAGTCTTTAATTAGTGAAAGAATATAATTAGTTGTTAATTAGTGGATTATTAGGCAAAAAAGTAATGTAATTAGTGGTTAATTAGTGATATTAGTTAACAATTAATATAATTAGTCTTTAATTAATGATATTAGTCATCAATTAATGTTATTAGTCGGTAAATAATGATATTAGTTAACAATTAGTGGATTATTAGGTAAAAAATAATGTAATGAAATTAGTTAACGATTAGTCGTTTGTTAGGCAGTAATTAATATAATTAGTCGTTAATTAATGAAATTAGTTAACAGTTAGTGGATTATTTGACAAAAGATAATATAATTAGTCGTTAATTAGTGGTTTTAGTAAATAATTAATGAATTATTAGGCAAAAATAATGTAATTAGTGGTTAATAGTGATATTAGTTATCAATTAATGTAATTAGTCTTTAATTAATGATACTAGTTATCAATTAGTGGATTATTAGTCAATAATTAATATAATTAATCAATAATTAATTAAATTATGCAAATTATATAGGTTGCCGGGCATAGTACCCGAGGATGAGCCGCTACGGTTTCTAACCATAAGCGGCGGATGATAGAGCTTGGACTAGTGGATCCCGACGACGTTCAGGAGGATCATCAAGAGGAAGAGAGACTGCATGAGTTCGATGCGCATGTCGAGGAGCGGATGGACATGCTATTCGGTTCATCCGACGTTTCTGGCGGCCATATCCTACCCGAGGCGGACGTGGACGCTTTTGTGTTGGAATTGCATCAGTCTATGGAGTGCCGTTCCCCTGCCCCCGCTCGTTCAGAGAGCTCTACTACTGGTGATAGGAGTGTTGGTCAGTTTGGACAGGAGGGTGGACCTCCACCTCCACCTCCGTCTCCGTCTCCGCCTCCGATTGTTGCTGCAGGTCTCGATCATGGGTATCCTGGAGGTCCCGCTATACAGGACCTACTCGTGAGCTACGAGACCCATGTTGCTCGCGATATATGGGTCGGTGAGGTACGTATTTATATTTCAATTGTTATTTTATTTTTTATTACATCTGATTGTGTTATTGACGTTTAAATGATATTTGCATTACAGGATAGAGTTGTCTTACGGGTCTATCGGCTAGGAGCCACTGTGTCTGGCTTGCGTATCCTTGCCCATCGGAGTGGATGGCGCTTGTTAGGGAGAGTGGACTGCACGGCCTCCTGGATATGCAGTGGGCTGGGGTGGATCATGCGTTTGCATCTGCCTTCGTGGAACGGTGGTATCCAGAGACCTCAAGATTTCACTTCCCATGGGGCCAGGTCTCGATCATCCATAACGTGCATCAGTTATTAGGACTTCGCATCAACGGGGATGAGGTTATGAGTGTCCGAGATGATACTCTTTTCACCTCCATGTTCGGCTTCCTGCCGATGAGGTGAAGGCCGCCGTCAAGGCGGGTGGGTGGCCGACATCTGATCTCCTCTCTACGATCAAGAGTATGTCAAAGTCCCTAGAGGCGAGGTAGGAGAACATCGTCAGCGGATTCTTAGCTCTTCTTATTGGCTCCACCCTGTTCAATGACAAGTCCACGAACAGGGTGAAGTCTCATCTACTGAGCGTCTGTTGCGACCCCACCACGATGACGTCTCGTGCTTGGGGGACAGCTACGTTAGCGTATCTGTACCGACAGCTAGGCGAGTCCTTCAAGAGGGAGGTTCATACATTAGATGGTTGTTCCCTTCTTTTGGAGGTATATAATTAATTATGACTTCTTTTTTTTAACAATATAGTAGTATATGAAGTAACATTAAATCGTTATTGTATTGTACAGTCCTGGATTCACCATCATTTCCCCCACTTCAGACCTAGAGACATGTAGACCCTCATAGATATAGAGATGCCCGACATGCACTGAGGACGGAGAGGGGGGCGACAGGACAGTTTGAGAGATCGGCCTTCTTAGGATTTAGGGCACAACTATCCATGTGTAGGATGGAGGAGGTACTTTCAATTACCTTGTTCTAATTATAATCAAGTATGTTTACTTGTGTATTGACTCTATAAGTTTGTCTTAGGTGACGTGGATGCCATGGGGTACTCTCGATGGATTCCACACTGGACAGATGCGTATATCGACCTATTTGGGGGTGATTCGCTTCTGTTGGGTGGAGGAGCCATATCAACCCCAGTTTCTCCTACGTCAGTTTGGGCGTGTTCAGATCGTCCCTACGCAGCTCCCTACAGTTCCTCCAAGATGGATCATCCGCCCCTTCGTGTTGAGGAGGCCGGCGAGGATAGGAAAGTACGAGGTGCAGTTTTCTCCTGAGGAGTGGCATCATTGGGCGACGCGGGACCAACATCTATATGACATTTACAGAGTCCCAACGGTTGTCGACCCATGGCAGATGGATGAGTACTTCTTGGATTGGTTCTTACCACATACTCACCCATACGTGCAGCCACCTCCAGATGGTGCACCACCACCGCCTCCCGTTGCACCTATTGTCCTTCTTGAGCGGGTATAAAAACTAATCTTTGTTACCTTTGCAATTCTTTATGTTTTAGTTGCGTAATTAAAGTCTTTTTTTGTTCAACAGCGCTTACAGATAGCTATTGGTATGACACGAGAGGCGGTGGCTCGTGGTCCTCCATTACCGTTTGAGTTTGCTCAACGACTATTAGCTGTTTTAGTTGCAGAGGATGCACCAGAGGCGCCACCACCTGTTAGGGCATCTCAGTGGCAGGACTAGATTGTATTTTGTTACTTAGTATGTTGGACTATTAGCTGTTTTGAATATGTTAGACTATTAGCTGTCTTATGACTTTATGTGGATGGCATTTTGTTACTTATTATGTGTCATTTGTTTTTGAATCTTTTTATCACAACCACAATTGAAAATCATAACTCAATAACACATTCAATACAACAATTCAAAACCACAAATGCAAACCACAACTCAATAACACATTCAATACAACAATTCATAACCACAAATGCAAACTACAAGTGACTATCTTGTTACATGAAAAACAAACTATTACACTTTCAAACATGATATATTTCTAACTAGGAACCCGCCTCTTCTTCTCTCTGAAGGAGTCTTCTGTATCTCACTATTCTCCGGTCATATATGTGGGCGAAACCCTCAACTGAAGCATCGTGACCTTGCATCCAATCATGACATACCGGGGGCAATTCAGCGTTTTGATGCAACCAAACTTGTTTTCACAATTCAAAGGCAAGTTAATCAAACATTGCTTGCGTTATAAACGTATTAATAAGTACGTTAGAATTAAAACGACTTACCGGAACGTAGTGATGATCATTAAGTACGGCAATTGCTTGCACTTATGTTGGAGGTTGTTGTTCTTCTTCAGTATCGGCAATCAAGGGCAAACAAGTGTATGAGTCCAATCTAGAAAAGACGACAAGGGTCACCCGAAACAAAGTGACATATGCGAGAGCACAAGTAGGAACCTTCATCCAGAACTGTGATGCACAAGGTGCGGGGTTAAGGTAGTTGACGTTGTCAATCAGTTCTTCGAGCTCATCATCGCCATGTATTCCTGAGTATACATGCATATGTCTACTCAACTCCCAAGCAAGCTCTCTCCGGACACGAATGTACTCATCTGAATGGTAACCCAATAACGCACCAAGTGATCGATATCCACAATGTCCATCGCCCGGAACATCTATCACACGATCAACGCAAGATAACATAAAGACTGAGATATTCCTATAACCCCAGTTGAATCCTCGGACCACAAGTTCTGACGGCTGAGTTGGAACAGTCTTTTGAGACTCCGGGATGGTACTAGCCTTGCCTGTGGTATCAGCTCGTCCTCGACCACGTCCTCGGCCCCATCCTCAAACTTTTCCTCTAGAACTTTGTGACGACTTCCTCATCTGTGACTCCTTATCAGCTCGAGCATGCTCAAATGCAGATGGCACTCGACGCTGCTTGTTTCCCTTGTCAAAAGGATGTGAAATTCTCGGCTCCCGAGCAACTGACTCCGTCGGATACAACACAGTTGCCGCATAAGCCCCAAACTTGTCTACAATGTCTTGGCTCAACCTGCCCTCCCTGTGCATGGTCATAAAAGATGCCAAAGTAATATCTCCCATCGACAGAGGAATACCATCGGGTTCTTCCACTTCTTTGGTGACTTCATGCCACACAACCTGCCTCCAAAAGGGATGTATTGTAGTAAAAAACATAGGCCTGCTTTCACGGAGGGCCGCTGCAAACTCATGCACGCACGGGATCCCGTATGATTGCCTTCAATACCAGTCGTCACATGTAGCATCAAATGTCCCTTGGCGTGCCACTTTTCAATTCTCGATCAAGTACTTCATGCAGTTGTTCGACACCTTCCGGATAAGAAATGTAAACATAGGGTCTTCTTGGTTACCTACAATAGTATGAGTACCCGACTTCTCTATGGTACCCTGAATCTCATCAATCTGATCTCCAATCATTCTATGGATGGCCTTGATGAGAGTATCAAATCCACAACGAGTAGACTTAAGAGTTCTCTTCAACACCGAATGAGCACCCTCAGCCCTACGATTAGAACATAATTTAAAACTTATAGTATAAATCATTATTAGTAAACTTAACAATAAAAGATGTAATGAATATGTCTAACCTTCCTGTCGTCCTTGATCCAAGATGGAGGTAGTGATCGGTCCAACAACGAACAATAGCTTCCTTGTACTTGTCCAACCATGTCTTCTCAAGGTACTCCATCAAATGATACTTGTCCATCGAACTATCCCTCATATGCAAGAGCCTCGCCTCATAAGCCGCAATAGTAGTCGAGTCAAACAACTCATGACAATCTCTCATGAATTTTGCTTGGATGGATGGCGAATGTGACTTCCACCAACTATTTGATTCGATGTTTCTGAACACGTGCCACTCACACAAAATATGTTTAGCATCTGCGAAGACTCTCGGCATTGCTTTTATGAGACCTAATTCACGGTCCGTCACTATCACTTCCGGCTTCTTTCCACTGAATAACAAGGCTATGCGTTCCAAAGCCCACTCGTAATGACTCGTCGTCTCCCGTTTCATTAACATAAACGCAACGGAAAAAGTTTGTTGTGTGCTGGTCAATCCAACGATCTCCAACAACGGCATGTCATATCTTCAAAATATAATGTATGAGATTATGTAATTAAAAAGAGGTTAATATAAACAAGATAAATGGATTACATAATAACCTGTTCGTCTTGTATGTAGCATCCATGATGACGACGTATGGAAACATGACAACCCAACGCTTCGACTCGGGATGGGATAGGAATAAGTCACTCACTTCCTCCACTCCTTCAATGGTTTACATCCTAATATCCCACATATAATCCTTCTCTTTCAAGAATTTTAACGCTTCTTGAATTACCGTTCGATCTCCCATCGCTTCCAACCTAATTTTATTCCGAGCGTTTGAAACTTGCTTCCTAGAAGTGACCATCTTTTCGGGATCTTCAAAATCTCTCTTTAACAAACGAACAATTTCTTTCGGAAGCATTCCCGCTTCGGTGTAAATTTGGACTCGTTTCATTTGTGCCTTCGTCAACCGTCCAACAAAAGCATGACCTACCAACTTCTTTAGAAGAGGATGATTGTGAATTCCGTGAACATTCCTCACACCCCAAAGACCCCTTTGCACCTCATCAACGTGTAAGAGAAAATTACAATCGAATTTCTTCGTTTTGCATAGTTTCCTCAAGCCCTTCGCCTCACTCTTGCGCACTCCGTGATGCTCACACACAAATACCACCTTTCCAAAACGACGATCATCCGACTTGTAGGACTTTAGTTTGATGAGAACCATATTTCTACTTCCAGCTCTCTCAAGAACCCACGCAACTAACGAGTCCATATCCTTCCATATCTGATGGTCCACGAACAAACTTGTATAGTCATAATCATCGGAAATATCGGCAACCTACAATAATTATTTCAAAAATTTCATTCACTATGACTATATCATATGTTCTAACATTGCTCAAATTAATTACCGACTAATTACATTATAATTGGCTACTAATTAACTAATTAACGACTAATTTCTTCAATTAACGACTAATTGATACCTAATTAACGAGTAAATTCTTCATTTAACAACAAATAACATTACTTATTGACTAGTTGTCTACTAATTCATTAATGAACGACTAAATCATATAACATAAAACTAACTAAAACATATAACACTAAACTACGTCAAAACAAACGAATTGAAAAAACTAACCTCAACACCCGAATACGGATCATAACTACTAAGCATCGCGGGATTGAACAAGCCCTCGTCACCCTCCACATCATCTTCACCACCGCCGAAATCAACACCGTCATCCTCTTCTCCATCGCCGGAATGATATCTCGCTTCTCCATCGTCGGAATTCATCTTCGAATGACTTTTTTTGCGAAACAACGATTCACAATGAGGTTTTATGGATTGAATATGTACGAGTTCGATCGAATGCATAATATTTATACTAATGTATGGAACACATTACCGTTGTATAACGGCTAAGTTTCAACACTACGCCTACGAGAAACGTAGTCGTAGTTTTTATCAACTAGCCGTAGGAAAACTACGACTACGTTTCTCGTAGGCGTAGTAGTTCCACGACTACTACGTCTACGAGACGGGTACTCGTACAAAGTTCTCCTCATTTTTGAGACAGAATTTGAGTATCTACTACGGCTACGAGAAGCGTAGACGGTTACTGGGTACGAATAGCATGAATATGTGGGTATGAATAGAACGAACCGAATAGAACGAACCTTTCACTAGCATATAATCCATAATCTATTTTTACGATGGGAAATTTTATAATTTTTCATAACTTCATTCTCGATAAGACGCATAATTTCCATACCCACCCTTATCGAACACGCCTTAAATTAACAACTATAAATGCGAATGAATGTGATCGAAGTTAATCAAACACAGCATATACTATAAACAATGTTAATTTTATATCGAGAATCTGAACAAATCTAACAATTACCCGTCATTTATAATTTTCTATAATAAAGTTTAGTTTTTCCGTTAACTTTATAAATCAAATAAAAAATTAATTTTACGATACCATTTTATAATTTTTACATTTTAAATACTAATTATTTGAAAGGAGGGTAATTAGTGTCCGGCGCATCTAAACGCATTTTTATTAATAAAAATGAGAGTTAAGTGATAATCAAAAGGGATAACTCATCCCTTTACATCATACAATAAAATATCCACTACACCCGAGTGGAGAGTCAAATAATACATTAAACCCGATAGAGAAGTCAAAAGCAAACTTAGCTAAGAAATCCGCCGCAATATTCATCTCACAATAGAAATGACGGAACTAGACACGTCGGTCCCTTTTAATAACGTGACACATAAATACCAGACTAGAGAGGAAAATTGTTTTTATCCAAGAGTGTAATTGCATTCTATGAGTCCATTTCAAAAATCACTACCCTACAATTAAACTCCTAGGCAACTTTGACTCCATGGTAGGCACCCATAAACAGTAAGCAAGGAATAAATGAAATAACTATATCATGTCTAAACCATTTACGATAGTCTAAGTAAATCAAGTTATTCAGATACGGAGTGATGAATTATACAATTGTAAATATGAACTCTTAGTTAATAAACCATGAACTTCACATTTTGTTTTGAAACGGATATAAAATGAACTATCAGTGCACACAATATATGAAGATATATTCTTATTTAAATAAAAGTTAAAGTTACAACGGAATTAAATTTTAATCTAATTTAATAGAAGTTGGTTTATTTTTTTATTTTTTTAATGGGAATGAGATAACGATGGAAGTATAATATAATTCAATAGAAGTGGTGATCGGTTCAAAATGGAAGTAAGATATTTTTTAAAATAAAAGTTGTCTAATTATAAAAGTTATAGCTAATTTTAAATAAAAGTCAATTTATTTTATTTTAATGGTAATAAAAGTAAAATACAACTTAAATAGGGTTCTTATTTTTTAAAAGGAATTTTGTGACTTCAATTCTCAGCGCAATACGTAGGCGAAACGAACGTGAGTACGACACGTAAGTTTTATTACCTTTGCTTTAGTATAGTACTAGTTTTAATATCCGTGTCCAACACAAGTTAGACGCTAATTGTGTTTGTAAAAAATGTTGTAAGGTTGATTTTTTTCTCCCCATATTATAAATGAAAATCAACCAAAAATTCATGTCATGTCCCGAACCTAAAAAGACTTCCTATTCTCGTCAATAGTTTTCATTTCTACTTTCATAATTATCTCATTTTTTTCTTATAATTTAGGAAAAAAGTCTGAAATATGTTTAAAGTATTTTCCCCTCCATATATAGAAGAAATTCAACAAAGAAGATGAACTCTCAAAAGTCCAAAACCCTCACACAACATCGGCGTCATCAAACGAGTTACATAAATGGTTGGAAACAGCCTCACAAGAAACGAAAATTACGGAAACCATATCCCAATTTATTGAAGAACCAAAAAAATGAATTTGACAATTTTTGGTGGGGAAAAAACTCTAAAGTTTCATTTTCTTCTTATATTGGGAAATTTTCAATTGAAAACTTCTCTTTCAATAAAATGGATAAACTTTATGTACTAAGATCTACAAACTCTGGGCATGTTTACTTGCAGATTAGTTTATTTTCGATTTTATAAAATGAGTTTATATGGGTTTATAGTTTATCTTCATTTTTATTTCTTGATGGGTTCATATAAATAATCTAGATAAGGTTGTTTACTTAGAGTTTATTTTTTGGGTTTATTTTTACTTCAAAAGACTCTCATGCCCCTAAAAAAACCGAACAATAAAGTTGAATACTCAAGAATGAACAAATAATATCAAGATGGAAAACCAAAATGTCAAAATCGGGTTTTAAACACAAATAAACTCATGAAAGCAAAAATTATTCTTGGTCTAAAAAGTTTATTTTGGAGTGGTTTATAAAATCATATAAACCCTTAAAAGAATAAATCAATACCTAAGTAAACACCTGCAAAAATTAAATTAAAAATTTATAAACTAAATAAAATACAAATAAACTACAAGTAAACACACCCTCTGTTTTAAAGTACAAGAGGACTCATCCCAAGCTAGAAGCTGTTAATCATCCATGCCTTCGGTTCATTTCAGTTTCATAGTACTAGACTCATTTTGAGATACCAAATGGGAGTTACAATTCCTCGGGATCACCATGAGTAATTTCCTCTTTTTTTTTTTTTTCAATTTTTTCCTTTGTTAGGAAGGAACCTTTACCTTGGTAAATTATGATAGGGGCAATTTGGTGACGTATAATATGACAAATATGTGTCTCCTCACTTTACTTATCCCCGCTTGCGTGATAATTGCTGATCGTCGCGCCACCCAACTTACCCTAACAACCACCACCACTTCAATCCAAATTCCCTCAGACCCTCCAACAAAATCCAAATAGATTATTCTTCTTCCCCATCATCTCCATCTATATGTCTCTTTGTTCTTCAATCATGGCCGACTCCAAGGTCGAGACTATCTCAAGGCTCGCTCAGTGGAGGGTGGATAATTCTGGTTCTTTCACTTACAAGAAATCCGAGCCCTTCAAATTCGGAATCTGGAACTGGTACTTTCTATCGATCTGTGCTTTCGATTTACTTTTTGTTTATTTAGATCGATTGGAAATGGATCGCCGTTACTAACAGATATTTTTTATTCTGTCTATGGCTGAATCGAACTTCATTTACCAGGTACTTGTCTATAGAGAAAAATCGATACCTGTCTGTTAGATTGTTTCCCGAGTTGTCTAAGGTGTCGAAAGACCAGCCTCCTCGCGCTCGCTTCATTCTTCGCGTCAGCAGCTCTGGTGGTACCCGCAAATCCTTCGTTACTCCAGGTTCATTCTTAGGCTTCTCTCTGTTCGCGTTCTTAGCTGCTTAGCTCATATGGTAACAAACAACTTCATAATGATTTTCAAGCCAAAGCTTGAAAGGAAAAAGAAATTTCTATTGAGGGCTAGTTTGTATTCAATAACAAAGATATGAGGTATAGGTACACGAGTGATACCACTATTTTGGCTATATCGACTCAATTACTAATTCTGATCTATTGATATCGATTTCCACACTTTATACTCTAATGTCAATGCCAAACGGGTCCTTGGGTTTTTGCTATATCGAAGATTTGTATGGTTGGGAACTTGAATAGTATGCAGTCCTCTTCTGAGAAATCAATATTGCAATTCCAAGAGGGATTCGTCTTAAATGTCTATTTTTCCTACTCTGGAGTCCGGATTGACTTTGGTTCTGTATTATTTGTTATCAACTTATCAGTTGACATGCGAAATTGGAAGACTGCATTAGGTTGAATATATTGAAATTTCCCAACATTCAATTGCCTGTTTTTAGTAGACATATAACTGAAGAAGGACTGAAGGACTCTGTAACCTCAGATTAATATTGGAAAGCAGTTGTTATAGTTATGCAGATAGAGCTTCTAAATGGTGTGTAATTCTTTCCTTTTGCAGTGCAAGACAGATTGCTGCGATGCACTGAAGACTTTGTCTGTCCCATTGACTGCAATTTATCTGGTCGGCTGGTCATTGATATTGAATTTCTCGACCTGAAGATCTACCCAGTTAATGTAAGCTTTGCTGACTTCTGTTCTCTTAACTATATATGCCCCAACTTATCCGATTAAGTTCTCATGAACTATTATTAAAATCTTTGAGTGATGCTTGAAAATTTGAAATCAGGGTGGGGAAGCAATCTCTGTTTGGCCCAATGAAGGAGCGATGCAATCTCTAGCTGCGAAAAGCACTCTCAGTTGTCTCTCTCGCCTTCTCCATGAGAGCATCCATGCCGATGTCACAATCAACACTGCAAACGGAAGCATCAAGGCCCACAAAGCGATCCTTGCCGCAAGTTCACCTGTATTCCATAGCATGTTCCTCCATAACCTGAAAGAGAATCAGTCATCCACCATTGACATAGAAGACATGTCATGGGAATCTTGCATGACTCTTCTCACTTATTTGTATGGAGACTTGAAGCAAGAGGATTTTTGGAAGCATAGGCTTGCACTCCTTAGTGCATCAAACAAATACGACATCACTGATTTGAAGGATGCCTGCGAGGAGAGCCTCTTGGAGGATATAAACTCTGAGAATGTCCTTGAGAGACTGCAAGAGGCTTGGCTTTATCAGCTACCTAAGCTCAAGAAAGGGTGTTTCACATACTTGTTTGAGTTTGGGAAGATCTATGATGTTAAAGAGGAAATTGCAAGTTTCTTCAAGGCCGCTGATAGGGATTTGATGTTAGATATGTTCCATGAAGTTATTAACATCTGGAAGCCACTTTAGGATTTAGGCACATCATCTTAAACATCATCCTTGTCTGATTGATGAGTAACTGTAAATACTAGATTTAATTTTGTCGAATATGTTCTGTCATTGCTCATATGAATTTCTACATTGTCTTTACGGTACTGCAAGTTACTTGATTCTGATGTAAGATTTAAGATGCAAGATTTGAAAGTTGTATCTAAAACTTGTATTATGTTGTAATAATATTAGGATTTGAGAACCCTATCTTCTCTCATAATAATATATCATCTAGCCTTATATTATCTTTTATAATATCATATATAATAATATTATTGTTGGTAGTGGTCGTTTCAGACACACAAATTGAGCTTAACCCTTTGAAGGGGTTCCTATAAGAATGATTTCAGGAAAATAAATGCGTGGCTCGTAATTGTGCATGTTAGTTGATTAGCTTGTAAAGTACTGACAACCTTAATTAAGAAGTTTGATTTTGGGCAACTACTCCTTCCATGTAGGAGCGTCTCCATTTATTTCAGCTCACAGTTCACACCGGCCCGCTTCTAGCATTTTCCCAATCGGAAATTCTCATCGCATAAACGTTAAAAAAACTGATTGTTGTACCAAACAAACAAGAAAACTGATTCTCACAGAGTACCCTTTACTTCAAAACCCCCATCCGATTTGACGAATAAGAACCACAGAAAGATGGCGAAAGGTAATCAGCAAAAGAGCAACACGGGCATGTTCTTCATGTCCACTCTAATTCTTTGGCTCGTATCTGTGTTATTCGAAATTGGAATCAATCGAAGATTTGAGCTGTTTGTTGTGTTGGGAGGCTGCTGTTTCTTCCAATTCGCTAATTGGGTTATCAGGAATTCGTTTAATGATGAACCCAATTTCGTCAACACCTCTGTCTCGCTTCTTCATTCCACCATTACCTCTTTTGCAGGTCCTGATGCTAACCCTTTTTCATAATTCAGCTGTTTGTATCTGATACGCAAATGGGTTTGATTCTTTGAGGGTTTTTTGTTTGCAAATCGATGTTATTTTCTGTTGCATTCCTTGCGTTTCTTCTGGCTAGAGATGAGTTGAACGCTTTAGTGTTGAGGATCTTAATTTTGAGAGTATTCTGTCAAATATTATAGGTAAGGTTTTTTATGCACAATGAAGGTCGTGTGCAATTCACAGAACAATATATGATGAAATCATTGACAATTTGCACTACTCGTGTAATAGTTTGTATTATGTTAGAACCTTGTGACTTTGTTCCTTCATATGCAGTGGTTTTCATTTTGATCAAGCAATGGAAAGCATCTGAGGATGCAAACCAAATGTTTGAGCATGACCAACTTGTCGGGTCTGCTTGGCCAAGCGCTTACACAGCCTTGTCTTTCTCTTGCGGTTACTTCGCCTATGATCAATTGGATATGTTAAAATACCATCTCTACAGTGGCTGGTTCCCCTCAATTCTAGCTCATCATCTCATACTCCTCCTTTGCTTCACACTCGCGTTGTATCGTGATGTCACCATCAACTACCTTATTCTCACCCTAATATGTGAGGTATGGTTCATACCCATCCTTCATATTTACTCTCTTTAATACAGTATCTCATTGCATCTTGTTTCATTTGTCGTTTTTGGAATAGCTGCATTCGATTTTTCTGCACATAAGGAAGATAAGAAGGATGCTAGGAATTAAAGATGCCAAAACTATAATTGTGAAGGCAGAGTGGACTTTCAACTGGCTGACGTTTGCTTTCGCAAGGCTCGTTCCTCATATACTGATCACCATCAAACTGTTAAGAGATGCCTCCAAGTTCAACAAGGGAATCGAGCTTCCTTTAGCTCTGTTTGGAATGCTGGGAATGAATATACTCAATGTTGGTCTTGGTATTGATCTCTTTGGAGCTTTCAAGAGGGAATCAAAACCTCCTGCGAATAACCATGTTGATTGACGGTGATTCAACTAAGAGGTTACTTGCCTCGTCTAGGAAATACAGTGTGTAAGACAGTGAGAGTGAATTGGTTCTTCAAAATTTTCTTAGTTTGCCGTCTTAAAGTCAGTTGTATGTCACATTGACAGTAAATGTATTTGAAGTCTTATCAATAGAAACTAGAAAGTATGCAAATGTATTTGAAACTAAAGGAACAGAGCTTTTACATTGACATCCAAAACCAAAGCTTAAAAAAAGAGGCTTCTTGGTTTTTCTCAGAGATGACAAAATTTCAAGATGGAAGTATCCTAATCGAATTTCACATACAAAATTAAAAACAAACTAATCCCACAACCTTAATTTTTTAAACTATAAAAACTCCTCTTATCCTCTCCTCATAGGAAACAATTTCTCAAACCCATTAACCCTTTTCTCAGAATTAGAAAAGTTGTACAGATCAGCAGAAGAAGATGAAGATTCTAACATCTCCCCATCAACATATTTTGAGAATGTGTGCAACCCTTCTTCAGGATCTTGGAATTGATCATCACATCTCTTTCGGGACAGATGTCCGTTGTTTGAATGGAGCTTCCACATCTCATTATCGCCGTTTGTGATTAGTGGGGCAGATCCTGAAAACCCGGATATACTCGCAGTATCAATAAGAAAGTCTTCAAGTGTTGCTAGCGACTTGAGCTGGTTGCCAAGAGATGCTATCGTCTTCTGGCACTCTGCTAGCTTCCCAGACGCGCTTACTAGTTCCTCCTGATATGTATAAAAATCAATAACATTTTAGTTGAGGAATTTGACAGCATTCTCAACTCCAAATATGAAAATATTTTACCTGATTTATCTTCTGCTCAACTAAAACAGTAGGTACATTTTGACGAAGCTCAAGTTCCTGCTGTTTTTGCTTGAGCTCCTTTCTGAGCTCTTCACATTTGGAAGAAAGTTCAGTTGAGATACCATGTTCTTTGGCAATCTGAGCTTGTAAGGTGCCAATTTGAGCAGAGATAGTTTCGGTTTCCCCTCTTGCATTGGTGAGCTCTGACAAGAGACGTTCTTTTGATTCGTTTTCTTCCTTAAGCTCCTTTTGCAGCTTCTCCAGCTTGTTTCTAGCTTCCTCGAGCTGGCTTTGCAGCTCATCCAAACGCTCTTGCATTTGAGCCAAAGCAGTTTCCTTCTTCTCGAGTTCACTGTTGTATGCTGCATTTTGTGTCTCTAGCTTCATCTCGGCTTCCTTGAGCTTGATCTGCAATTCTTCTAGAGACTTCCGGCTTTTGGCTAAAGCCATTTCATTTTCCTCCATTTCACTTCTAGACACTGCTTCTTGCTTCTCCAACTTCACCAAAGCCTCCTTAATCTGAATTTCTAGTTCATCCGAGCGCTTTCGGCTATCAGCCAAAGCCCTTTCCTTTTCCTCCAATTCATCTATACAGGCGGCATTTTGCTGGATCTCAAGCTCTTCAGTCTTCATAAATAGGTCATTCTCCAGTTCTTGGCATCTGGCTGAAAGTTTTTCAGTGGAGACCCTTTGCCTATCAACTTCTCCTTGTAACTGCTCAATTTTTGACATCATTGCTTGAGCTTCCAATTTTAAATCATTAGCATTTGACTCGTAATCCACCTTTAACTCATTCGCTTCTTGCAGCTCTGATTCTAGCTGTTCCAGCTTCATTTTGGTTTCTATCAGCTCAATATGACTTTGAGATGAAGCCCTCTCGAGCTCAACCTTCTCGGCTTCCATTTTTCTTACCATCATTTCCAGCTCAGCTGCCCTTATGTTAATCACATTGAGCTCTTCCCTCAACAGGCTCTCCTCATTTTCACATGGATGCTCAGGTGATTCTAATATAGGATGATGGCTATTTCCTGGCATAGCAGCAAACTTTTCCATTTCAAGGAAATCGTCCATCAGATCAATCTTCACAGAAGAGGAAGGAAGACTCAAGGATGAGGAGATAGAAGGTAATTTCTTCCCTTTATTCAAGATAGGTGATTTACGAGAAAGAGCTTTGAGCTTGCGACACTCGCTTTCAAGCTTGGCCACCATTTTGATGCTCTCCAAGTGCTGCTTACTAGCTGTTTCAGCAGCCTTAGTGCTCAGATCTCTCTCTATGGTCCTAACCTCGAGCTCCTCGGATTGAGTTACAAGTTCATGTTCAAGTTTTTTGTTCTCTCTTTCTAAAAACTCGAGCTTGAGGTGGATCTCAGAATCCACCTGCACAGGAGAGCTTGCAGTAGAAGCCTCCACCTGAGCTTGAAGCTCAACAATCTGGCTCTCGAACTTGGACTTGACAAGCTGAAATTCCTTGCTTTTCTCAACCAGAGCTTCACTGATCTTTCGGTCTTGTTCTTCCTTAGCGAGTCTGAGCTGCCTGACACATTCCTTGAGAGCTTGGTCGACATGGCTGAATCGGGCTTCAAGAGATGTGTTTTGCTGCAATGCAGTGTCAAGCTGCTGCTTCAGAACAGCAACTTCATTTTCAGCCTTTTCCCACCCTAAGAAAAATTTGAGAATGTTAATTCAATCATTAAGTGGCACACGGTCAAACAACTCCAATCACATAATGCACACAAGAACACTCATGTTTATACCAATTCATTATAACTTGGAAACTATATATCTTGCCACATGCACCCTTGTTTTTACCTGCAACGGCTTCTTCAGCAACTGTGGTGTGCTGCTTGACTAGTTCATCTTTGAGACTGACATTGATGAGAGCAGCTGATAATTTCTCCTTTAAAAGCTTCACACTTTCATTCTCCTCTTTTCCATTCAGTGTTGCTTCGTCTGGATGACCGGCCTGATGATTTGAGGACCTGTCTGGTACAGCATCCACTGTCAAACTGTTCCCTAAGGAATCTTCCTGATCAGCTTCTGTTAATTTCTTCAGCAGACTATTTTTGCTTGTAGTCTTATTTTCTTTGTTACATTCATCCCCTGGTGATTTTGAAGTAAATTCTGGAGACTGAGTATTATAATTTGGAGATCCTTTTGTGAATTCCTGTTTCAGTTATTGCGTAAGCAAGTATAGATTAGAGCAGATTGATAACCACACTCTAACAAATCAAGTTTACATCACAATCACAAGTCAGAACTCATTCAATCACTTTCAAGTTTCAAATTTGGCGCATAACATGATCCTCGTGAATGTGATTACACAATAACTATGGCATAATATGCAAAAGAAAGAAAAAATAGAACTTATTAGGAAAAGGAAAAGATTAACCAACCTGCTCTTCTAAGCATTTCTCGGATTGTGAAGACATTGAACCTGAAGTTTCACTTTCACCTGGGCTCTTATTCAAAGAAGACATATTCTTCCATAACCATTTCTTTTTCTTCATTAACCAATACCAGAGACCTCAAACTCCAAATCAGTGTTTCCATTTGAACATTATGCAATATGCCCCTCAATAGCTTGTAAAATAGTGTAGATTTGAGACCTCAAGGCTAGGGCACCAAGAACCCTAAATAAAGAACAGGTCAAATGTCAAATTACAACCAAGCCTAACCAGAGATATGCAAAGAGAAGAGAAACATGATGGGTTATTGGAAATTGAGACCAGAAAACTAAACATTGCAAAGATTTCCACGAGTGACAGAGAAAGATACGCGACCCAGTACTTCAAAATCAGAAAATGTTTTCTACCCATTTAGTGAAAAATCAAATCAAACCCCCACACAAAATTCCCAAGAAAACTCAATATAGATTTACTCGGTTTTCGAATCAATAGAACAGTTGCAAACAGATAGAGCAGCTAAAAGGGCCATCAATTTTACATCAACCAGACCAAACAATACAACAATCCATTATTTCAACATCAATTCAAAATGCCCCAAATTTGAATCACTTCAATAGGAATAAATGCATGGATAATTGAGCATGACAGGGTTCAACTGTTCGATAGAAAAAGATTTTAAAAATTGAATACCCTCTACTGTAGTTCGGCCCTGAACCACCCAGATAAGGCAAAAGGATATACATGAGAAGCAACAGAGCCATTTTTAAAATCCCAACCCAGATGCCATGTTTGTCTTGTATCAAATTAGAAATATATTTTGAAAAAAGAGACATTGAACGACTCAATGCAGAAGGAGACGAGCAATGGATTGTCGTTGAAAGTTACCTCATTGTTGAAATGAAGCTCAAACTGTAAAAAACCAAAGAACAGACAAAAACATTTGACAGACATATCTATGAAACCCTGAAAAATGATATATTTGCAGGCAAATAGGTTGATAGTTAATAACCAGAAGCCCCACCTTTGAATTTCGACTGGTATGATGTTGATAAATTTGTGGGTCTACAATTATCAGTCTCTCCTTTAGTTATGAAGGATTAGCTGCGAGCGTTGGTGCTACTACTGGGCCTGGGTATTGTGTGGGGTGGATGTCAGCTTTAATTGAAGTGGATACAGCTTTGTGTCTGTGCATACCGAGGAGTTTAGTTTCCTTCACCAGAACTCTTCTTCTGTTCCGTTCCCACAACTAACTTTTTTATTTTTCAAAAACAATAAGTTACGATAATATCAAATAGTAATGAAATTAATACTATTTGAAATTAATACTCCATAGCTTTATAACGTGTCTAATAATTAATTTTTTTAAAGTATTTTTTTTATAAAAATTTTACCTTATGTAATTGCTTTTAAATAATGATAAAAATTTAATGGAAGTCGTATTCGCACGGTTCAAGATTTCGTTATTGCACCACGCATACGGATCCCGTGACTGTCATAATGTCACGATTACGGGATCCGTAACCGTGACCAAATGTTCACGGTTCCGGGATCCGTAACCGGAAACTTTACGGGTTCCGGATCCGTGATAATTTTTACATGAATTCTAACCCGGAATAAAAAAAAAAAAATCTGACACCTTCACGGTTACGCAATGCCTGACCGTGATGTCAAAAAAAAAATTATTTTTTAAATTATTTTTTACGGTTACGCAATGCGTGACCGTGACGGTCACTCATTGCGTATGAGTGGTGCGTTAACGAAATCTTGAACCGTGCAAATAACACCCCTCAAATTTAAATACACATAATATTAGATGAATTGATTCGGCCACACACGAGTTAAAATTATGTTACAAGCTATTTTTTATATATATATATATATATATATATATATATATATATATATATATATATATATATATATATATATATATATATATATATAGATAGAGGGTGTTGTTCAAGTAAGGCACATTATTCCGGTACGGCCGTACGGCCGACACGTGTCCCGAAAAAAAAAACAAGAAATTTTTTTTTTTCCAGAAACGAGTGAAAGTAATAGTTCAAAATTTATTAAGGAATAGTTCATAAATTATAAAAGGATAGTTCATGAATTATAATAAAATAGTTCAAGGTGCAAAATTTATAAAGGATAGTGCATAACTTATAAAATAATAGTTCATAAATTACAATTGAATAGTTCATAACATATAAACGATTAATTTATGAATAATTTGATAAAATATATTAAAAAGTAATAGTTCATGGATTATATGAGAATAGTTTAAAGTTTATAGGAGAATAGTGCATAAATTATAATATGGTAGTTTAAACAAATTTTCATTCGTTTTTGAAAAAAAAAATCGTTTAAAAAAAAAATTTTGGGACACGTGTCGGTCGTACAGCCGTACCGCATTAATTGAGCCGTACCTGAACAAAAGTCTATATATATATATATATATATATATATATATATATATATATATATATATATATATATATATATATATATATATATATATGTGAATGTGTCAGTTTTTGTTTAGTTAAAATACTAGTACATAAAAATATCAGAAAATAATAAGTATTATAAAAAAGAAGAGATAAAGGGCTAATTTCTACAAATGCATTAAGTTTGTTAAAACAATGAGTATTAAAAAGAAAAGAAGAGATATTACCGGGAAAAAGTGTTTTAGCATGAAATCAAAGCGAAGATTTATAATAACTAATGGATTAAAACAACAAGTATTGTGATTGCTACTATAGATTCTAGTCAATTGTTGGATTTTATACCCAAAAAAGTCTCGTATAATAATAAAAATTCCTTACTGTTACATTTTTATATATTATTATTTAGTTTTTTTGTTTTAAATCAGCCGATGAAACACATACATCCGAGTCCAACTGTCCATGAAAAACTGTTGACCAGACTTGACTTTCGCTGCAGATTGATTAGGTATGGTCGTTCTCTAATTATAATTAAGAAATTAAATACGAAAATAAAGAACATGGGATTCTCTTCGCAGCCTCTGCGGATTTGTTTACACCAAAAAGATGAATTCTTGGCATGTGAGACTGTTGACTGTACTTGTCCCTTTCTATTTTGCTCTTACTCCCGTTTTTACTTTTTATTACGGCTCGGTTTAGTAAGTTTATTATTTATATTATTAAAAAATATCAAATGTGATAGATATTTTCGGCCAAAATCATTCTTCTTCTCGCTGACATGCCATTCACTCCTCAACTTCCCCAAAGTCGTACGTCACTTTCCTCCGAATCATTCTTCTTCTTGTTTATCGTTTCTTGGTCACCGTCGACGATGAGCTTGTACTCCGGTGCTGTCTTCCTCAGGGCAACTAGACTGAGCAATGTGTCGTGATTCTGCTCTTCTCCTCGTGCTCAGTTTATGTGAATCGGTTTCAATGATCTTTTGGAAAAGTTGTCAACTCAACTTAACCCTAGCAAGTAGCAAGAATCTTCCTCACACAACAATCTTTTTCTTTGGCAAAGAAATCTACTGTCAGTTGATCAAACGGAAATGAAAGGGATCTGTGGATTAGTGAAAGTTAGGGATGATCCACGATTAATGTAAGTGAGCACATAACGGTTACTGTTTTGGGCTTATGGGCCACAATATGTCCATCTTGTTAGGCCCAAAAGTCCAGCTGAAAAGCCCAATGGAGTGTAAATTTAAAAGTTGAACTCATATTTCTCCCAATGGAACTCAAGGTTCGGTTGAAGCAGCATGTTTGCATGAATATCAAAACATCTTCCCATAAATTTTATATTTTTTTAAATATATATATATATTTTTTTTTGAAATGTAAAATAAATATATTTATTTGTAATGTATGTGAGGCATTCCCTTATTCATGGCTTTGCATGCGTTGAAGTCTTTGTAATAAATGTGAGACGAGAAAACATTGTACTCGGGATTCACAATATTCAGTGGTCCTTCAGTTGTCTTGCTTCTAATTTTGTACACAAGGTTGAGAATACTAAGGAGTAGAGTACGAGATTGCTATTCGTACCCACGTATTCATGCTATTCGTACCCTCACTATGCGTACGCAATGCGTAGCCGTAGCAAGAAGCTCATTTCGTTCAAAAAATAAAGGAAAATGGTTACGACTACGCATGGCCGATGCTTAGTCCTACTACGCGTACGCGATGCGTAGTCGTATCTGTACTACGACTACGCATCGCGTACGCGTAGTAGTCCGTAACATATATTCCCTTCGGAAAATGAAGGGAAACTTACTACGCCCTACGCATTGCGTAGGCGTAGTAAGGTATAAAAAAAAAAAAAAAAAAAATTTTTTTTTTACTACGCCTACACCATGTGTAGGCGTAGATGTGGTATGTATAGCATAGCATGTATACGGTGGTACGAATAGCAAGAACTAGTAGAGTAAGAGTCACATGAATATAATAAGCATATTCCCTTTCATCAACTGTGTACCATATTCTGCTCACATTTTAACCTAGCCATACATTTGTGCACACAAATTTCCCATCAGGCAATTTTGTTTTCTTTCTGAAGGGAGAATTGATTTGATTCATAAAACATAAACTCATAACTCATTAATAACAGATATTAAAGATGAGCCAAGAAATCATTTTATTTATTATTCTCTTATATTATGGTTTGAAAGTTGAATGAATCCAAACAAAGCCTAACATCATTGGAGTTTGAAATTGGCAGTGTAGCCAGAAGCAAAAATCCGAAAGTAGCGACCACAAAAAATGATCCAAGATCTAGAGACAAACTGGAGACGTGTTCATCTCATTGCCCACCCAATTCCCAAAGGATTCTATCCACTCCTTCAAAATTCACTCAACCCTAAACAGGAACACATTCTCACTTCCATTAATTACTTGTGCAATTTCTCTGAACATCATTTTCATCTAAAGAAGAAGCAAACATCGGATCTCAATGGCACAAGCCATGACGCTCACATGTGGTCATGCAACTCCCTTGAAGAAACAACCTTCACTTCTCTCTCAGATCCGCAAAATCAACCCCAACTACTACTCCTATGTACAGATTTATTAATCGAAAGCTTGTTTATTTTCTTCATCAAATATTGTTTATATAGACATATATAAACATATCAAAAGATAATCGTAATATACTCAACATAATACTCAATATATTTGGCTCAATATACTAAGTTCAATATACTAGGCTCATACTCTGCCCAATATACTAGGTCTGATTCAACAACTCCAATAAGTGAAGAAGGACTTGGTGTATCTCCCTTCCTTCATCTGTCTTTGTTTTGTTGGCATCGATATGACGCCGATAGGTTGGACCCTAAGATGATTCGGGTCCTGGATGATTAACGTCCTAGTGTAAGTTTTGGACTCTAAAACGAATGTTGGTTAACGTCCTAGTATAAGTTTCGAGCCCATAGGACGCAGGTTGATTAGCGTTCTAGGATAAGTTTTGGACCCTAAGACGCAGGTTGATTGATTAACTTCCTAGGATAAGTTTAGGACCCTAGAACGCAAGTTGATTAGCGTCTTAAGTTAAGTTTCACGTCGGTTAAGTTTGGGGACCTAGAACGCATGTTGATTAGCGTCTTAGGCTAGTTTTTTTGGTCATAGAATGTAAGTTGATTAGCGTCCTAGGATAGTTTTTTGGTTTCTAAGACCGGCGACCAAAGTCGTTTCTATACCGGCGGCAAAATTCTTCTTTGATACTGATACCGGTGGACAAAGTCTTCTCTGATACCGATGGACAAAGTCTTCTCAGATACCGGGGGTCAAAGTATTCTCTAATACTGAAGGCCAAATTCATTTCTGATACCGCCACAGCGACGACGGCGCAGCTAGGGTATCTTATATCTATTAAAGCAGAAGTCTCTATTGCCACGTGTCAACGCCATGTATCTCGAAGCCTCAAAAATTATTTTAAAAAGTGATTTCTAAATGTTTATATAAATCAGAAATTGATTTCTAAATTTTTTTAAAAATATTTAAATAAATAGTTTTATAAAAATAGTTTTTAAACTTTTACGGATTTTTTTTTACCAACAAGCATATCTTAACAAATCAATTTTAAAAAATATAGTTAATTAGAAGAGATAAATACTTAAAAGAGAATTAAAAATCATAATAATGATAATAATTTCATTCTCCGGATTTTTATTTTACA
This sequence comes from Fagopyrum esculentum, assembly GCA_033239045.1. Taxonomy (NCBI): domain Eukaryota; kingdom Viridiplantae; phylum Streptophyta; class Magnoliopsida; order Caryophyllales; family Polygonaceae; genus Fagopyrum; species Fagopyrum esculentum. Next base: position 25,277,378 of record BSUD01000006.1, on the reverse strand, counting down.
AAAATATACATATAAATCTCTAAGTATTAAATATTTATTAAAAATCAACCCGCACAAAGTGCGGGTAATACACTAGTTGTTTTGTGTGGAAACGTATGTTAAGGAAAGTGCTTTGTTACCATGTACAAATTTGTGAATCGAAAGCTTATTTATTTGCTTGATCAAATATTGTTTATATAGACATATATAAAGAGATAAAGAGATAAAAAGATAAACTAACAAAGAATAATATAAAAATATAAACTAACAAATAAAGAATAAGATCAACGTATAAGCAATAACCCAATTAGGGCTCAATATACTAGGCTCATAACACCTCTAACCTATTATTCTTCCCGCTTCCTCTTCGTTCTTCTTCTTCATCCTCACCACTTAGAACTTTGGCACTCTTCGATTCAAAAACGAAAGCTCCTCCAACTAAGAAGGTAACTATTCAATAATTTCATTGACATTATTCCTTTGATGTTTGAAACTCAACTGTCAAGATTCATTTGAAGCACGTGCAAAAGGCAAAGCCAAAAGTAGAAGACGGAATTTTCGGCAGGGAATGGTTTCACCAAGAAGAACGAGCTCTTTGTCGACCGTGTTGCTATGCTTGGGTTCGTAATAAGTATTTCCATTCCTCATCTCAAGCAAAACGACATGTACATATATGTACCTTAGGACATGATTGGAGGTCATTAATGCATGCATCGTTACTAGGAAAGGGGATAACCGGGAAGGAAATATTGGCACAGGTGAGAATAGAGACCGGAATCCCGATCTACGAAGTAGAACCACTGCTACTCTTCTTCATAGTTTTCACATTGTTAGGTGCAGTAGGCGCATTGGGAGATAGGGGACAATTTGTTGATGATCATGTTACTGGCCTCGACAAAGCCGTTATTGTAAGATTTTTATTAATCTTATTATTATTAGTGGGCTTACATACTATAATAATCAATTATATTACATAACTAAATATATCAACAGTTAATAAAGGTGATTCAATCGAGTCAAACCCTTAGACTTAAATTAAGCATTATGAGTTTAATGGGTGAATATCAGATTTTGGCCCAATAGGCTTTATGAGATTCCTTTAGATCATTATATAAACGTTATTATGTTATGGTTCGCAGTACGTTAAATCGATCGAAAATCTTCTATTCTCTTCACAACAGAGAGAAAACCTACATAATTCCTAAGGAGGTTTCACTGAGGAAGACTATATACCTGCGATGCTCATTCGGATTGTCGATTACGCACTAAGGTTGACCTGATTGCTACTATGGAGTATGGAACTAGGTATTCTAGATTTCTTAATAACCCTAATATGATTGATCATTGCGTTTATGGTTTAGGGAATTTAATTATTTCAACAAGTGGTATTAGAGTCAATGTTAGGATATTAGGAAAAATCGTTTTTCTAAGATCGAATTTGTGCACGTGTATTTTTGTATTTGGTTTTGGGAAAAGTATTGTGCCGCTCTCTTTTCTTTTCTTTATGTAGTCAATGTTAGGATATCTTCCGTTCTCTGTGGAAGTCTTGCATTTTTCAACGGGAATTTTAGACGTACCGACGAAAAACGCTATTTGTAGCCACAACTACGCACGCGAAGTGCATAGTTTTGCTTTTCGCATTTGGGTTTAAACTACGCTTTTGACAAGCGTAGTTGGAGAGCCGTCTTGAGCCGGTTGGAGCCGATGATTTTTTTTTTTAAATTAACTCGAACTACGCTATTGGTAAGCGTAGTTGAAGTTTTTTTTAATTCAACTTTGGTAATGGGAACCAAAGTTGAAGTTCCTTTTAAAAAAAAAACAATTCACTCCAACTACGCTTGCCAATAGCGTAGTTGGAGTGTTTTTTTTAATTCAACTTTGGTAATGAGAACCAAAGTTGAAGTTCTTTTTTTAAGAAAATAAAAAATAAAAAATTTCACTCCAGCTACGCTTGCCAATAGCGTAGTTGGAGTTTTTTTTTTAATTTAACTTTGGTTATGGGAACCAAAGTTGAAGTTCCTTTTTTTTTTAAAAAAAAAATTCAACTTCAACTACGCTTATTATAAGCGTAGTTCATCGACTCCTATCGGCTTCGCATCGGCTCCAACTACGCACACCACAAGCGTAGTTAGATTCTGGAGCTGAAAAACAAAACTAGGCGTTTCGCGTGCGTAATTTAGGTTACTAATAGCGATTTTCACCGGTACATCTATCATCCACCTTTTTCAAATGCTTTTCTATTATGTTGTGTGCAATATGCTTTTATATTTTATATACTAGTTCAGTACCTATTCGAGTATTGAAATATATATATATATATATATATATAGAGAGAGAGAGAGAGGTGTTAGTTCCGGTGAGGAGAAGACTTGTGGATAGGAATTAGGAGTCATATGAGCCATTTGATGAGATTTAAATCAACGGCTCTCATACACTCATCATTAATGATATTTGGTAATTACATAAATCTGAAAAAAAAAAGAGAAGAAAACCGCTGTTCGACTCCAATGACTCACAACTCCCTCACATTCTTCATCCCACATTCTTTATCCCATAAGCTTCATCTTTGGCCGATTTTCAACCAAATCAAATATTTATTACATGAAAATGGTGAAATCAAAGAGAATACAAGACTATTTAGGTATTGTTTCTTTCAATTACTACTCTCACGGTTTAGGTTTTCATTCATATGGTTTAGGTTTCATTATGATTGATGTTTGTTTTTGTAATCAAATTTGTTTGAAATCGTTTTTGTTTTGATAGATTTGATTGAGAAAATACATGTATATACATATGTTGAGTTGGTCTAATAGCTCCAACTGAACAATCTATATGTTATTTTTAGTGTGCACGCCAACTGTTCGACAAAATGCCTAATAGAAAAATAGTCTATAATATTTACATGAACAATGACATAAAAAATATGAACAATTACGTATAAAAATATGAACACCAATGAATAAAAAGTATGAACTTACACTAGTATATTTTTAGATTGCTTTATAGATTCAGCGATGTTGGGTACACAATCATCACCAATCATTGTGTCGGGATTGAAGACGAATGCTTCATGTAATGAAGGTGGAACTATTATACAAGTAAGTCAAATTAACTCTACCAATTGGGTTCCAATTTGTGATGATACACTGAAGCCACATGTTGGTCAACAATTTTTAAATGTGGAGGAAGCTGATGACTTCTATAGGAGGTATGCCTCTATTTGTGGATTTGAGATTCGTGTTTCATGTAATCACAAGCCCAACAATGCCGTGTTGAGGAAGTATTTTGTATGCACAAGAGAAGGTAAAAAAAATGGCAAACATAATACGGGCAAAAGGAAGACAACTTCCAATCGATGTGGTTGTAAAGCAGGAGTTGCGTTTAGGATTATTGAGGGTGGAAAGTATTTTGTGAAGTGGTTCATGAAGCTCATAATCATGCTATGTTGGCTCCTATAATGAAACAATTTGCCAAATCTAATAGATAAATGGACATTGGTCTTAAGAATTTTGTTCTCAATTGTGAAAGAGCAAAGATTGGGCCAACAAGGAGTCATAAGGTTTTCAAAGAGTTTGTTAGGGGTTATCAAAACATAGGTGCAATGGTTACAGAGTTCAAAAACTTCAGGAGAGATCTTTTGGCTTACCTTAGTGGATGTGATGCCCAATTGATGATAGACATATTGTTCAAGAAGCAAGTGGTCAATAGTGCATTTTACTTTAAATATGATGTTAATGAGAACGACCAGCTGACAAGAATATTTCGGGCTGACCCAATTTCAATAAAAAAACTATGCTCCATGTTGTTTCGTTCGACTCAGCCTACCGAACAAACAAGTAAGTATAAATATGAACAATAACCTTAGTTTTTATAAACATCCTCTTTGTAGGAAATGAACGGTTGTTATTATAATGTGTTGTTTGTATTTTTCAGATATGACATGGTTTTTTCCCTTTCACTGGTTTGGACAACCATAAAAAATGTTTGACATTTGGGGGTGCTCTTTTACTAAAGGAGGATGTAATCTCATATGAATGACTTCTTAAGAGATTTAAGGAAGCTATAGGGCATGCACCTAGGGTGTTGGTGACTGATCAAGATCATGCAATGAAAATAACAGCTAGAAGTGTTTTTCCGTTCACTCGTCATCGGTATTGCATGTGGCATATTATGCAAAATGTGTCGAAGAAAGTCGGTCCAAAACTTAAACATTGACCAGATTTTGGGTCAAAACTAAGTAACGTTGTGTAGAGTGGGAGAATTGAATGTGAAGAATTTGAAGAAAAATGGTATGCATTGGGTTTTGAGTTTAACTTGAGTGAGAAACCGTGGTTTACTCAATTGTATGACATTTGCAACTCATGAATTCCGGCTTACTTTTGGGATATACTACTTGATGGATTGGTAAGAACTACATCTATTTTTGAGTCTGGAAATAGTTTCTTTCGGAAGTATACAAATCACTATTTTAGTCTCGTTGAGTTGACTACACAATATGATAGTGCCATGGATACTCAACGCTATGAGCATAACAAGTTGAATTTTGAGCCGGACACAAAAGTGCCTGATTTTAGGAGTGATTTGGAGTTGGAAAGAAGTTGTGCCCGGTTGTTCACATTGACTGCTTTTTACATGATGGAAGATGAGATGGTTTCTGGGTGGAATGATTGTCGATCTATTTTGTTTGATGATAGTGGTATTATGAATTTGTTCAACATTAAGGATGAGAAGGGTAGAGTTTTTATTGTTGAAGTTCGTACTTCTAATGACCAAATTGTGTGTAGTTGTAACAAATTTCAAAAGAAAGGAATTCTATGTAGCCATATATTCCTTGCATTGAAGGATATGAAGTTCAAAACATTGCCTAAATGTTGATTCTTTCTCGGTGGACAAAAGATGCAAGTTTGTCTCCTTTGTTCTCAATTGATGGATTGGTTATTGAGCAGTGTGCAGTGATGGAGGAAAGGAGAGCAATAGTGAAAGATGTATTGTCTGACATATATAGTTGTATGACACGTGTCAAAAATGAAAATGATCGTTTGAATCAATTCTCCAACATAATTAAAGAGTACAAGATTTCGGTGGTGGAATCAGCTGACTATACAACACCTTCTAAAAGAGATTTCTTTGAGGCATTTGCAACAACAACTGAACCTACTACTGTCACTGTATTTCCACCGAACAAACAAAGAACAAAGGGATCCAGAAACGCTACATGGATGGACAAGAAATACATTCGAAAGAATCTCAGAAGGGTGAAAGAAAGTGTAAAAAGTGTGGCAAGAGTGTACATGACAACAAAAATTGTGAAAAGTTTAACAAGTAAGAATGAGACAACATGTAAAATAAATATGAACAAACTTGTTTTTGAGACTTATTATATAGTTTTCCTGAAAAATAGGTCATATTCGTTTGATAACTATCTTCTTAATTCTATGTAACTGATATGTTTAAAGTTTAAACTCACATCCACTATCCTTGGGTATATGAACTGCCTTTACCTTATGTAATACATATACTTGTAATCTTTATCACAATATTCAACCAGAGTGAAACATTCTCAATCAGTTTTCACAACTTACATGGTATCCGAGCCTTGATTTTTTTCCCTTTGATCTCTCTCCCACAAATGGCCAATCCCTCAACCACAAAACATATGTTAGCAGTTGCATATGGCACCTCCCCTCACCTTCATTTCTAGATCACACCTATTAGAATCAAACTTGACAAGGACAACTATTCCCTATGGAAGACAAACATCATCTCTACTCTAGAGACTTTCGACCTCGAATCCTTTGTCCTAACCCCATCCCCGCCGCCAGAGACTATTCCAAACCCGGTCACCGAAGGCGCCACTCTCCTAAATCCAGATTTCACTCAGTAGAAGAAGAAGGACAGATTCGTTCTCCTTTGGATCAAATCCACACTGTCAGAGCGGGCTCTTGTTGTCGTTGCTCGCTCCTCATCATCACAGATGGCATGGACTACTCTTGAAAAGAATCACTGGGCCCAATCCAAGCCCTGTCGGATGTCAATGAAGCTTCAACTTTCATCCATGAAAAAGGATCTCTCTCTATGAGTGACTACATTGACAACAAGAGGGCAATTACTGATGCTCTTGCTGAAGATCTCCACCCAATGTCAGATGAGGATCTCATAGGTCACATCCTTCACACTAGTACAAAACCCCCCTCCAGACCTCGCTTATGTTGGAGCGATTTGAAAGAAGCGTGATAAAAGGTATTTTTCGGACCACGGTTATATGTATAACCGAGGTTAATTGGTTTTTATTTTTATTATTTAAAATTTAAACCGGGATATTAAAGGCTCGGACCCCGGTTCGTATATTAACCGTGTTGAAATTATGAAGTCGGACCCCGGTTGTTATTTTAACCGTGTTAAAATAACGAACCGGACCCCGTTATTAAATAACCGTGGTATAATAACATAAATGAATGACGTCGTTTTGACCTTAATCGGGAAAAGAACACTCGATCTGCTTCCCTAACCTATCGATCTCGTAAGTCTTCCTTCGTCTTCAACCATCCGGCGACTGCACCTCGAACCATACTCTCCAACAAAGGAATGGCGACGAGCTGCTGTGAATTGAAGCACACTGAACACGTAAGGTATGAATTCTTCGTGAGATTTCCCTTCTATTGTTTAATGGTTTGATTCCATTATTTTTGGTTTGACTGAACATGTAAATTATGAATTGAAGCACACTGATCCCCTACGTCCTCCTTCTTGTTTAATGATTTGATTCCATTGTTTTTGGTAGTCCGATATGTAGCTCTCTTGCTCAGCCCTTGTCTCAAACGACACTATTAGTCGAAGTGAATTTGGGGTTTAGAGTTTTTCTGTGTATTTCACACTGACTGGTAGACATTGGCTGTTTATGTACTCAAATGTATGGTTTTTGCTGAATTTCCATTCATAATTAACTTCTACACCACTCATTAGTCATTTCATAATACATTCACAAGAATAAATTAAGAGGAATAGGGTTATTAACTTCTACACCACTGTAACTTGAGCAAATTCATAGGGCAAATTATTGATAACAATTTAATTTAGGTTTGCTCATCTAACAAATCTATACAGAGGGTTTGACTTATTTGAATGCTTCTTATGTGAACTTCACTGGACTAGGGTAATTAGTTTTTGGTAGTCTAATACGTAACTAGTTTATGTAGTTCATCAACAATATCCCCCATTGATCTGTTACTTACTCAAATAATTGTACACATTTGCTGAACTTCTACATCTCCCGGCAAAAATGGGCCTGATTGTTAATTCAACTGTCAGCCAGTCTGTGGCTACATTTTTAAAACTATTCAACTGTAACTCTTAAATGCCATTTGCGTAATAAATTTGATTTTCTGGTGAACGGATGTCTTCACATGCATAATGGTCATCCACAGGCTACTTATAAATACAACTTTTGTAGTTGTAAATTATTTATAACAAGTTTTGACATACAAAACTGTATTTACAAATATCCTGCCAAATACATCCAAAGCAATTTCCGTAGACAGTACGCTATCCAAACAAAGACTAAAGGAAAAAATGGTAAGGGGGCCTAATTTGACATATAATCAAGACAACTGTAGAAACCATGGCTCACAATGGAAATTACAGAGATCCTTCCAAATTATGTTGTAGCTATGAATAGAATTCAGAAAGTAACATTCTGGAGCCATTTACAAGTTACTTAGTGTTTGTAGAGAGGAGAGTGAAGTTGAGTTGTGTGAACAAAAGGCTGCAAGGGCTGCTCCTTAGAGTGCTTTAAAGAAATTATTGTAGTGTAAGGTAATTAAAGAATCATTAAACTGTAATAAATTAAATTGTAGAGTACTATAGTAAGTATGTCATATTTGGGGATATATTTGTGGAGCCCAAATAATTTCAAGTTGGCAATGAAGTTAGATGCAATTTTATTTTAATCCTCCACTTTGTTCAGTTCTTTTCGTTTCTTGTCCCTTTCTTCTAATGATGGCATAAGTCTGTATGAATACAAATCTTAATATAAATCATACCTTCTCAAACCTACACATTGTTTCTTGTCCCTTTCTTCAAGTGATGGCATAATTCTTGTAGATATCAGGTTTGGAATAACTCTTTTTCCTGACCATAAAATTTACATACACTCTCATTCCAATATTGGGACGCAACAGAACATTAAACAACTGTTTTCAAGTCCAAAGCTCTATTGGCTGCAAAAAAACAAATATTATATTTAAAAAAAATCGATCAACATTAAAAAAAGATTCAAAATCCCGTAGTTTTACAACTTTAAATAAGTTTATCTGATAATATAACAGGTAAACCAAAGCCATATTACCACTAGTGGTCATTCCTATTTTCTAAAAGAAAAGGGCAAGTGCAAGATGCTAAAAAAGATTTTTATTACAATGTTCAACTGCCATGTTAATTTCTTATTTCAAAATCACCTGAACAATATCTAAATTATGTTGATCAGGTTAATAATAAGGACATATGTGATAAAGTTGGATCTCTATCTAGCTGACAAGTTGTAGCCACAAAGGTTTTAAATAGAGATATGTAATGGTTCACATTAATGAAATGTGCCAAGAGTTTCAGAATCTACAACATGAAAGCCAAATAATGATAACAGTTTAATTTAGGTTTGCTCATCTAACAAATCTATAGAGAGGGATTGACTTATTTGAATGCTTCTTATGTGAACTTCACTGGACTCTTATGATATTAAGTTTTCTAAATCCTATTTTTGTTCTACTCAGGTTGGTTCTTCTTCATCCCACCTTGTGGAAGTTGTTGTTGTTTTTGTTGCTGTTGTCTGGTTTGTTGGCCCTGACTTTGCTGCTCTCACCGGCCTTGTCTTCAACGAAGGTATTTTATATTTTGCTTATTCAACGAAGATATTTTATATTTTGCTTATTCATGTCATAAAGCATCCAAAGATAAAAGAACATACTTCTCTACTTCGTAGCCTTCAAGTAGATTACTCTAGATTGGCCAACTAACCACAAATGTTCTTTGGATCATACATATCACTCTCAAAAACATATAAATTTCCTGCATTTAGGGGTAGACTTTGCTCATGTGATCATCTATTAATAAACTAGGTATTCGATGAAATGAAACATAGTGTAATTATTGTCACATCCTTAAGCTCTTACTTTTATTCCTTGCTGTAGATAAGCTTTCTTGCTTAGAACACATGGTTGCCACCTATCTTGAATAATTATCTATATATATGGAACTATGCTGAGACTTGTAGCTTTGAACTATTTGAGGAGATAGACGAAGAACTAGTGTGTTCATTCTAGTTGTTTCAACTCTCTTTCAAATTCTTTGTACTTTTAGTTTTTGAATAAATTTTAAAATCTTACTGTTTATGAGGACATTCATTAACTATATCTCTATCACTTTAGATCTTCTGAACAAGTTGGCATGTGGTTGGTTATTTTGTTATTCTTGCGTGTCAATATGTTGGGCTTCTTTTGTGTCAATTTGTTTATGAGGACATTCATTGACAGTAGCTCTATCACGTATGTATCGATTGTTTCTGCATGACCAACCTGTCACTGATAGGTTTACTAAATTCTTTTTTCTGTGTGTGTGTGCTGAAGTTTAACTAATTTTTGCTCAAAATTCTATTTTCACCATTGTGTTTTGTATACCTGAGATCACAATTCCTTTCTTTATACAATTTTTGACAAATTGATGTGGGGATTGGATTCACTTATTTCGGTGTCATAGAATTTTCTTAGGTAAAATATAAGATACAATCGAGTAGAATGAAGTAATGTCTTCAATTTTGCTCATTTTGTGGTTTCAAAGAGGGAAGTTGTTGTACTATTATACCCGCTTAGCCCATCTAACACCCTCTTTTGTGGTTTCAAGGAGGGAAGTTGTTGTATTGTTATGTCTTCCCACACCAAACATCATTCTCTTCTTGTCATTACCATTTCTACATGCCACTTCTTTAATTTTGCTCATTTTGCAACTGCTGCTTCGCCCTCTATTTATTTTTTCAAATTTTGTATTGCTGGTAATATTTTTCAGGTTATATCTTGAGGTGAACTTATCTGTAATTTAAGATAACAAACAATTTTGCTCGTACTAGGACATAATGAAGCACTGTTTAGGAGGGCTCAGTTGAAGGCCCTTGTAACAATTCATAACCAAGAGGTAAACCAATATATATTGAAATAGGGTGGTATGTAAAGTTGTAAACTTTTATACACCACTTCAAAGATGTATTTGAACACCTAGAATCACCATTTTAATCCGTAATCTATTGACTCCCTTTTGTTGTTAGGCTGGAAAAGGTGGTGAGCTCACACATGATGAGACAACAATTATCAGTGGAGCATTAGATTTAACTAAGAAGGTATGGAAAATTAGCTAGCACTTGGAGGAAACTTAGCATCTTCACGTGCATAAAATATTTGAATTTATCTTATGACTTGTATCCACTTCCATCACCCTGTTTTTGGCAAGTGTTTCAGGCTGCCGCTTTAAAATTTGTCAAAAATCAGTAAATTGATATTTTGCCCTTGAAAATGAAAGGTATAAGGTTAAATCATTTTCGCATGATGCTCATGTAATTACATCATTAACGAACCCTTACTGCTTTTCTTTTCTAGACAAAGCCCTATTAAATTTATGCTTACTCAAAGGAAAGCCAACTATGCTTTTCTGGGACGTTGTTCTTTCCTTATTTAGCGTTGTTTATTTTAGCTGAAGATGTTACTCTGCCAGGGCTACATCCCTACATTACATATGTATTTTGAATATTGTAATTTGCTCATTCTTATTCTGTTAGTATGTTCATAATATTCTTCTTTAAAACCGAGCAGACGGCTCAGGAGGCTATGACACCCATTGAATCAACATTCTCGTTAGACGTCAACTCAAAATTGGACCGGTAAGAACTGAAATATCTGTTGGCCTTATATTTTTTTATATTGTCTTATATAGACAAATTCTCTGGTAAGAACTGAAATATCTGTTGTCCATGTTTATAAAATGAAAAATCATACAAGATATAGTTTCAAAAGTCTAGTCTAATTGATCTTGATTGAACCAAAGACGATATTACATACATATTCTTTATTTTGTCCATACCAAAAATTAGTAGTGTGCTTCTTTTTTGTGTAATAGTCAAATTTAGTTGTTCATAAATATTGTCTGTTAATGTGTAATAATTATTTAGATGATATATCTGTCTGTTACAGGGAGGCAATGGGGAAAATTATGGCGCTTGGTCATAGTCAAGTTCCTGTGTACTCTAGAAATCCAAAGAATATAATTGGACTTCTCCTGGTGAGTTTTCTTTATCTCAAGGTTTATTGTTTTGCTCCTACGCTCATCTGGAATTCTATTATACTTACCTTGAAACCCTAACAATAGTCTTTTTGTAGTACTAATCACAACAACCTTGCTACTTGACAGGTGAAAATTACTGCATGCCTGCATGTACCTAATGCTATATGCTTATATGAGTGAGAACTGAGGAGTGAATCATATGTACTTAATGGGTGGAAAAGAATGAAAGATCGTTAGCAAGCATGTGGTACCACTAACTGAAAGTGGCAGGAAATTTACATTGCATTGTGAATGATAGTTTATAGTGAAATAATTGTGGCAAAATCTCAATCTTATCCCAGGTAAAAACTCTTCTGACTGTTCGACCTGAAACTGAGACCCCCGTGAGTGCAGTTTCAATTCGGAAAATCCTAAGGTAACAACCATGCTTTTTCTGATTGGCATGATGATGAAATTTGTTATTGATTATTATAAGGCTTAATTTTGACAAGGTACCAGGCGATATGCCTCTATATGACATTTTGAATGAATTTCATAAGGGTCACAGTCATATGGCAGCTGTACTGAAGGCCAAGCCCAAGAACACCAACCCACCAACTATCATTGATGTTGAAAATTCTGAGGACGCATATGCTTTGCTCATTTTGCAACTACATGCCATTTCTACAGAACATCTTCATAAACCGCGCAAGGAGTGGCTCGAGTTTGTGGAGCCTCTCATTCAAGAATGCATCGACATTGACTGACTTGCCTAGCTTAGTTTTCCATGTAAAGATCATCGGTAAAAAGTGTTTGTTATCTTTTGTTTAAGATATATAATCTACTTTCAGAACAGTAGAAAGTGGTTTGTTTTTTGATGTTACTTTCGGATTTTATGATTGAAATAGTAATAACATGATAAGTTTTCTTATGTATTTTAGTTTAATATTATTTATTTACTGATTAATAATTTTGGCTAAGTACAATATGTATTGTGTAATTTAAGGAGGTGTCAAGTTAGCTATTTTTCATTTTAAATATAATAAATTACGGTTAAAAAATTACCACGGTTTTATGTAGAAATCAGGGAATAAAATTTTAAAAACTGATAAAAATATAACCCGGTTATTATACTAAAACCTCCGCAAATAACCAATTTTTTTCCGACTTTTACCCCGGTTTTTTAAAATAACCGGGGTAAAAGTCGAACCCCGGTTGTTTAAAATAACCGGGGTAAAAGTCGGACCCCGGTTATTAAAAAACCGGGGCCCGAAAATACTAACTCGGTGACATTTACCGGGTTGCGAACTGTCGGACCTTGCTCCCGTTAACCACGCTTCCTTAACCGGGTTCTCATGTACAAAATAACCGGGGTCTAGGGGGTATTTGTACTAGTGTCATGGGCTCGACTTCTCCTATAGTTCTTTCATCATATCATTCATGATGCATTCCTCTTTTTATGTTGGTTGATGACCTAATTGAACTCCTCTATCAAGAGAAGGAGACAATTTCCCGTAATCTCGCTCTCCAAGCCACTCCGTAGACTACAGCCCTACCTAATTTCCCATCGTCGGCCCCTTCAGCTAACGCTGCCTCTCAAACCTATGGAAGATCCAACAACTCTCAAAGATATGGATCCTCTTCTGGCTCTCACAATCATGATTATCGCAACAGGAGGCTCGCAATCAAGATTCCCGCAAGCAGGATTCCCGCAACCAAGACAACAAGCGTTGACGCCCTCATTGCCAATTGTGCAACAAACATGGCCATGAATCAAATTAGGCGGATTTCCCTTCTCACCTCTCTAACCCTCGAGACCAACCAAAACAGGCTAATGTTAATCAGTACAATCAACCCGTCTGCTATGGATCCGTCATGATATTTTGACATGGGAGCAACAGATCACGTCACCCCGGATCTTCGAAAACTCAACATAGTAGATGATTATGTCGGCATCGACAAGCTACAAGTTGGAAACGGTAACCATCTGTCCATTTTGCATATCAGGTCTTGTGTTTTTCATAATCTAAAATTGCCTAGCGTTCTTATTGTCCCTAAGCTCACAAAGCATTTGATTAGTGTCTTTAAATTATGTCGTGATAACAATGTCATGATGGAATTCTTGCCTAATTTATGCCGTGTTAAGAACTTTCAGGGCCAAATAATCATCCAAGGGGACGTTAGTAATGGACTCTATAGACTGCCCTCTCCATCATCCGTCACAAAAACGACCATGGCCCTCACAAGTGTTCACTCTTCCCTCCACCGGTGGCATTGTCGGCTTGGGCATCCAAATGAAACAACTTTAAGGCGTTTAGTTTCTCAATTTCATCTTCCCATTTCTACTAATAAGTTTCCGGATATTTGTGACTCTTGTCAATTGGGCAAGAGCCATCATTTTCACTTCCTTCAATTACATGTCATTTCTCTTAAACCTTTTGTTTTAATTTCTTCTGATGGGGTCTATCTCCCGAATTTTCTTTAAATGGCAATAGGTACTTTGACTTGTTTATTGATGAATGCACTAAGTTTGTTTGAATATATTTCCTCTCTCACAAATCGCGGGTACTTCCGACCTTTGTGTAATTTTGCACAATGGTTTAAACCCAATTTTCTTGTAATATGAAAAGTCTCCAATCCGATTGGGGCGGCGAATATCGAAATGTATCCACATTCTTACAATCTTGTGGCATAACTCAGAATATCTTGACCATATACACAAGAACAAAATGGTGTCGTGGAAAGACAAAACCGTATTATTGTTGAGAAGGGTCTCATCCTCTTGGCTCAGTCCTCTACTCCTAAAATCTTTTGGGAATATGCCTTCAAAATAACCACCTACCTCCACAATCGCACTATCTCCCTGAACCACGAACACAATTCTTCATATCAATTGTTGTTAAAAAATAATCATGAATATGGTTTTTTAAAAACATTTGGTTGCTTGTGTTACCCATTCCTCCGTCCTTACAATAAAAATAAAATGGATTTCCGGTCTCTTCCTTGCATTTTCATTGGATATAGCTCGACTCACAAAGGCTATCTTTGCTTTCACAAATAAACTTTTCGAATCTACATCGCCCGACATGTTGTTTTCAATAAGGATTCATTTCCCTATGCAACACCCACCAAATATTGCTCCTGTCCACCTTCACAACCCGTTCCCTCTCCTGCGGCTACTGACCTATTGGGCCTTGCCTATGTAGATGAGCCTTCGCCTCCTCCAAATACCACAAGCCCACCTTCACCTACCGCCCCCACTCCCATCCCCTTGATATCAAAATCCCACAATTAGCTCTAAGGCCAAAAAAAACCCCATTGTAGTACCCTCCTACTTCCGCCTATCAACCCTCAACCAACATCCTATGATAACCCGAGCCAATACAAGCAACATCAAACCTAGAGCCCTCATATCCACCATCTCAATCAACCCTCAAACCGAACCAACAACAATGTCTCAAGCCCTTAAATCTGAGCGTTGACAATTAGCGATGAAAGAGGAATACCATGCTCTTTTGCAAAATAACACTTGGTCAATCGTTCCTCATCCTCGACATTCTAATCGTGTAGGTTGCAAATTGATTTTCAGGATAAAAGACACTCAAATGGCACTATTGATAGGTACAAAGCCTGGTTAGTTGCTGTTCGCTCCAAACGGTGTGTGCAAGCTTTAAATTTATAACCCTAGACTTAAGCTTAAAACAAGGATGCGAACCCGTAGTGTACGGGTCAATCGTAGTAAAAGCAAGAAAATTCCAGGGGTCGATCACATGGACTCGGTGAAACAAAGTCAACACGGTATGCTATGTCAATTCTAACCACAAGAGCGATTAACACAATCAAAGATGAATAAGAAGTCAATAAAGCAAACATGCAATTCTAGGGATTAAAGCATCTAGTTGTGGTTCCAACTCAAGATCTATAGATAAGCGGACAAAGCTGAGATTTTTGCGTGGGGAAGGTGTTACTAAAGTGGAGTAGATCACCGGGTAAGTCTCACTACACACTAATCCTAAACCGTAACTCCTATTACCGGGTAAGTCTCAAGGAATCAAGATAAAGAACTATAACCTCAAACTAACATACCATCTAAGGGAATAGAATCAACCTTTACCGGGTAAGTCTCAGGCTAACTCACAAAGATGGGATAGAAGCACACTCAAACCCCAATAAAGGATAAACCTTTATTACCTACACTTATGATCGTTAATACACAAACTAAGGAATTACCGGGTAAGTCTCATCCTAAGCTTGCATTGAACCAGGAAGGTGTAATAAGAATAGGATTTAGCAAACTCTAACGCTTAACTTTCTGTTTAGGTTCGGATAAGTCACCTCGGTCAGAAGAATTCCACCCCGGCCGAGATGTTCATCAACCGAACGAGATGCTTAGGGTTAAGGTTAAAGACTCGAACTTTCAGGATCCTACTGGAATCTAAGATTATTCTATCATTGTTTTTCCCACAACCTTCAGCTAATCACCCTAGAATCACACAAGGAAATTAGCCACTCATCATCATAATGAAAGTATTAAATATATATGGGAAGAAAGTGAATATTTGAACAAAGAAGAATTTAATGAAAACACTTCAATAACTGAATCAAATATCACAACAAAGCGTTCCTTGGATAGCAATCCAACAAGACAAGACAATCAATGAGGGAATTGAAGACAATCTTACAAAACCCTCCAAAAAGCTATAAAAGCTATGAAATTCAATCTTTCTTCAACCTTCAAAAAGGTTCTTCGAAACTCTCCAATTGGAGTAAGCTGCTGCTGCTGCGTATGCGGGGTGTATAACGGCCTATGCGAGATGTCCAGCTGTAAGCGGATTTTCGGTGTAGGCGTGATGATGGAATTGTGGAAATCCAACCCTTTTTATAGGAAAATAAACCTCCAAAGATAATAAATCTTAAGAAGATATCTTCCCATAAAAATAGGTAAAATATATGATTCTGCATATCTCCTTCCTTCCAGAAGCCAAGCCCAAAAATATAAGATCACTTTCCAATTTAAAAAGATTTCATCCAAGAATAAAATATTCTCGCCGCGTCCTAGGTGTTCGCCTCGGTCGAGTCGGTGTCTCTGGATCGCCTCGGTCGAGGTGAATCAATGGTCAACCGAGGTGAGTCACGACAGAATGTGAAATCTCTTGAATCTGCTCCAAAGTAAATCTTTAATCCATGGCTATGCTCCCTGGATGTAGCTCCAAATGACTCATGACTCCTTTTGCTCCTTTTCGATGCAAAACGTACCATATTACCTGCAATTACAACGAAACTAGGTGTAGACCTCGATTCTCGCAAAGGTAGATGAAATGGTAGCAAAATCACATAATGTACATACAAACATGCAGATTATGAAAGATAAAACGTCCAAACAAACCTCATAATATAGACTATAATTCATGCTATCAAAATACCCCATACTTAGCCCTTGCTTGTCCCCAAGCAAGTTCCTCATATAGAAGACAAGATAGAATGGATTATAAGTCAAGAAAATCAATGAAAAAGTCTTTCAAAAACATTTTATGGTGTGCAACTATCATAGATCACTCTAAGAGAATACTTCCTGGAATTAAAAACTCAATATGATCAAAACATTTTATAAACATAAGAAAGTTGTTCATCTTTGCATAAAATCGTAGAATGCATAATAAATCATAATTATCAAAATTAATCATGTATAATCCAGTTTAAACCGCTAAGTCAATCAACAAGCTCAAGGTCTCAAGGGCTTCCCAAAAGAAAAGGTCAAGAAACGTGTAGGGTAGGGATGTATGTAAGGTAATGTGGTGCTAGAATCCGGGAAAAGGATGAACTTCACTTCACTTTGACTTGCAACATCTTCCACCAATAAGCTTCGCTTATCTCACACTTTTTTTTTTTACTTTACTTTTTGGGATGCATGGACAGAGGTGCACAATAACCGAAGCCTAGGAAATCTGCAATCATCAATTTCTCGAGATGCATCATACCCTTGATGCACATACCATGACCCGTTAGGAATATCGCTCAATCCGACTTTGGCAAGACACAAACACCCGGCTATGTGAATGGTGCCGAGTTACTCATCTTCATGATTGACTTCCCCAAACCTAGAATTACTTTCTAGCACTTCACTTCCAGCCCACTTCTCAACTTTAACTTGCTTTCACCACTTCGCTTGCTTCCAAATTCCCGGATAGGTAAAGGGAGGCAAAAATGTATATGAGGGGCTAAGCATGATCAAGAAGAAGAAGAAGAAGAGAATGAATTGCCTTGATCTTTCCAAGAAGAAAGTGAGAGAACTTAACCTGCGGTGTCAACCTTCAAATTCAACATAATTTGGATAAAAACAAAGTATTAAACATGCTAATAATTTCAAACAAAGCATTTAGCAACTTAAACATATTATAAAACCTTTCAAACACATAAAGAATTTAAAACCAGTAGGTAAACAGAATCTTCACTGAGATCATACCCAGATAAGTAACACAAAATCGTTTTCGAAAACTTTCTGTTACGCACCTCGGTCGAGATGTTCTTGGTTCAACCGAGGTGAAGTGCCTCGTTTCGCCAGAATCTGACTCGGTCGAGGTCAAAAATTATTTTTTAAAACCATTTTATTTTATTTTATTTTTTTTCGGTTTCGACGTTTTTCTCAATCAAATAACCTGTAGGTATGCATGTATTATCAGATAATCATATAAATGCAAAAGTGAAGCATAAATAAAATATCCGATAAATGTGCGTACATCGAAATCATCAAATAAGTACATCAAAGTCATCACATAAATAAATACCCCATACTTGAGACACACTGTCCCAGTGGGTCGATATAAGTCTAAGGACAGGATACTCACCGAATATAGCTAAACTGCATGAAGGAGTAAGAAACAGCTCTCAGAAATGACCATCTCGGTTGGCGAAGCACATCTCGGTCGAGGTGTTCTAATAGTACCCGAGATGTATCTCAGTAAAGCTCGTTTCCTCAACTTCTCGAAATTTTGTTCTTCCAATGTAGCTCCTGAACTGTGATCCTTTTGGAATACCTGGTTGTTGTCTAGAGGAAAACAAAAACAAAGCAACTATTTAAACTAAACTAGAAAAGGGAGAAGAAAGCAATACCTTGGGTTGCCTCCCAAGAAGCGCTTGGTTTAAGGTCGCTAGCTGGACCATACGGCATGGGATTACTCAATGCACTTCGAATGTCGTGGAGTGCTCATCACATCCGTAAAAATCTTCCAAGAAGGTTCCGGTTCCTAACTTCACCGGCAAATGGTAAGATCTCCCACGTACAAGCTTGTACGGTTTGATTCTCACCGGAATCCTTCTAGCTTTCCTGCACTTC
Source organism: Fagopyrum esculentum (assembly GCA_033239045.1). Classification (NCBI taxonomy): domain Eukaryota; kingdom Viridiplantae; phylum Streptophyta; class Magnoliopsida; order Caryophyllales; family Polygonaceae; genus Fagopyrum; species Fagopyrum esculentum. The sequence goes on along the minus strand of BSUD01000006.1, from coordinate 25,258,768 downwards.
AATGGGACATAATCTAGCCTTGCGTCCCATCCTTTCCTGGATCGAGAAAATAGTTTCTCGAGAATCATAGCAGCTTCCCCATCTATAGCTTGGGGATGGTACAGGGTCCTGAGCATGCGAGGGACCCCATACTTGAACAAATAACACTTCGTTGCCTTAGCGGTGAAGCGCTTGTTAACTTCACTCCTTATAATCCAAGGAGCATCTTCCTCCAACAATTTCAAGAGAGATTTCATCTTGATCTTAGGAGGTTCTTTCGGAAGAGACCTCCAACTCTCCGGTGCTTTCCTGAAAAATTCAGAAATATTAATAGGGAATTCAAATGAAGTAGGAGAATGTACCTTGCAAAGTTCTCCAAGGTTTGAGACAAGTTTCATGCTGGGTTGATAATCCACACACGAAATCTCTCTCAGTTCAGATGGTCTTTCTTCCACCTTGACCACAATCTCAGTAATTTGGCCAAAGTCTTTTGCATCTGCCTTTTCCGGTTCGGCAAGTTCTTCTTTCATCTCGACCGAGGTCACTTCCACCTTGACCGAGGTCTCAACAGTCAGATCGAGATCTTCCACATCTTCTACCTCAAAAGCTTCAGGAGAAACTTCTGGTTTGACTGGAGGTATGCTCGAAACGTGCAACACTTCCTTATGCTCCTCTTCTGGCTTAGCATAGGATAGGGTGCTTTCCTTGAGCTCCGTCACCTTCTTCATCAACTTCTCCAACCTAGATTCGAGAGAGTCTTCAAGAGGTTGCTCATAAGTCTTTCTAGGGACATTCTTCTCATCCCATATCGCAAGTTCACGCTGAATGGCTTCTTCTCTTTCCCATTCATTGTTGAACCAATAGAAGGAGTACTTTTCCTCCAAGTATTCATAATAATCTGCCCTAGCACTTTGTCTTGCTATCCAGGCTGGATCAAACATAGCCATCAGAAATCCTGAAAACTACAAAACTCATAGAAAGAGTAGTTAGTAGCAATAGGGGCAAGCGCCCCGAAAGCAAACCGTACCGGCTCGGTCTAGACCAAGTCCCCGGCAACGGCGCCAAAAACTTGTTCGCTCCAAACGGTGTGTGCAAGCTTTAAATTTATAACCCTAGACTTAAGCTTAAAACAAGGATGCGAACCCGTAGTGTACGGGTCAATCGTAGTAAAAGCAAGAAAATTCCAGGGGTCGATCACATGGACTCGGTGAAACAAAGTCAACACGGTATGCTATGTCAATTCTAACCACAAGAGCGATTAACACAATCAAAGATGAATAAGAAGTCAATAAAGCAAACATGCAATTCTAGGGATTAAAGCATCTAGTTGTGGTTCCAACTCAAGATCTATAGATAAGCGGACAAAGCTGAGATTTTTGCGTGGGGAAGGTGTTACTAAAGTGGAGTAGATCACCGGGTAAGTCTCACTACACACTAATCCTAAACCGTAACTCCTATTACCGGGTAAGTCTCAAGGAATCAAGATAAAGAACTATAACCTCAAACTAACATACCATCTAAGGGAATAGAATCAACCTTTACCGGGTAAGTCTCAGGCTAACTCACAAAGATGGGATAGAAGCACACTCAAACCCCAATAAAGGATAAACCTTTATTACCTACACTTATGATCGTTAATACACAAACTAAGGAATTACCGGGTAAGTCTCATCCTAAGCTTGCATTGAACCAGGAAGGTGTAATAAGAATAGGATTTAGCAAACTCTAACGCTTAACTTTCTGTTTAGGTTCGGATAAGTCACCTCGGTCAGAAGAATTCCACCCCGGCCGAGATGTTCATCAACCGAACGAGATGCTTAGGGTTAAGGTTAAAGACTCGAACTTTCAGGATCCTACTGGAATCTAAGATTATTCTATCATTGTTTTTCCCACAACCTTCAGCTAATCACCCTAGAATCACACAAGGAAATTAGCCACTCATCATCATAATGAAAGTATTAAATATATATGGGAAGAAAGTGAATATTTGAACAAAGAAGAATTTAATGAAAACACTTCAATAACTGAATCAAATATCACAACAAAGCGTTCCTTGGATAGCAATCCAACAAGACAAGACAATCAATGAGGGAATTGAAGACAATCTTACAAAACCCTCCAAAAAGCTATAAAAGCTATGAAATTCAATCTTTCTTCAACCTTCAAAAAGGTTCTTCGAAACTCTCCAATTGGAGTAAGCTGCTGCTGCTGCGTATGCTATAAACCCTGATCGACGGTATAGCGTGATGATGGAATTGTGGAAATCCAACCCTTTTTATAGGAAAATAAACCTCCAAAGATAATAAATCTTAAGAAGATATCTTCCCATAAAAATAGGTAAAATATATGATTCTGCATATCTCCTTCCTTCCAGAAGCCAAGCCCAAAAATATAAGATCACTTTCCAATTTAAAAAGATTTCATCCAAGAATAAAATATTCTCGCCGCGTCCTAGGTGTTCGCCTCGGTCGAGTCGGTGTCTCTGGATCGCCTCGGTCGAGGTGAATCAATGGTCAACCGAGGTGAGTCACGACAGAATGTGAAATCTCTTGAATCTGCTCCAAAGTAAATCTTTAATCCATGGCTATGCTCCCTGGATGTAGCTCCAAATGACTCATGACTCCTTTTGCTCCTTTTCGATGCAAAACGTACCATATTACCTGCAATTACAACGAAACTAGGTGTAGACCTCGATTCTCGCAAAGGTAGATGAAATGGTAGCAAAATCACATAATGTACATACAAACATGCAGATTATGAAAGATAAAACGTCCAAACAAACCTCATAATATAGACTATAATTCATGCTATCAAAATACCCCATACTTAGCCCTTGCTTGTCCCCAAGCAAGTTCCTCATATAGAAGACAAGATAGAATGGATTATAAGTCAAGAAAATCAATGAAAAAGTCTTTCAAAAACATTTTATGGTGTGCAACTATCATAGATCACTCTAAGAGAATACTTCCTGGAATTAAAAACTCAATATGATCAAAACATTTTATAAACATAAGAAAGTTGTTCATCTTTGCATAAAATCGTAGAATGCATAATAAATCATAATTATCAAAATTAATCATGTATAATCCAGTTTAAACCGCTAAGTCAATCAACAAGCTCAAGGTCTCAAGGGCTTCCCAAAAGAAAAGGTCAAGAAACGTGTAGGGTAGGGATGTATGTAAGGTAATGTGGTGCTAGAATCCGGGAAAAGGATGAACTTCACTTCACTTTGACTTGCAACATCTTCCACCAATAAGCTTCGCTTATCTCACACTTTTTTTCTTTTACCCTTTTTTTTTTTTTTACTTTACTTTTTGGGATGCATGGACAGAGGTGCACAATAACCGAAGCCTAGGAAATCTGCAATCATCAATTTCTCGAGATGCATCATACCCTTGATGCACATACCATGACCCGTTAGGAATATCGCTCAATCTAGGGATGTCGATGGGTCGGATATGGGTCGGGGAGTACCATATTCATCCCCATCCCCGTTTAGTATAATGCCCCCCGTCCCCATCCCCATACCCGTTCGGGTATTGAAAATCGTCCCCATCCCCGTCCCCGTCGGATATTCGTCCTCATCGGGGAATCCCCGTCCCCGTTTAATTTTTCTCATTTTAAAGTTTTAGAAGTTTTCCCCGCAAAATTCTCCATCTATGTCGGATATTCGTCCCCATCCGGGAATTCTCCGTCCCCATATTTTGTCCTCAAGTGTATTTAGCTTTTTCGAATACTTTTTAAACATAGTAAGTGTGGCTAAATCAAATCCATATTATGGATTTAAATGATGACTTGACATGAATAATCATTGTGGCATGTATTCAATACTAGTTCTCAATGCAACAGATACTACATTATATGAAGTGGTGATGTTGTTATGTATATATGCTCATCCCTGTAGGTAGTAGTTACGCAACGTGCACCCCAACGCCTTGATAGTCATTCCTTACAATTGTTAACAATTGCTTTTGCAATTTACTCTAAGGAAGGGATTATTTTGTTGCAGTGTTGCACCCCTTCATCAAATTCAGCGCGCATTTAATTGCTCTCAATCACCACTATCTAATCTCATGAAAAAAGAAAAGACCTTAGAAATCTACAAATAAAACCAATAACAGTAGAAAAAGAACTATTCATAACTGCAAAATCAAAATATGTTGGAATTCAATGTCTAATCTCATGAAAAATAACAGACCCTAAAACCTACAAATAAAACCAATAATGGTAGAAAGAACAATTCATAACTGTTCTCAACCATCACTACCACAAACACCATTAACATGCCCATCATAATAGGTTAGCACTTACTTCACTTAGCATTAGCATAATTTACATATATAATAATCATACTAAAATATAACCTTAAAATATTTTTTAAAATACATTTTTGTGCAAGTAGGATTGTAGGAATGAGTATGATCCTCTTAATTCTTACAAGCATAAAAGTGTATATAGTTTGAAATTTAAAAATCATCGGCAATTTAAATTTAAACACAGTTTCTGAATTAAATTTCAATTAAACTTGTACTACAATGATAGTCTAAAATAAACACAATTTTATTTTGTGTTCCCCGTCGGATCCCCACCGAGTTCCCCGTCGGGGTCCCCCACCGAGTTTTCCGCCGGGTTCCCCGTCGGGGTTCCCCGTCGGGTTCGGGTTCGGATCGGGGAGCGGGGAGAATACCCCTATCTTCATCCCCGTCCCCATACCCAAGCGGGGAATCAATTTTTAACCCATCCCCGTCCCCGTACCCGTTTAAAATCCTCATCCCCATCCCCATGACGGGTAATACCCACGAATTTCGGGGAATCCCCAACCCATTGACACCCCTAGCTCAATCCGACTTTGGCAAGACACAAACACCCGGCTATGTGAATGGTGCCGAGTTACTCATCTTCATGATTGACTTCCCCAAACCTAGAATTACTTTCTAGCACTTCACTTCCAGCCCACTTCTCAACTTTAACTTGCTTTCACCACTTCGCTTGCTTCCAAATTCCCGGATAGGTAAAGGGAGGCAAAAATGTATATGAGGGGCTAAGCATGATCAAGAAGAAGAAGAAGAAGAGAATGAATTGCCTTGATCTTTCCAAGAAGAAAGTGAGAGAACTTAACCTGCGGTGTCAACCTTCAAATTCAACATAATTTGGATAAAAACAAAGTATTAAACATGCTAATAATTTCAAACAAAGCATTTAGCAACTTAAACATATTATAAAACCTTTCAAACACATAAAGAATTTAAAACCAGTAGGTAAACAGAATCTTCACTGAGATCATACCCAGATAAGTAACACAAAATCGTTTTCGAAAACTTTCTGTTACGCACCTCGGTCGAGATGTTCTTGGTTCAACCGAGGTGAAGTGCCTCGTTTCGCCAGAATCTGACTCGGTCGAGGTCAAAAAATTTTTTAAAACCATTTTATTTTATTTTATTTTTTTTCGGTTTCGACGTTTTTCTCAATCAAATAACCTGTAGGTATGCATGTATTATCAGATAATCATATAAATGCAAAAGGGAAGCATAAATAAAATATCCGATAAATAAAATACATCAAAGGTGGTCAAATAACATACATCACGTAGTCAAATAAGTACAAATACCCCATACTTGAGACACACTGTCCCAGTGGGTATAATAAAACGTCTAAACATGAGAGTACTCACCGGATAAAAGCCGAACTGCATAAAAGAAAATAAAGAAAATTCTGCAGCTCCTCAATAGTCTCGATCCGGTGGTGGTGCATATGGATACTGAGTCGGATCGTAAGGATGGCCCATGACACGCTCGAACTGAAGCTGGGTCATGATGTGCTGATGGTGCTGCCGCTCCTGCATCTCGCGGATATCCAGCGATAGTGCAGCGTATGAGTCGATAACCTGATCTGTCAGGTCATCGATCCGTCGGTGAGCAGCTCGATCTCTCACTCCGCGCCTCCTGCGTCTAGCAGGTCTGACTGGAGAAGTCTCAGCTGGTGCCGGCTCAGTATCCTCCTCATCGTCCAAATCTATAATAGGTGGCGCGCTCGTCCCAGCAGTATCTGTCCCTGTATCCATCGGGACGCCACCGTCTCTCTCATCCATTGTCTCCTCATCGTCGTCGTCCTCCTCCTCCTCAGCTGTAGCAGGGGCAGCTGCTGCCTCTCTGTGATCCTCCATCAGTGTATCCCAAGCTGTCTGCCAGAAATGCGGATCAAAGACTGTGAACTGTGCAGACCACCTGATGCCCTGTGGTGCGGTCAACTCCCATGGCATAGCGACGTAGGGTGTAGTCAGTCCTCGGGGAACCAGAATCCTCCGAGTGATCATCTCCTGTAGTCCGAGCGGCTTGGCAGCCGCCACCATAGTACACCTACTCAGATCCATATCCTGATACCTAGCGATATGATTCACTATCCCACCACAGCATATATCTCCCTTCCCTTTGGCCTTGATCCTGTGCAGATCCTCTGCCAGCATCAATCCAAAGTCGGGGAATCCACCTGTAACCATGCAGTATAAAGCAAAGAGCTCCCCCTGTCGGACCTTCTGGGGCGTCTCAGTACGCGCCAGAAGTGTCTCGCTGAAGATCATGTGGGCTAATCGAAAAGCTAGATGGAAGATAAGCTTCTCCCTGGAATCACCAGCGCGCCACCTATCTGCATGCTCCACAACATAAGCAATCTGGCCCCAGAACTCTCTAGCTACGGCTCGGGTCGGGAAGTCTACAGCAGTGGGGGCAGGGAAGCCAAAGATATCTCTCCAGTGATCTAGGGGTACTAAGAAGTTCCGGTTCATCAACCGGTACTTCACAGCTCTCTCTGTGGGGAGGTAAGTGAAGGAGCTAACAAACTCAAGGGTCGGCTCTAAGTAAGCTGGGGCTCGGATCTCAGTAAACTGATCCAGCCCAACTGTGGTGATCATCCTCCTAAGATCTCCATCAACGTGGAGACAGTCAAAAGCAGAAATGTCCAGAAATCTAGGTGCGATCACTGGACGGCTAGCAATACGCTCATAATCTACCCGGTGTCTCTCGTGGATCATCGGGATAGAAGGTCTGGGTGAGGAAGAAGAAGGGGAAGGAGAGGATCTATCTCTAAGGGCTAATAACCTGTCAGAACTCATCTTTAATCAACACTGTCAGGCTACCTCGGTCACTGACAAACTTCAAGAATCACCTCGGTCGAGGTGCAGGTCGACTGGACCGAGGCGAAGACAGTCGCGATTCCAACTCTCAGAAATTCAGTTCTTTTCCCCCTAAAATCATTACAAATGCTTCCTAAGGGGTACTTACGCTTTTCCTCAACAGATTCAAGGGCAACCAAAGCCCAAATCGAAGTAAACGAACGAGTTAGGGTTTCGATCGTTTTTACCTCGTTCCGGCCGATTCACTCGAATTTCTTGCAGATCTGCAGTTGCAATAGGACCCTCTACTCTTTAATTGCAGTTTGGAAGCGGAAATCTTCGAAAACGAGCGAGAAACGAAGGAAGCGAGGTAGGTCTGTCGCCGCGGTCGAGGAAGGTAAATAAAAAGTGAAAAGTAATTTTCCCCCCTTTTATACTGTTACTGGATCTGCTGTCACCTCGGTCGAGATGGTCTCGACTGGACCGAGGTGGTACGGACCGAGGTGGTTCCGCAGGAACCCTAGTCGCCTCGGATGCTCAAGAATCAACTCGGTCGAGGTGCTCTGACAATAACCGAGGTGCTATGTCTTCTCAAAATCTCGAACTTCTGTCCTTCCAGTTGTGCTCCTCCTTAGATATTCCCTGTTGTTTGTCCAGAACGCCAAAAACAAAGCAAAGCAAAGCAAAAACGAAAACTATCTAAGCCAGACTAGAAAACGGGAAAAGAAAGCAATACCTTGGGTTGCCTCCCAAGAAGCGCTTGATTTAAGGTCGCTAGCTGGACCATGATGCGTCTCAAAGGAGGTATATTGATGCAACCTCCTCAACCGGCGTTTCCGGTTGGTACTTCTTAAGTCTATGACCGTTGACCTTGAAGCTTCCGCTAGTTTCGCCCCATATCTCAACTGCACCATGAGGGAAAACATGTTTCACAATATAAGGTCCGGTCCATCTAGATTTCAACTTACCTGGAAAAAGGCGGAGGCGGGAGTTGAAGAGTAGAACTAAGTCTCCTTCGTTAAGCTCCTTTGGAACGATACGCTTGTCATGCCATCTCTTCGTCCTTTCCTTGTAGATTTTGGCATTCTCATAAGCGTTCAAACGCAGCTCCTCCAGCTCGTTAAGTTCCAATAGTCGCTTCTCGCCAGCCTCCTTGATGTCGAAATTCAACCATTTGATCGCCCAATACGCCTTGTGTTCCAATTCGAAGGGCAAATGGCAAGACTTCCCATATACTAAATTATAAGGAGTGGTACCTATGGGAGTCTTGAATGCGGTCCTGTACGCCCAAAGAGCATCGTCCAGTTTCATGGACCAATCCTTCCTTGTTCTAGAGACGGTCTTTTCCAAAATTGCCTTGATTTCTCTATTCGAGATCTCGACCTGTCCACTAGTTTGAGGGTGATAAGCGGTTGATACCTTGTGGGTTACCCCATACTTCGATAGAAGTGCCTTAAACTTCCGGTTGATGAAATGCGTTCCTCCATCGCTAATGATGATGCGTGGAGTTCCAAATCGTGGAAAGATAGTTCTATTTAAGAACTTCACAACCACCTTGGCGTCGTTAGTGGGAGAAGCAATGGCTTCAACCCATCTAGAGACGTAATCAACTGCAAGGAGAATGTAGAGGTTTCCTCCGGAGGATGGGAAAGGTCCCATGAAGTCAATTCCCCATACATCAAAGATTTCCACTTCTTGGATGTTATTAAGTGGCATCTCGTTTCTCCTTGATAAATTCCCTGTTCTTTGGCATGCATCACAAGAGACAACGAAAGATTGCACATCCTTAAATAATGTAGGCCAAAAGAAATCGGAACGCAATACCTTAGCGCATGTTTTATCAGTGCTGGCATGCCCTCCACAAGGAAGTGAATGACAATGCCTTATGACGCTATTAACTTCATCTTCCGGAATGCACCTTCGAAGCATCCCATCCGGTCCGCGCTTGAATAGCAGCGGCTCATCCCAGTAGTAATGTCGTACTTCCTTGAAGAATCTCTTCTTTTGAAAGTACGTCAATCCGGGCGGTGTTTCCTGGCAAACAAGATAATTCACAATATCAGCATACCAAGGACCTTTATTATCAGAAAGTCGGTGGAGGGAATGGTCCGCCAACAGTGGATGAATGTCAGAGAAGGGAGTAAGAAAATTGTTATTCTCAGCAATCTCAGTAGACATCATCTCGCCATCGACCTCGGTCGAGGCGCATAAGCGTTGACCGAGATGTTCTTCGGTCGCCTCGCTCAGTCCAGAAAGTGCCTCGGTCGAGGTACCGCTACTGGATCCGAGACTGGAGATCCTCGTCTCTTGGATTAGCTTCTCAGTTTTAGCTCCTGGATTCTCTTTCAGTGCCTTCAAGCTCCGTATATCTGCATCACAAGAAGCATCTATACCTTCCTCCATTAAACTGAAGCTAATAACTCTTTCGAGTGGATCGTTAATAAGGATAGAGCTCACCAACTCTCTTGATTCTTCTTCATCGTAGATGTTGAAGATATCATCAGTTAGTTGCTCCCCTTTCATGGCCGCAAGTAGTGCGAACTCCACCTCATCTCCACCAACGTTGAATTTCAACTTGGCGTTCTTGCAATCCACATTGCAACCCGAAGTTGCTAGAAATGGCCTCCCGAGAATAATAGGGACATGATAATCTGCGGGAATGTCAAGTACAACAAAATCTATAGGTAGATAGAAGTTACCTAACTTGACCGAAACGTCTTCCAAAATGCGCACGGGATGGGTAATGGAGCGGTCCGCCATGTAAAGTCGAATCTTGACCGGCTTGGGCTCTCCAAGACCGATCTTAGTGCATAGCTCCAGCGGGATGATGCTCACGCTGGCTCCTAGATCACAAAGGGCTTCACAAGTGACATCCCCAACTTGAATGGGAATGCAAAATGAGCCGGGATCTCTTAACTTAGGTGGCATCTTTTCCTTCATGATCTTGATAAGCTCCGAAGATTTAGATGTCATCCTAACTTCACCAACATCCTCCAGCTTCCTCTTCCTTGATAAGATTTCTTTTAAGAACTTCCCATAGGCGGGCATACCTAAGATAGCATCAAGGAAAGGAATATTAATATGTAGCTTATTCATTAAGTCAAGAAACTTACCAAAGTGCTTGTCTAGATGTGCTCTGGCTTTGGACTGAGGGAATGGAAGTGGTGGCTTATATGCAGAAGGTGGAACATAAGTTTCTGTCGTTCCTCCTGCTTTCTGTTGCTCTGCCTCGGTCGGCATCTCGGTCGAGGTGTTCTTCGACTGGATCTGGACCGAGGTGGTCTGCGTCGAGCGAGGTACTGGATCTGCAGTTTTAAGTCCACTCCTCGTCGTTATGGCCATGCATTGGCCCTTAGGGTTAGTTTCCGTCTTCGCTGGAAGCTTCCCTGGATCTCTTGGCGCTTCATTCGCCCTATTAGCAATTTGTTGTTCGAGGGACTTTTGGGCCCTCGAAAATGAAGTCATAGAATTCTCCATAGCGCTAAGCTTGATCAAGATTGCCTCCAGAACTGCGTCTTTCTTTTCTGGCTGGGACGAACTTGATCCTTGCCCTTGACTTTTCAATGGAGAAGAAGAAGAAGAAGGGGAGGAGAGGAAAGGGTTAGAGGAATCATTAGAGTTGGAGTTTGAATAATTGTTACCGTAGTTTTGGTTATTCGCCCTCTAGTTGTTGCTATTGGATCCTCTATTGTTGTTGTTGTAGTTGTTGTTTCGGGGACCGTTGTTGTTGTTACGGTACCCGTTATTGTTGTTGTTCTTTTGCCCTGACTCTTCCTTCTTAGTTTGAGCCATCAAGAGCTCCTTCAATTGCTTTACGTCATTTCTTCAACGACGCGAGTTGATTGTTGTTGGATTGAGTCTCTTGAAAGTTGACTCTTTTAACTCCACCTTCAGCTCCTTGGTGGGTATATTTCTCCATGTGCAAGGCTTGCTTCTCAATGAAGTCCCAAGCCTCGTCAATCGCCATGTCCATAAAGGTACCGGCGGAGAGTAGTTGGAGATTGAACTGGGTGCTTCCGTCCAGCCCTTTGAAGTAGATCTCCAACAACTCGATCTTTGGAATCCCATGATGTGGGCAATCCAAAAGGATATCCTTGAACCGCTCCCAAGATTTGGACAAGCTCTCCTTGTCCTTCATGATGAAAGCATTGATCTTCCCTCTCATTTCAGCGGTCTTTGAGGGGGGAAAGAATTTGGTTAAGAATTCCGTAGTCATTTCCTCCCATGTGCTAATTTTTCCTGGAGGAAGAGATTGATACCAAGTAAGAGCTCTATCTTTTAAAGAAAAGTAAAAGGTCTTAGCTTGTAGTTGTTATTTTCAATTCTGGAAGGTCGCAAGGTTTCCATCAAGATCTCGTAATTTTGAAGATGTTGATGCGGTGACTCCTTCTCTAGCCCTCCGAATTGGCATTGGCGAATCATGGACAGAACTTGTGGTCGAAGTTCGTAGTCATGATCCGCTGGATCTCCTAGGTTCACCCCTGGACGCCTCAGCTGTTGATTAGGGTCCATTCTTTGACCTAGGGTTTGTGGGATTCCTGCAAGAAGAGCATCTCGGACTGGCATCCGAGGTGGAAGTACATCGGCCGGGGCGTCAGGTACTGGAATCTGCCTCGGTCGCGGGTCAACTACTGGATCCTGCATCGGTCGAGGATCAACAGGAGGATCTTCCCTCGGTCGAAGTAGAATCTGGTCTCGTATGACTGCTATCTCAGCTTCGATAGCTGCAGTCCTGGCACGATTCTCTTCTTTCTCTTGCCTTAGTTCTTCCTTACTGAGACGTAGCAGCTCTTGCGTCTCTTTTAATTCGGCCGCAAGATCGCGATCGTCTTGTTGGACCATCTTCGCTTCTCTTAAGCGTCGCTTGTATGTCTTTTCCGGTTCGGGATCGTATGGAACGATTTCCTTCCCAGTGCGGGTTCTTCGCATATACCTAAGAAAGAACCTGCAAAAGTCGTCACTCAAGTAGAGTGGTTAGATGAAACGGGGCAAGCGCCCCAAGAGCAAACCGTACCGGCTCGGTCTAGACCAAGTCCCCGGCAACGGCGCCAAAAACTTGTTCGCTCCAAACGGTGTGTGCAAGCTTTAAATTTATAACCCTAGACTTAAGCTTAAAACAAGGATACGAACCCGCAGTGTACGGGTCAATCGTAGTAAAAGCAAGAAAATTCCAGGGGTCGATCACAGGGACTCGGTGAAACAAAGTCAACACGGTATGCTATGTCAATTCTAACCACAAGAGCGATTAACACAATCAAAGATGAATAAGAAGTCAATAAAGCAAACATGCAATTCTAGGGATTAAAGCATCTAGTTATGGTTCCAACTCAAGATCTATAGATAAGCGGACAAAGCTGAGATTTTTGCGTGGGGAAGGTGTTACTAAAGTGGAGTAGATCACCGGGTAAGTCTCACTACACACTAATCCTAAACCGTAACTCCTATTACCGGGTAAGTCTCAAGGAATCAAGATAAAGAACTATAACCTCAAACTAACATACCATCTAAGGGAATAGAATCAACCTTTACCGGGTAAGTCTCAGGCTAACTCACAAAGATGGGATAGAAGCACACTCAAACCCCAATAAAGGATAAACCTTTATTACCTACACTTATGATCGTTAATACACAAACTAAGGAATTACCGGGTAAGTCTCATCCTAAGCTTGCATTGAACCAGGAAGGTGTAATAAGAATAGGATTTAGCAAACTCTAACGCTTAACTTTCTGTTTAGGTTCGGATAAGTCACCTCGGTCAGAAGAATTCCACCCCGGCCGAGATGTTCATCAACCGAACGAGATGCTTAGGGTTAAGGTTAAAGACTCGAACTTTCAGGATCCTACTGGAATCTAAGATTATTCTATCATTGTTTTTCCCACAACCTTCAGCTAATCACCCTAGAATCACACAAGGAAATTAGCCACTCATCATCATAATGAAAGTATTAAATATATATGGGAAGAAAGTGAATATTTGAACAAAGAAGAATTTAATGAAAACACTTCAATAACTGAATCAAATATCACAACAAAGCGTTCCTTGGATAGCAATCCAACAAGACAAGACAATCAATGAGGGAATTGAAGACAATCTTACAAAACCCTCCAAAAAGCTATAAAAGCTATGAAATTCAATCTTTCTTCAACCTTCAAAAAGGTTCTTCGAAACTCTCCAATTGGAGTAAGCTGCTGCTGCGTTATTTTCGGTGTATGCGGGATGATAGCGGGTCCTTGAATTGTGGAAATCCAACCCTTTTTATAGGAAAATAAACCTCCAAAGATAATAAATCTTAAGAAGATATCTTCCCATAAAAATAGGTAAAATATATGATTCTACATATCTCCTTCCTTCCAGAAGCCAAGCCCAAAAATATAAGATCACTTTCCAATTTAAAAAGATTTCATCCAAGAATAAAATATTCTCGCCGCGTCCTAGGTGTTCGCCTCGGTCGAGTCGGTGTCTCTGGATCGCCTCGGTCGAGGTGAATCAATGGTCAACCGAGGTGAGTCACGACAGAATGTGAAATCTCTTGAATCTGCTCCAAAGTAAATCTTTAATCCATGGCTATGCTCCCTGGATGTAGCTCCAAATGACTCATGACTCCTTTTGCTCCTTTTCGATGCAAAACGTACTATATTACCTGCAATTACAACGAAACTAGGTGTAGACCTCGATTCTCGCAAAGGTAGATGAAATGGTAGCAAAATCACATAATGTACATACAAACATGCAGATTATGAAAGATAAAACGTCCAAACAAACCTCATAATATAGACTATAATTCATACTATCAAAATACCCCATACTTAGCCCTTGCTTGTCCCCAAGCAAGTTCCTCATATAGAAGACAAGATAGAATGGATTATAAGTCAAGAAAATCAATGAAAAAGTCTTTCAAAAAATATTTTATGGTGTGCAACTATCATAGATCACTCTAAGAGAGTACTTCCTGGAATTTAAAAACTCAATATGCTCAAAACATTTTATAAATATAAGAAAGTTGTTCATCTTTGCATAAAATCATAGAATGCATAATAAATCATAATTATCGAAATTAATCATGTATAATCCAGTTTAAACCGCTAAGTCAATCAACAAGCTCAAGGTCTCAAGGGCTTCCCAAAAGAAAAGGTCAAGAAACATGTAGGGTAGGGATGTATGTAAGGTAATGTGGTGCTAGAATCCGGGAAAAGGATGAACTTCACTTTCACTTCAACTTGCAACATCTTCCACCAATAAGCTTTGCTTATCTCACATTTTTTTCTTTTTACTTTACTTTTTGGGATGCATGGACAGAGGTGCACAATAACCGAAGCCTAGGAAATCAGCAATCATCAATTTCTTGAGATGCATCAAACCCTTGATGCACATACCATGACCCGTTAGGAATATCGCTCAATCCGACTTTGGCAAGACACAAACAACCGGCTATGTGAATGGTGCCGAGTTACTCATCTTCATGATTGACTTCCCCAAACCTATTATTGCTTTCTAACACTTTCACTTTCAGCCACTTCTCAACTTTTGACTTGCTTTCACCACTTCGCTTGCTTCCAAATTCCCGGATAGGTAAAGGGAGGCAAAATGTATATGAGGGGCTAAGCATGATCAAGAAGAAGAAGAAGAAGAGAATGAATTGCCTTGGTCTTTCCAAGAAGAACGTGAGAGAACTTATGCTGCGGTGTCAACCTTCAAATTCAACATAATTTGGATAAAAATAAGGTATTAAACATGCCAATAATTTCAAACAAAGCATTTAGCAACTTAAACATATCATAAAACATTTCAAACATATAAAGAATTTAAATCCAGTCGGTAAACAAAATCTTCACTGAGATCATATCCAGATAAGTAACACAAATCGTTTTCGAAAACTTTCTGTTAACCCACCTCGGTCGAGATGTTCTTGGTTCAACCGAGGTGAAACACCTCGTTTTGCCAGAACTGTCCCGGTCGAGGTCAAAAATTTTTTTAAATCCATTTTTTTTTTTTCGGTTTCGACGTTTTTCTCAATCAAATAACCTGTAAGTATGCATGCAATCTCAGATAAACATATAAATGCAGAATGAAGCATAAATATGAAAATATCCGATACATCATAAGTCGAATAATACATCATTGAACACCCCATACTTGGGACACACTGTCCCAGTGGGTCAAAATAAGTCTAAGGACAGGATACTCACCGAACATAGCTAAACTGCATGAAGAAGTAAGAAACAGCTCCTAGATAAGACCATCTCGGTTGGCGAAGCACATCTCGGTCGAGGCGTTCTGACAGTACCCGAGATGTATATCAATAAAGCTCGTTTTCTAAACTTCTCGAAATTTTGTTCTTCCAGTGTAGCTCCTGAACTGTGATCCTTCCTTTTGGAATACCTGGTTGTTGTCTAGAGGAAAACAAAAACAAAGCAACTATCTAATCTAAACTAGAAAAGGGAGAAGAAAGCAACACCTTGGGTTGCCTCCCAAGAAGCGCTTGATTTAAGGTCGCTAGCTGGACCCTTCTCCATAGAATTACTCAATGTACCTTGAACACCATGGAGTGCTCATCACATCCATCATAAAATTCTTCCAAAGAGGTTCCGGTTCCTAATTTCACCGGCAAATGGTAAGATCTCCCACGTACAAGCTTGTACGGTTTGATTCTCACCGGAATCCTTCTAGACTTCCTGCACTTCAATGGGACATAATCTAGCCTTGCGTCCCATCCTTTCCTTGATCGAGAAAATAGTTTCTCGAGAATCATAGCAGCTTCCCCATCTATAGCTTGGGGATGGTACAGGGTCCTGAGCATGCGAGGGACCCCATACTTGAACAAGAGATACTTCATCGACTTAGCGGTGTAGTGTTTGCAAACTCCACTCCTTATAATCCAAGGAGCTTCTTCTTCCAACAATTTCAAGGAAGACTTCATCTTGATTTTAGGAGGTTCTTTCGGAAGAGACCTCCAACTTTCCGGTGCATTCCTGAAAAATTCAGAAATATTAATAGGGAATTCAAATGAAGTAGGAGAACGTACCTTGCAAAGTTCTCCAAGGTTTGAGACAAGTTTCATGCTGGGTTGATAATCCACACACGAAATCTCTCTCAGTTCAGATGGTCTTTCTTCCACCTTGACCACAATCTCAGTAATTTGGCCAAAGTCTTTTGCATCTGCCTTTTCCGGTTCGGCAGGTTCTTCTTTCATCTCGACCGAGGTCACTTCCACCTCGACCGAGGTCTCAACAGCCAGATCGAGATCTTCCACATCTTCTCCCTCAAAAGCTTCAGGAGAAACTTCTGGTTTGACTGGAGGTATGCTCGAAACGTGCAACACTTCCTTATGCTCCTCTTCCGGCTTAGCATAGGATAGGGCGCTTTCCTTGAGCTCCGTCACCTTCTTCATTAACTTCTCCAACCTAGATTCGAGAGAGTCTTCAAGAGGTTGCTCATAAGTCTTTTTAGGGACATTCAGTTCATCCCACATCGCAAGTTCACGCTGAATGGCCTCTTCTCTTTCCCATTCATTGTTGAACCAATAGAAGGAGTACTTCTCCTCCAAGTATTCATAATGGTCCGCCCTAGCACTTTGCCTTGCTATCCAGACTGGATCAAACATAGCCATCAGAAATCCTGAAAACTACAAAAACTCATAGAAAGAGTAGTTAGATGAAACGGGGCAAGCGCCCCAAGAGCAAACCGTACCGGCTCGGTCTAGACCAAGTCCCCGGCAACGGCGCCAAAAACTTGTTCGCTCCAAACGGTGTGTGCAAGCTTTAAATTTATAACCCTAGACTTAAGCTTAAAACAAGGATACGAACCCGCAGTGTACGGGTCAATCGTAGTAAAAGCAAGAGAATTCCAGGGGTCGATCACAGGGACTCGGTGAAACAAAGTCAACACGGTATGCTATGTCAATTCTAACCACAAGAGCGATTAACACAATCAAAGATGAATAAGAAGTCAATAAAGCAAACATGCAATTCTAGGGATTAAAGCATCTAGTTATGGTTCCAACTCAAGATCTATAGATAAGCGGACAAAGCTGAGATTTTTGCGTGGGGAAGGTGTTACTAAAGTGGAGTAGATCACCGGGTAAGTCTCACTACACACTAATCCTAAACCGTAACTCCTATTACCGGGTAAGTCTCAAGGAATCAAGATAAAGAACTATAACCTCAAACTAACATACCATCTAAGGGAATAGAATCAACCTTTACCGGGTAAGTCTCAGGCTAACTCACAAAGATGGGATAGAAGCACACTCAAACCCCAATAAAGGATAAACCTTTATTACCTACACTTATGATCGTTAATACACAAACTAAGGAATTACCGGGTAAGTCTCATCCTAAGCTTGCATTGAACCAGGAAGGTGTAATAAGAATAGGATTTAGCAAACTCTAACGCTTAACTTTCTGTTTAGGTTCGGATAAGTCACCTCGGTCAGAAGAATTCCACCCCGGCCGAGATGTTCATCAACCGAACGAGATGCTTAGGGTTAAGGTTAAAGACTCGAACTTTCAGGATCCTACTGGAATCTAAGATTATTCTATCATTGTTTTTCCCACAACCTTCAGCTAATCACCCTAGAATCACACAAGGAAATTAGCCACTCATCATCATAATGAAAGTATTAAATATATATGGGAAGAAAGTGAATATTTGAACAAAGAAGAATTTAATGAAAACACTTCAATAACTGAATCAAATATCACAACAAAGCGTTCCTTGGATAGCAATCCAACAAGACAAGACAATCAATGAGGGAATTGAAGACAATCTTACAAAACCCTCCAAAAAGCTATAAAAGCTATGAAATTCAATCTTTCTTCAACCTTCAAAAAGGTTCTTCGAAACTCTCCAATTGGAGTAAGCTGCTGCTGCTGCGTATGCTATAAACCCTAATCGACGGTATAGCGTGATGATGGAATTGTGGAAATCCAACCCTTTTTATAGGAAAATAAACCTCCAAAGATAATAAATCTTAAGAAGATATCTTCCCATAAAAATAGGTAAAATATATGATTCTACATATCTCCTTCCTTCCAGAAGCCAAGCCCAAAAATATAAGATCACTTTCCAATTTAAAAAGATTTCATCCAAGAATAAAATATTCTCGCCGCGTCCTAGGTGTTCGCCTCGGTCGAGTCGGTGTCTCTGGATCGCCTCGGTCGAGGTGAATCAATGGTCAACCGAGGTGAGTCACGACAGAATGTGAAATCTCTTGAATCTGCTCCAAAGTAAATCTTTAATCCATGGCTATGCTCCCTGGATGTAGCTCCAAATGACTCATGACTCCTTTTGCTCCTTTTCGATGCAAAACGTACTATATTACCTGCAATTACAACGAAACTAGGTGTAGACCTCGATTCTCGCAAAGGTAGATGAAATGGTAGCAAAATCACATAATGTACATACAAACATGCAGATTATGAAAGATAAAACGTCCAAACAAACCTCATAATATAGACTATAATTCATACTATCAGTTGCCAAAAAATTCAGCCAAGAAGAGAGGGTTGATTTCTTCGAGACGTTCAGTCCCGTCATTAAGCCAGCAACCATCAGACTTGTCCTATCCCTGGCTCTTTCAAAAGGATGACATATCAAGCAACTTAACATCAACAACACCTTCCTTAATGGTGACCTATCGGAGGAGATGTACATGGAGCAGCCAAAAGGCTTCATTCATCAGTCAAAACTAACCCACGTTTGCCGCCTAAACAAGGCCCTTTACGACATCAAACATGCTCCAAGAGCATGGTTCACCAAGCTCAAAACTTACCTCGTCACACATAGCTTCTACGCGTGTCAATCCGACACCTTATCATTTGTTAATGTCTCATCTGTTGCTACTATCTATGTTCTCGTATACCTGAATGACTTGATAATCATAGGTTCAAATCCCACACTAATTCATAAGTTTACATCAACACTCCATGAAACGTTTGCACTCAAGGATCTTGACAATCTCCATTATTTCCTTGGGATTCAAATCACTCCAACAATAGTTGGCCTCTCGCTCTCTCAATCCAATTACATCATTGAGATCCTATCAAGACCAACATGCTCGATTTCAAGCCCATCACCACGCTTGCAGATCCCTCCACGTGCCTATCCAAAGATGGTGAGCCCTTCTTCGATTCAACTCTCTACCGCCGTACAGTTGGGTCACTTCAATACGCCACCATCAATAGACCGGATATTGCCTTTGATGTCAATCGAGTATGTCAGTTCATGCACACCCCAACCACTCTCCATTGGCAAGCTGTGAAACAAGTACTCAGGTTCCTAAATGGCACTCTAAATCAATGTCTCCACTTCCAAAAGACACCGGCACCATGTTTGCTTGCCTACTCAGATGTTGGTTGGATCTCTGACGTTGATGATTGTCGGTCTCAATATGGATTTGCCATATTCCATGGCAAAAATCTGAATACTTGGACCTCACGAAAGCAAAAGGTCGTCGCTGGCTCAAGCACGGAAGCAGAATATCGAGCACTTGCCTACACTGTCGTTGAGTTACTTTGCATTAAACAGCTGCTGCGTGATTTTAAACCCCCGATCCGTCTTTCTCACACAGTTCTCTATAACAACGTCAGCGCCACTTTCATGTGCAAGAATCTTGTTATCAATTGCCGCTCTAAGCACATCCACCCGATTTCCACTTTGTTAGAGAATAGGTGGAATCCAGACTTCTCTTCTTAGATCCAAGCTCCAAGGACCGGATTTCTCTTCTTAGATCCAAGCTCCCAAGTCCAATTCACACTTGGGCTTGCCGGGGGTAATGAGACACGTGTTTTCCTGGAGAATAGGTCATAGTTGTTTGATAACTATCTCCCTAGTTCTATGTAACTGATCTGTTCAAACTCACATACACTAGCCTTGTGTATAGAAATTGCTTTTACCTTCTGTAATACGTAGACTTGTAATCTTTATCACAATATTCAATCGGAGTGAAACATTTTCAATCTTTTTTCACAACTTACTCCATTTGTCGGCATCCTCTACCGCCTGAATCTCCGGTTGGTCCCTTGCGCGTAAAGATATCCATATCCTACGTACGACCTTCCTAATTCCGGCGATGGAGGGTGAAACTATGACGCAACTGAAATTAGGGTGAGGTTAATAATCCAATGGATTTGTATGCTCTATATTTTTGCAATAGAAATTTAATTCGACTATAGAAGAGAATGAAACCTGACTTACGGTACGAACAACGAAGTTCGAATAAAGCAAAGTAAACGGAAGACAAAAGTGATGAATACCAATGTGCATGACTCTTCAGTATATATAGGATGAAAACCCGAGAAACAGTTACATAAAGATTTATAAAAAAAATCAATATGAGGAAAAAGATATTCATTGAGATCCGTTTTGTTGCATAAAATCTATATAATTTAGTTATGGTAATTTCAAATAAAAAGTTTATATGACTTTAATAGATAGAGCTCGATTTAAAAAAAATAGGTGGATAAGATCAATTTGTTTCGTTCGAATATTATAAATAATTGCATTGTTAGGATCGATTTGATAAGATCGATTTGATTAGATTAGTTTGATAAATATATTTTTATTTAAAAAACCTGATTGACTTGTTAGTTATTAAAAATTTAAATCATTAAAATTTTAAAATTGGCGTGCAGTTTTTTTAAAAAATAGATAGATAAGATCGATTTGTTTCGTTCGAATATTATAAATAATTGAATTGTTGGGATCGATCTGACAAGATCGAACTTATTTTTAAAAAAAATAATAGATAAGATCGATGTGATAAGATTAGTTTGATAAATATATTTTTATTTTTAAAAAATCGATTGATTTGGTCATTATTAAAAAAAATTTAAAATTAACATAAAAATAAATCGTATTCGGTTGTGATTTGATAAGATCGAATATTGTAACTTTTTTTAAATTTTTATAAAAATAAATCGTATTCGGTTTCAATTGTATTTGGTTTCAATTGATTGGTAGTTACAAATTAATTTGATAAGATCGATCTATATTATTAACGGATTTTTTTTAAAAAAAATCGATTTCAATTGTATTCAGTTATGATTGATATGGTTGTTTTAGAAAATTTATTTTGGTAACTTAAAAAAAGGGGTTTTTGGCTTTAATTGAGAGATCTTGATTTCAAAATCCTCTCATCAGGGAGCGTCACGTGAACTCTACTTTAGTATATTAATATTAATAATGATTTGTTTTATATAAAATCTGCAAATTACTGTTTTGAAAAGGTTTGTCTTTTGTTTATATCCTACTATTATAAAAGTGGGAGTTGCCCAAATGAATAGTAATATTTTCCATTTTACCCTTGCTGATTGAATATGGGTAAAATCGCCAATTATGATTCTCTAACCAAACCACGTGTTTGATGTGCCTTCTTCCACCGCCTTTGTGTCTTACGTAACCTATACGGTTTTATGCCATCTCTCCTCTTCCTCCACCGCAGCTTCATATTGTCCCCTCTTAATCTCTTCTCAAATTACCTCAAATCCTCACTCCCGACAACTCTCTCAAATCTCACATCTCTATTCTCCATTTATCTCAGCCTCATCAATTTTTTCGGTTCAATACCTATAGGCATCGGTTCCGCAACCGCTTTATAAACAATCGGAAGTAACCCCATTCCGACGTCATTCAGAACTTTAAGAACTTTAAGTTCTTGGGGCTTTCAGGAAACAATCTCACGGACAGGCTTCCATATGAGCTTGGACGGTTATTGTCACTCGAAACCCTAATTTTGGGTTACAATGAGTTTGAAGGTCCGATCCGTTTGAATTAAGTGAAACAAAGAATCTTCAGTTACTTAAAATTGATGTGCAATCAACTTACAAGTTCAATTCCAATTGAAATTGTTGCTTTGCCTAAATTAGAGATCCTAAAGACGACTAATTAACCTTTTTTGTGTTTTAGGATGACCATCTCTTTTCCGCTAAGTTGATTATTCAATGCAAGAACTTCGCGGTACTTCAATTTATTTCATTTGCTTTTGATTTTTTTTAAAATTTGGTGTTCTTCCTCTGATGTGCTTTTCTTTTCTGATATTTTTTTGCTGTCTCTGATTTACTGTTGTCTTAATTTCTATTTACAACTGCTAGCTTATCGACATATACAATAACTTTTGATGATATCAAATACGTTGTTCGCATGCCACCGGTGAGTGTATATGTTGAATACGTTGTTATAACTACATGACTTTCTACCCAAAATTATGACATCAGATAGTTATGTTTATTTACTGCGAAGATACATTCTTGTGGTTGAGCTAATTCATGTTCGCTATTTTGTACCTGGTTTATCTTAAGAAATAGATACGAGAAAAGCTACCCTTGGGATTTGCATGCAATATAGTTCAATTCTTATATGTGATCTACTTTTAAAGAGTTTTGTTTGTTCAATTGTGTTTTATTTCTCTCGTGCTCACTTGGCTCTTTATGCACACTACTTAGTGATTGGACGAGTAACCACCAAGGTTGATGTTTTCAGCTTCGGGGTAATCCTAATGGAACTAATCACAGGCCGAAAAGCCCTAGATGAGAGTCAACCAAAAGATAGTGTGCATGCACTTAGTAACGTGGTTCAAGAGAATGCACATTAACAAGGAAACTAAGATGATTGACCTCGCCATTGAATTGGGCGAGGATACCCAGTCCAACATCAACACATGCCACAAAGGTCAACATATTATAATCACACAATTTTAAAATAAGTAGGCAAGAAAAGTATCTTTAAGTATATTACAAGTTCATCAGCTTACGAGAGGCCAACCTATTAAAGTAGTCCTAGAAATTCAGGAAGTATCAAAGAATTACAATTTGAATACTAAAGGTAGTTTTACATGCTCATGGCTTACAACTCATTTATTTCTTAGTCAAATTTGTTTTTTTAGGAATATCATCTTTGTGGTCCAAATTAAGCCTCTAATATATATCATTAAAAAAAGATAAATAGGAGGGTTAATAGGATCTTAATTGAGCAGCTAAGGGAGAAAATAAGGATAATTAATAATTATTAATATATTAAATGGGATAAAAAAAAACAATTTTAACAAAAAAGATATTTAAAAAATAAAAAGAAGATTTAAGATTCTTTCTCTCTCCTATTAATTATGTTTAATTTTGTTAATTAGGATAACTATTTATTCTTTTGTCTCCTATTAATTATGTTTAATTTTGTTAATTAGGATAACTATTTATTCTTTTGTCTCCTTTTAATTATAATAAATAAAAGAATGTGCCAAATTTAGGAATCGAATTATGGTTGACAATCCTCCCTCCCATCCGGAGTTCAAATCCTAAATTAACTCAAATCATCTTCCAAGTGAGCTCAACTACCTCAGAAAAGCAGCAACTTATAATCATGAAACCTTTTTCAAGTCCAAATAGTAGTCACAAACAACTACCAAACATATATAACTAGCAAGTTAGGTATGACGAAATTGCGTACTTGTCTTTCACTTCTTATGTGAAGATCATTACCTTGCTTTGTCTGACTTAGAGCAGAAAACTTCATGGTTGCATGTGGGAGCAAATCCTCTTATAGCGGGAATGCATTTGCAAGCAAGACAAGTTATTGAAACTCGTTTTCCGCTACTCGAACAAGTTTATTTTCTGCACCTTCTAGGTTTTCCTCTTCTTCAATAATATTAGGTAGTGCTTTTATTAGCATGCTTACATAAAAATTGAAAACCTTATATGCACCTTCAAGTATTTTACTACTTAACCGCATACTCAAAAAAAACCCTACATCATCAAATAAGTCTTGCAAAGAAAAAAAGTCAAAAGAACCCTTACAAAAATAAAGGGTTGCAGAAATAAAACATATCTTAGTAGCTTAATTTTCTCAATAAAGAAGTACTATTCATACATATGTGTCAAAAAATAGATGTATGATATTACGATGAGTTAAATATGAATATTATAATGGGTTAAAATGGATAAATTATATTTAGTAAATTATATTTATTTTAAGATTAAAATGTAATTAATTATTAATGCTATAAATAAGAATAAAGAATTACTACCCAAACATATTAATCATATAAATGAATTATCTAATTTAAATTTGGGTTAGAAATAATATTTTTATATAATAATTTTAATAATTTAGAAATATTATATTTAAATTATCATTTTAGGCTTATGGTTTTAGAAAAAAGAACAAAGAAGTACTATCCAACATACATGTCAAAAAATAGTTATATGATATTATGATGAGTTCAATATGGATATTATAATGGGTTAAAATGAATATATTTAGTAGATTATATATTTTTTTAAATTAAAATGTAATTAATTATTAATGTTATAAATTAGAAGACATGTAAAAATGACATGTGGCGTTAAGAGCATAAAAAATGACGCGAACGCTTTTGCTTTAATACAGGTATATAGATGTAGATACTAGATAATAGTATATAGTTACGTAAACCACTAATTGTTCTATATATTTTTATATTAAATTTGTTAGTAATAAATTAATAATCAATAAATTTTTTTAATTATTTAATACAAATATTTTCAAATAAATAATAAATTTTGAATCTATTTTTAAATGTAATATAATCACATTTGTGCATGACACGGACATTACACTAGCAAATATTAAAGTTGAAGTAAGTTATGTCTATGTGTCAGACCGGGACTAATTTAAAGGTGACGTGTCAAGTGAACAATAAATGTAATAAAATTATTTTATAATTACCCATGATGCTTGCCGGCAACTTAGTTAACAAATGTCATAAAAATGTTAAAATCTTAACTTTTGAAATTTCAAAGGCTTCAAATGTCAAATGCAATTCGTTAAAACTAACGAATGAAAATCAATTTTTGAAAATTGAATGTCATCACATTGTTTATCTATGTGACGAACGATTAAAACCGAATAGGTGAAGGGAAAGTGCATGGAATAGGTGATGACAGGTGGGTGGTTCTGTGAAGAAAAAGTTAAATAAGTGGTGAATTTGGTAAAAAAGGCATAAAACAAGGGTGGTTCATGAAATTCTGATTTTAACTCTATAAATTTAAGGTGACACTTTTTTTTTTTTTTTTTTTTTAAA
>BSUD01000006.1:25184059-25233542 GCA_033239045.1 Fagopyrum esculentum | reverse complement strand
TTTTTTTTTTGAAAAGGATTAATATGACACTAATGGTGTTCAAACGGTCCGGACCAGACCGTTTCACTACTTGTGTGAAACGGTCCATGGATCAGATCGGACCGAGTCCAATACGGTCCGATCCGAACCATTTAATTTTTATTTTTTAAAAAAAATTAAAAAAATTTTTATATGATTAAATCCGATTAGGTCCAGGTTTGGATGTACCGGATGCTCTTCCCCTCAAAAAAATATTAAAAGTGTAAAAAATCAATTCGGACCGGAATATTTTGGTCCAAAACCGGAGCGGTAATATCTTGGACCGGACCTAGGACTTATGGTCCGGTCGGGGTTTTCGGTCTGAATACGTGCATGCCAAGGTGACACTTTGTTGACATGTATGTATGTATGGACAACTAGGTTAGAGACTGGTCTGCTTGAAAACAAGATTTGAGTTTAAAATTGCGACAGTGTTAATTAATGAAACATAAACAAGAGATGTGAAAGTAGCAACCACAAAAATGATCTAAAGACAACAGGAGACGTGTTCATCTGTTTGCCAACCAAAATCCCAAGCAATCTATCCACTTCCTTGTTCATCACTTTCCAACCACTCCTTTTGCAAATTTAAATTTCACTGTATCTAGAATTATCACTTAGACAGGGTCAGGGGCACATTCTTAATTTCTTCAATCCTGTTAGCATCATTTCATCTCAAGTAACGAAGGAGAAGAAGAAGAAGAGAGAACCTGATTAGTAATGTCGCAGGCCATGATGCTCACTTGTGGCTTCTGCGGCCAAGCAACTCCCTTGAAGAAACAACCTTCGCTTCTCTCTCAGATTAACAAAATCAAGCCCGATTACTCCTCCTCTCACCTCTTCTTCTCCCCACTTCCTCTTCCTTCTTCTTCGTCTTCCTCTCCTCTTAGGACTTACGCACTCTTCAAATCGAAGGCCAAAGCCCCTCCTGCAAAGAAGGTGAACTACTCAATCATTTAATTTCAACGCTTTCTATTAGATGTTTGAAATTGAACTCTCAAAAATCACTATGAAACAGGTTGAAAAGCCAAAACCTAAAGTAGAAGACGGAATTTTCGGAACATCAGGAGGAATCGGATTCACCAAGCAGAACGAACTATTCGTCGGCCGTGTCGCTATGATTGGTTTCGCAGTAAGTATTTCGATTCCTCCTCTTCAACTTCCTTTTTCTAAATTAGCGGCAACGGTGGTAGCGCTCTCTCTCCTGGTCAGCTCCGCCGCGTACGGCGAAGAAGACATCGTTAGGACCGGTGGAGCAGCCATATTCCGGAGATCATGCATAGGATGTCACGATGCAGGAGGTAACGTGTTACAGCCAGGGGCTACTCTCTTCGCCGGAGATTTGGAGAGGAATGGGGTTTCGACGGAGGAGGACATTTTCAAAATTACATACTCCGGCAAGGGAAGAATGCCTGGATTTGGAGAGATGTGTACTCCCAGAGGGCAATGTACATTTGGGCCGCGTTTGAAGGACGATGAGATTAGGCTTCTGGCCCAATTTGTGAAGTTACAGGCCCAACAAGGCTGGCCCAAAATTGATTAACTCTTTTTTACACCGGTTCAAGTTTCACTGTGACATAAACATTGATAATATAAGATTGCCTTTATCACCCTCTATTTTTGTTAAACATTGGTATGTTGGTTACAAATATGATTGATGATTGAAGGAGGCCGATGAATGTGTTGTGACTGACAGGCATCGTTACTTGGAGAGGGAATAACCGGGAAGGGAATATTGGCTCAGCTAAACATAGAGACCGGAATTCCGATCTATGAAGCCGAGCCATTGCTACTCTTCTTCATATTGTTCACATTGCTAGGTGCAATAGGCGCCTTGGGAGACAGAGGGCAGTTTGTCGATGATCCTCCGACTGGTCTCGAGAAAGCCGTTATTCCACCCGGCAAAAGCCTTAGATCTGCCATCGGCCTCAAAGAAGGAGGTAATTGTGCAATTTTAAATGTTAAACCGTGTTTGCACATTTGAAAGTACGTATGAATTGAAGTTAAAATGACAATGTAGGCCCTTTGTTCGGATTCACCAAGGCGAATGAGTTGTTTGTGGGGAGACTGGCACAGCTAGGGTTTGCGTTTTCGCTGATAGGAGAGATCATAACGGGTAAGGGAGCACTCGCGCAGCTTAACATTGAGACGGGAGTGCCCATAAATGAGATTGAGCCACTGGTGTTGTTTAATGTCGCCTTCTTCTTTATTGCTGCTTTGAACCCTGGAACTGGCAAGTTTATCACCGACGTTGACGAAGAAGATTAGAGATGGAGATTATGTTTTGGTTTTTGAATTTCTATGTATATGTTTCTTCATAATGTCATCAAATATTTGCAATTAAAAACATTGCACCTCGACCTCTAGCTTCTTGCATCTAATTTCTTCATATACTCTATAACAGGTTTACATAGCACGACTAAGTACATTTAAAACATGAGATCAAAATTCTTATTAATATAAAGACAACCAATTGAACATGAGTGATGTTTCACATTTTAGTTCATCTCATACATATTGTCACGCACTTAGATGAACATTCATATCATACAGAAGGTTTCACACATCTTCTCACTCATATATGTTCTTATTTCTTACTCAATTTTCATAAGATATATAATTTTTTCCAGTCCATTTCTTTGACGTTGTTGCACATATCGACTCGGTTGTATGGCTAAGTCGGCTCAAGGCGATCGGCTCGATCCTGTATAAAACACAATGTCTAGATAAGTATCGCATGCTTGTCAATTGTCTGCAATTGGCATAATTTGAATAGGTATTCAAATAGAGAAAAATTCATCGTGTAGCTTGGGACTAGTGTGTGTTAAGATGCGTGGAATATATTGTCCCACATCGAAAATACTCGAACCTATTAGTCATTGCTATTCCTCTTTGTCAATTGGTTTTAGGATGATACCCCGAAGGCTTAGGTTCGTGCGGGTCTCTTTGTGTCAAGTGCAACTAGTCGAATTGGACTAGTTGCACTTGAGGGGGAGTTTTAAGATGTGTGGAATATTGTCCCACATCAACAATATTAATTGTCAATGTGTTGTGTTCTAATGCGAGCTTTAGATTTCACAATAACTTATAAGACCTAATTGTAGTAATAAGGTCACTCAAAAAAAATAGTGAAATGATTTAACATATTAATAGAAAGTTGGGACAAAAAATCAATCGAGTAACTGTTGAAGATTGGTCAGCCGACCGAGACATAAAAGAGAGAAACAAAGAGAACGAAATCTGAAATCATGAAGGTGAGAAGAATGAATTCGCCGGCCGACTGATATAGTTAATTCGAGACAAATATCTTAACAATAAGAGAGATGGACGAATTGTTCGCTACTTGATCTAAAATTAGTAACTTTACAAGGAACCAAGTTTAGAAGTATCAAAGATTAGCAAAAGAGTTCTAAGATCAAAATCATCACAAGATCAAAATCTTTGAGTCACAAATAACTCCATTTATCTCCAAAAACGCTTAAAATGCTTGCAATGTCATTAACGCACTCGTAGATCTCCAAAACGCAAAAGAGGAGCAAATATGTCAGTAGGCAATGCAATTATATCCAGAAAAAGCTTAAGAGATGAATAAGAATGATGATAAAACAAGACGCTAAAATGGATGTTATCATGATCACACTTGCGATCTTGACCTAGTAACACATGTTGAAGCGACAAACTATCCTAACATCCCTTCTCCCCGCAAGTTGGAGGATGAGACCATACCCGACTTGAACAACAACCGATTATGATGTTTTGAGGTGAAAAACTTCAGTAAAACGTCAACTTGGTGCGCATGAGTGGAGACATAGTGAAGTTGTAACAATCCTTCCATGAAAGACATGGTTATTGCCAATCTGAATGGTTTTAGAACTGTTGTCGCAATTCAACTGAACAAGTTGAGGAGTGTAACACCCCAAATTTTACAACTTAGGGAGTTACTGGTTAGGACCGCACAGTGGGTCCCGACCTTAGTTTGACAACAACTTAACATGATCTTACAACAAGGCACAAATAAGGAAAAACCAGAAATCATAAAATAGTTTTTTTTATCAATGCATGAATGTGACCAGATCAACTACAGCCGGAAAAGTAATAAAACAAAGTACGAAAGGAAACAATGTTCAACTGTAAAACCCACAAATGCAAAAACTGCAAAACGTCCTAAAATACGACACCCCGGCTGACCACTACCATCTGGATCACTCGGCATCTGCTCTAACCTGTGTCAGATCTAAACAACATATCAACAGTTAGCTAACTAACCAAATATAAGCAAAAATGATAACAGCACAAACACAAGCAGAAATAAAAATAAACAAACATCATGCTGGCACTCAACCAATTATTATCTATTATTTAAGTGATTCACATTATTCAATTTAAGTTGTGGCACGAGAACTATTATTAGTTCTCGCCTCCGTTCCTTATCCAACTGGTGTAGGTCTAGCTGACTTCCTTTGGTAGCATCACTACAAACCATGTGTGGACTAGTCCCGAAAGAAACCCCCAGCGCCCCGCGAGCTACTGAGCGGAATGCCACCGCCCGTTACTCTTAGGCCAAAAATACAGGTCGGTATTTATATATCACAACCTATCTCTCTAACATGTCAATCACACACCACCATCATCATTTATACTCATATTTAGCAGTCAGCTAAGTAAGCCCAAAGGACTTACCTGTTATAACGCTCGACTCTTTAATAACCACTCGCTCTGTAAACTGTACCCACTCAGTTGCCTGTCAAAGGCGATAAGTGTATTAGCACACTTTCACGTAGATAGAAGTCTAAAACTTCTAAGATCAAATAAGTATTAAGACGTACTAGTTACAGTATTAGTTTTAGGGTAAAATGACCATTTTACCCTTGGTTCCGATTTTCTCGAAAACCCTAAAATTCATGTCCAACTCCTATTTGAAGTTCTAAAATTATATCCTAACTCTTAGAATTTTATTTGGTTCGAAACTGACATTTTTCCTATGTTTCTATTTTCCGGAAGAATCGAAAAAGGTTTAACTTCGGCTCTAATTATAAAATTCTTAACAGCTTATAAAATTTCCGAATTAAATCTCTAGATCATCTATGAGGTTCTATCTAACCTTAGAAGAAAGAATTTCTCCAAACTGTTCAGCCGATATTTTTATAATAATTTCCAAAGTCGGTTCTTCACTCTACTTTCCTATACTTAGCCAAATTTTAAGTTTACCAAAACTGCTCAACTACCTAACTTCGGAAGCTCATAACTTTCAATCCGACCGTTCATTTCTCCCCAAATTTTAATATGCTAAACTACATATATCTGTCTACAACATATCAAAAATTCAACGGTGGATCTTTATCCAAACGTTTTATAATTGATCGACAAGATGGGCTGTTGGTAACCTAGAAGCTGAAGGATGTAAAACGAATTTACAGCAGCCATTATTTTTCCATTGTTCATGAAATACAGCAGTCCATTATTCTTCTCCTTAGGTCTATAGGCTCAGCAGCTACACAAGGTCAACCTAACCCATGTTCAAGTCCGACTACAGCAGTTCATCATTCTAGCATTACGGAAATAGTATACCTACATAAGATTATACACTAACTTCTAGAAGCAAGGATTTGGACTGCAGAAACGATGACTCACCTCTTCAACCTCTACTGGCTGAGGCGTCTTCAACGCAGTTCCGGATGCCCTTCTGGCTCCCTTGGCGTGACGGTTCAGAAGGAGAAGCAGGTTCGGCTTGGCTCTACTACTACACGGATTGGCCGACTCCTTCCAGCCTTGCTACTGTCACGGAGTGGTCGAGATGGAGTTGTCATCGCAGGTATTCATGAACGACTAATTAAGGAGGTGAAGATGAATGGTAGATTGATCCTTACCGAAATATACAGAAGCTGCGTGAGGTACGTTGGTTTCTCCCATTGTGCTTCTTACGTCTGGAACGGACTGAAGTGCGGAAGGGGCTGGTTCTATCTCTTCACAACGAGCGTAGCACAGGAGGTTAGTGTATGTACCTGCTGGATTCGGCTATGGACAGATCGACAGCACGCCTACGACGAAGATGAAGATCCTGCACGCTGAAGGAGGAAGGCGTGAATCCGAGGTATGCATCTGGACGGAAATCAAATTCAAGTGCAGAAAGAAAGGGGATCCGGTGTAGCGTGAAACGTTGCGCAGACTCCGGCTGAAAAGGAAAGAATTAATTGGGGAAGGAAGGTGCAGATCGTGTGCATTAATCTCGTGTAACGGCTGCTCCTATCTTCATGCAACTGGGCTGGCGTTGCTGAGCTGAAGAGGCAAGGAAGCATTCTTTTCCTGGGCTGGACGGATGCTGGCTGAAGGTGCTTGCAAGCTGCTGGGCTGGAGCGGACAAGGAAGCGGGCTGGAGAAGCTGCTGCTGGCAAGTTTCTGGGCTGGCAACGCTGGCTGAATGCAGCTGCTGGCGCTGGGCTGTCAACACTGGGCTGAATGCTGTTGCTGGCGCTGGGCTATCACAGCTTGTCTGGGCTTGTCACAGACTCGTCACAGCCTTGTCTGGGCTTGTCACAGACTCGTCACAGCCTTGTCTGGCCTTGTCACAGACTCGTCACAGCCTTGTCTGGCCTTGTCACGGCTTCGTCACGGCCTTGTCTGGCCTTGTCACAGCTTCGTCACAGACTTGTCTGGCCCTTGTCATATTCTAAAATTAGGGCTAAACTTATTATTTTATGTGAAGGTAAGCTACCTAAAATGATAAATTTTATAAAGATCCTATCATTTTATGTGAAGGGGAAGCTACATAAAATGATAAACTTTTACAGGAAATGATAAACTTTTACAGGATTCCATCATTTTATGTGAAGGAAATCTACATAAAATGATAAATTTTATAATAATGTGTCTAACTAAGTAGACGGATATGGATCAACTGATCGAGATCTATTTTATAACGTACATAGACGGAATAAAAATTCCGGATTTTACAAGGAGGTGGTGGAAGTTCTAGTCTGAATTAGAATTGGCAATCAAATATGGGGAATAACAACATTTTTAGAGAGTTATGTTACCAACAATCCCTTGTTCATACCTAAGAGTATGATTTAAATCATCAAGGATAGTTATGTTACCAACAATCCCTTGTTCATACCTAAGAGTATGATTTAAATCATCAAGGAGAGTAAGGATCTACATGAGTTGACTTAAGGTTTAGACAGCAAAGCACAAATCATGACGAGCGTGAACAGAGGCGTAGCCAAGAAGAAAGTTCAGAGGGGGCAAACAAATTTTAAAATAAATAATGAAATTAATTAAAAAGTAAAAAGGTAGTGAAAAATTAAAAAGCAATCCTTCCACAACTTTGTCGTGAGTGAAGTCGCAATCGATTTCAATATATTTCGTCATTTCATAAAAGACATGGGTATTGTCAATCTAAATGGTTTTAGAATTGTTGTCACAATTCAACTGAACAAGTTGAGGAGGTGGTGGAAGTTCTAGTCTGAATTAGAATAGGCAATCAAATATGGGGAATAACAACCTTTTCAAAGAGTTTTGTTACCAACCATCCCTTCATACCTAAGAGTATGATGTAAATCATCAAGGAGAGTAAGGATCTGCATGAGTTGATTAAGGTTTAGACAACAAAGCACAAATCACGACGAACGTGAACAATGGAGTAGTCAAGAAGAATGTTCATAGGGGTAAAAAAAAGTTTTTAAATAAATAATTAAATTAATTAAAAAGTAAAAAGGTAGTGAAAAATCAAAAAGTAATGATTTGCTCTCCATAAGAATCAAACTCAGCCTATCGTGAAGTTGTATGAAACAAGCTACCAGTTGATCTACACAATTCACATGTTATAGATGTACTCTCATATGTATATAGTTTTTGTGTCAGCAGGTGCCACTGCCCGTGCCAGCCCCCCTCCAGCTACGCCCTTTAGTGTAAATGAGAAAATTGAGTTAGCTTATTAGGCTTTTATAAGAAGCATGAATATTTGGATTTTAGATTTAGTCTTACTATTCATATCCCTATGTTTAGGGTTTGTAGGAGCATGATAAAATACATGTAATAATAGGATCTTTTATATATATATATATATATATATATATATATATATATATATATATATATATATATATATATATATATATATATATAACATATATATAACATATATTTAACATATATTGTAATCCTTCATATTTAGTGAAGTATTAAGGAGACTCTCATGATAAAATTGACTAATCTAATTGAGTTTTAAAGTTGGAAATCTAATCCAACCTTTTATATTTTGTTTTTACCACTAATTAAAATATTAATTTTTAAAAGAACTAGGAATTTTATCGACTTTTTTTCCCAACAAATTACTTTTTTGTCGACGATACAATTGATGACAATAAGACAGTGATACCATTATTAATGATAGTGGGTTGACGACAATGTTTTGGTTACAACATAGTTGATAACACTACTATTGATGATACCCCAATTTAGGACAATATAATTGATGATAACATAATTTGTGACGAAATTGTTGATGCATGTATGGTTAATGATAATCCAATTGATGGTTGTACCGTTGTTGATAATACATTTGATGACAACATAGTTGGTGACAATATCATTAATGTTTGTCTATGAAGAACCGGTAGGTGATATAAATAAGATAAATGATACTCTAGAAGGGGCCGCGGGGGGGGGGGGGTTGAATAGAGTATGAGAACTTTTCGCAAACCAAATCTCCAGGCCTTGAAACTACTTTCAAGGGTCTTGACGTCAATATGTGCTTCTAGTGAAACTTTGATTTCAAGGGCTTTGAAACTCTATTTCAAGGGAATTGACTTCTTGCTCCTGCAAAACAAAGTTAGTCACATTCTAGTATGTATGGTGCGGAATTGAAAAGATTGACACGAGGATATGTTTACGAAGTTCGGCTCTAAATAGCCTACTCTCCGTCCCAAGGTATGGCCTTAGGATCTAACTATCTATTATCAGCTTCAAAGAGTCTTAGATACAAATTAGAAGAAATCCCCTTCTTCTCTCACTGTAGCCAATGCTACGATCTAGCTCCAACTCTTAACCTAGATATAATAGCCTAGTTACTTCGCAGAGTAACACACACTTTAGTATAACACTATTTAGATCTTCCAATGGAGCTCTAATGTTTTCTCTCTCTAAGAGGATAAAGTTTTTGCGTGAATGAGAGAAAGAAAAACAACGAATGAAGATGATTAGGTTACTTGAGGATGCAAAGATGTTTTCCTGTGTAAGCTTGTGTATCTTCCTTCTTCGACCATCATCTTCATTTATACTCTTCTATGGAAAGGTCTTCTAGCCGTTGTAGAGATGACCGTTGAAGATGAATCTTCTTTTCCATAAAGATCGTTTTCTTGTTTGGAGATAAGGTAGACGTTGTAAGTCTTCCGCCCCTATGAACACATCAAGTCCTTTACTCCTTGATCTTCTCGTTTTTTGTTGAATAGAGAGAGAAGATATTTTTGCCGTTTGTTGTTTTAGAAAGTCTTCTAGAAAAGATTCTCTATTCTTCGTTTAAGATCTTCGGTTGAGATCTTCCTTCGGTTGATAAGACCTTTGGTTTGATGACATCTTCTTGTTACAGAATCTTCCAAGAAGATCTTCAATTTATTTTGAATCCTTTGTTCCGTGCACCTTTGAATTCAAGGCCCTTAAATTTTTCCTTTTTGAACTTCCTTTATTTCGTCCTTTGTTCTTGAATCCAACTTCAAGGCCCTTGACACTTAGATATAAACCTGCACTGAATTCAAACCAACCAAATATCTAGAAATATAATCAAGTACATTGTTAGTATATCCAACTGCTATATTTGTGTGAAGTCTTCCATCATCAACACCTGTAAACCATTTTAATCAAGGTGGAGTTTTCAATCTCCCCTTTGATGGAAGACAACACAAATTCTCGTACCTACATTTGTTAGTTTAGCAATGCATATGAAAAATCTCAAAACTAAAAATGCAAAATACAGTATATCGAAATGTCAGATCATATTTCTCCCCCTTTGTCTTTCAACAAGGGAGGAAAAGCAGTTAAAGCAAGGAATTCTTAAAATACTATTGCAGACCCAAAATCAAAGTATTTTCAACCCATAGAGAAAAACAGTTAGCTTAAAACTCCTCATAGAACTTCCTCTTTCCTTTGGATGAAGTTTTCTTATAACGCCAATCATCCATTTCAGCTGTCAAACGTCTTCTCTTTTCTTCAGCTCTTCTTTGTTTAACTACTTCATACTCAACTTTGGGCAAGAACATTGGCTCTTCATGAGTTGAATACATAATTGATTTATTCTGTACACGCCTTTTACAATTCATCAGCATATTCTCAACCGGCTCTTGAGTATGTTGAGCTACATCTTCAGGTATAAGCAAAATGCTTCCCATTGTAGTTAGTGTAAGAGCATTCATCAAATACATTTCATTGACTTTAGCATTGATGGTAGCCAGCAATTCGAAATTTGTATCCATTATCCTCTTGGCATCAAACTGAAAATCAGACAATTCAAGATTGAGACAAGCTATTTCTTTTTCACAACCCTCTAACCTGATTT
The DNA here is from genome assembly GCA_033239045.1 of Fagopyrum esculentum. Lineage (NCBI taxonomy): Eukaryota > Viridiplantae > Streptophyta > Magnoliopsida > Caryophyllales > Polygonaceae > Fagopyrum > Fagopyrum esculentum. Next base: position 25,222,975 of record BSUD01000006.1, on the reverse strand, counting down.
CTGGAGTAGGAGTGGGTTTGACTTCTTCAATTGGATTTTGAGTAACTCCTTTTCCTTTTAAAGTTCATGTTCCTGCAAAGTTTTCTCAATCCCCAGACGTTCTAAGCAATTCTCATCAATTTTGTTGTTAATAGATTGTCTTTCCTTGGAGGATGTATCAATTCTGTAATAATCAAAGACCTTAGACAGCAAATTTCCATAAGGCAATGGAATAGATCTCTTAGAGTTGACAGAATGCAGCATATGGTTGAGAATCAGATTAGGCACATCTATGGCCACATCAGACATAAGCAAATGAATTAATTCCAGAGATTGATAAGTCAACAGCTCTCTTGAGTTTGCACGAGGGACTACACATCGAACCAGTATGGTGAACACTATTTTAGCCTCTAAGGTTAGAGAAGTATGAGTAAGTTGTCGTGAGTTTGAGTTTGGAATCAGAAAATTCTCCTTAGAAATACGAACACTCTTTGATCTTGAAGGATAGTTCAATACAACATTTGTAGGAATTCCTAAAATTTCACTTAGAATAGAAGGAGTGAGTGAAATCGGAGTACTTGTGATCGAAGATTCAAGAGTAATATAGCCTTTGTCCCTTTTTGTGATGAGATTAACATAGAATAATCTCGTGAGTCGTGGAAAAGAAAAATCTCCAGGATTTAGAACCTTCCATATAATTGAACTCTTCAGCTTGTCTATGCAGGGTATCTTGAGGGTATCGAGAAAATCAGTATCCACCAAATCACACATACAGAGCGGTCGATTGTGAAAACCATCAAGCCAAGATCCAGAAGCTTGAAAATTAATGAACCATGATGAGGGAAGACCGGTAATCTGTGATGTATCTAGATCTGTATAAGGTTTTTCTTCTTTAGCAATTGAAGAGTTCTGAACATCTTTCTTTTTGGAAGATAGAGGAGCAGATCTCTTGCTTCTGGGTGCCATGAGGAAAGTTTGAGAGAGAAATCAAAAGATTTTGAAATAGGATTTCTTGTGAAAGAATAAAAAGATGAGAAGGTAGGTCCGTTTTATCAGGGATTTGACAAAATCTTTGAGAAAATCAGGCTTTTAAAACAAAAATAAAAAACTGTTTCAAACAAAGAATTCTTTAAAAAATATTTTAAGAATTAAAATATCTAAAAGATATTAACTCTTAAAGTATCCGTAAAGTCAATTTACTCTTTAAATATGTTTCAAGACCCCTTGAATTTTATTTCAAGGCCCTTGAAAACATCCATTGGGCTGCATGCGTAGGACGATTAAAACTTGTTTACTCCCCCTATGTTAGTGCTTCCTTATTCAACATACCAAGCTCCAATCTAATAAAATTAAATTATTCCTCAAGAAGAGACTTGGTAAAGATATCTGCAAGCTGCAAGTTAGTTGAAATAAAAGAAATCGAAACATCACCTTTCTCAACATGATCACGTATGAAGTGATATCTTACGTCAATATGCTTAGTCCTTGAATGCTGCACATGATTTTTGGTTATAGAAATAGCACTAGTATTATCACATTTTATAGGAATACCTCTTAGGTCAAAGCCAAGGTCACGAAGTTGTTGAGCAATCTAGAGAATTTCAGCACAACAAGCTCCTACAGCTATGTATTCAGCTTCAGCTGTGGATAAGGCAACACAATTTTGCTTCTTAGAGTGCCAACTGATTAGGAATGACCCTAAGAATTGACAACATCTTGAAGTACTTTTTCTATCGAACTTATAACCTGCAAAGTCTGCATCTGAATAGCCAACAAGATGAAACGAGCTTTGACGTGGGTACCATAACCCTAGATCCTTAGTGGCATTAAGATACCAAAATTTTTTTTTCATAGCTATCAAGTGTGACTCTTTAGGATCAGCTTGAAATCTTGCACACATGCACACGCTAAACATAATGTCAGGAAGACTAGCAGTTAGATACAACAATGACCCGATCATACCTCGATACTCCTTTTGTACTAAACTTTGCCATTCTTGTAATGATCTAGCGAAAGTGTTGAACTCATAGGAGTCTTTGCAACCTTAGATTGATCCATTTTGTACTTTTTAAGCAAGTCTTTAGTAAACTTGCTTTGATTGAGGAAAATTCCTTTCTTTGCTTGTGTAACTTGAAGTCCAAGAAAGAAATTTAGCTCTCCCATTAAGCTCATCTCAAATTCCCTGCACATAATATCTGAAAATTCCTTGCAAAGGGAATCATTAGTAGCACCGAATAATATGTCATCAACATAGATTTGTACTACTAGAATGTCGTTGCCTCTAGTTTTGATAAACAATGTTTTATCAATCAAACCTCTTTTAAAATTATTTTCAAGAAGATATTTAGACAATCTTTCATACCAAGCTCGAGGAGCTTGCTTAAGACCGTAAAGAGCTTTGTCTAATTTAAAAACATGATCCGGGAATTCATCATTTTCAAAACTAGGAGGTTGAGCAACGTAGACTTCTTCTTCTAAGAAGCCGTTTAAAAAAGCACATTTTACATCCATTTGAAAAAGTTTTATGCTCATGAAAGATGCAAATGCAAGTAGCATACGTATGACTTCTAACCTGGCAACAGGAGCAAAAGTCTCCTCATAATCAATACCTTCTTCTTGGTTATAGCCTTGTGCTACAAGTCGTGCTTTGTTTCGTATGACTTTGCCACTTTCATCTAATTTGTTTCGAAATACCCATTTCGTGCCAATAACTTATTGATGTTTTGGTCTTGAAGTAAGAGTCCATAACTTGTTCCTCTCAAATTCATTTAATTCATTTTGCATGGCAATGATCCAGTCTGGTTCTTGAAGAGCTTGAATGTAGTTCTTTGCCTCGACAAGTGATACAAAAGTGGAGAAGGCACAAAGATTGTTTACTTTAGATCTAGTTTGAACTCCAGCATTTGCATCTGAGATCACATTCTCTTGTGGATGATACGAGGAGTGTTGGACTTTTCTTCTTTTGACAGATGAAGTAGATCCAGAAGGTTGAGCTATACATGTTTGACTCGATTCAGGTACCGTTTGTTTATTACCTGTTGTTTCAATCTCAAGGCCTTGAAGTTGGGTTTCAAAACCTTGAAGTGGAGTTTTGTTGTCACAGTTTCCAGTTTCAAGGTCTTGAAGGTGTGTTTCAAGGTCTTGAGGGTTTTCTTTGGTATCTTGAATCTTTTCCTGCATATTCTTGTCTTGACCTTTAGGATCTTCCTCTTCATCCGAAATGTGATCTTCTCTTTGATTCAGATTTAAATCTGCAAACCACATACCAAATCTTTTATAAGTAGCTTTTGCATGGTATGCATGCTTACGTGGCCAAGTCTTCTATGCCAAAGCCTTGGATCATCAGTCAAGGCCTTTAGACATTTTAGCTTAGTTCTTGCAACTTGGTTAGTACTCAAAGAATAAACATTATTACATCTAGGAACAGTAAGCAATAATTCTCCCGTCTTTATGTCTTGAAGTTCACATTTTTCTGAATCAAACATGACTTTATTGCCTTTATCACAAATTTGAGAAATACTTAGCAGATTATATTTCAAGCCATCAACTAAATAAACATCATCAATAAAGTTGGATGAATTATAGCAAATTTTACCAATGCCAATTATGTCACACTTTTCTTTATCACTAAGAGTAATAGTTCCAAATGATTGCTTTTTTAAATCTGAGAATAAAGAACTCTTTCCTCATGTGTCTTGAACAACTACTATCTAATATTCATTTGTGCTCCTTTACCTTGGTGATATCCTGCAAAACAGCAAACATCAACCTTTCCGAGTCGACCAAATGGCATATTTTGGTTCATACTCAGGTTCGATCACGTTTGGTGGTCTAGTACCTTTAGGAACCCAGATTTTTTTTACCTGTTTCCTTAAACATAAAGGATAGGTATTTCTGATAATATAAGGATCATTTCTTCTTTAAGTACATGTAGATTTAACATGACCCTTTTTACAACAATAGAAGCAAGTAGGCATATGAATGCTTCCTTTGGCCATAACAAAAGTGGTGGTAGGTTTTGTAGGAAAGTTCCTATGATACCCTATACCATTTTTGTTAAGGGAAGATTGTTGTTCACCCATCATTCTTTCCAGATTAGCTTTTGAACGAGTAAACTTAATGAATGATGCCTTCTGGTCTTGACACGTTAAAGTCAGATCAACTTTCTCTTTCTCTAGATCGATATAGTTTTGATGTAGAGAAGAGAGGTTGTCCTTGAGAATCAGATTTTCTTATTCCAACGCCTTGATATTGTCATCAAGTTCATCCTTTTCTGTGTTAAGATTTTCAATCTCCAGAGACATTTCACTCAATTGTTTATCTTGTACTTGAAGCTTTTCTTTTAAAGAGTTTATCCTTATTCTATGTCCCTTATCACTTAAGATAATATCTTTAAGGAATTGTTTAAGGTCAATCTCAAGTTGAGACAAAATTGTACTTACCATATTATCGATGTAAAGATTTGAGTCATCTTTATGATCGGTCATAAGACACAAGTTTGCTTGTTCTTTTTTATCTTTTGATTCATTTGTTGATTCTGAATCACCCCATGAAGCAACCATAACTTTCTTCTTTCGATCATTCTTCTTGAAGTTGGTCCGCTTCTTTTGTGGACAATCCTTCACCAAATGATCTGTTTTACCACATTCAAAACAAGTCAGTTGTTTTGTTTTCTTATTAGAGTTAGGAAACTTACCTCGGGGTTTCGATGCTCGTGGAAATTCTCGGTTTGCAGATTGTTTCTTTAACTTGAGAATTCTTGTGAGACCTTTGGAGATCATGGCGAGAGCATCTTCTTTATTATCATCATCACTATCTTCTTCATCAGAAGGTAACTCATCTCTTTTGGATTTTAATGCCAAATTCTTGGAGTTGGATGGGAGTTCTCCATCTTCTTCACCAAGAATCATTTCATGTGTGATGAGTTTTCCTAGTAGATCATCAAGAGGAAGAGTAGTGAGATTTTGAGCTTCTTCAATAGCAGTCATCTTTGGTCCCCACTTGGCTTTAGGTAAGCTTCTTAGAACCTTTCTCACTTTTTCTTCATTTGTGAAGGCCTTTCCAAGTGAGTCCAGATTGTTCACGATCTCGGTGAATCTAGTGAACATTTCTTTGACTGGTTGATTTGGATTCATCTTGAACAACTCGTATTGTCTGAGAAAGATGCTAATCTTTGTTTTCCTGACTTGACTTGTTCCTTCATAAGTGACAACAAGCTTGTCCTATATTTCTTTAGCACTTTTGCATGATGAGATGCGGTTGAATTCATTAGCATCTAATCCACAGTAAAGTAGATTCATTGCCTTGTAATTCTTTGACACACTGTCCTGATCAGCCTGTGTGAAGTCTGATTCCTTCTTTGGGACTTGGACGCCTTCAACCATTGCCATTGGAACTTTAGGTCCATTTTGAATAATGATCCAAAGCTCCATATCCTGGTCAATAATGAGCATACACATGAGTGCTCTCCAATGAGCGAAGTTGTTCCCATAGAAGAGTGGTGGTCGGGATGAGGATCTTCTTTGAGCAAATCCACCATCACCTACAGGATTCATGATTGGTCTCACTGATGGTTAAATCAATAAACGTGAGTCTAGCTCTGATACCAATTGAAGAACCGGTAGATGATATATATATAAGATAAATGATACTCTAGAAGGGGGGGGGGGGTTGAATAGAGTAAGAGAACTTTTCTCAAACCAAATCTCAAGGCCTTGAAACTACTTTCAAGGGCCTTAATGTCAATCTGTGCTTCTAGTGAAACTTTGATTTCAAAGGCTTTGAAACTCTATTTCAAGGGTCTTGACTTCTTGCTCCTGCAAAACAAAGTTAGTCACAGTAAAGTATGTATGGGGCGGAATTGAAAAGATTGACACGAGAATATGTTTACGAAGTTCGGCTCTAAATAGCCTACTCTCCGTCCCAGGGTATGGCCTTATGATCTAACTATCTATTATCAGATTCAAAGAGTCCTAGATACAAACTAGAAGAAACCTCCTTCTTCTCTCACTGTACTCAATGTTACGATCTAGCTCCAACTCTTAACCTAGCTATAATAGCCTAGTTACTTCGCAGAGTAACACACACTCTAGTATAACACTATTTAGATCTTCCAATGAAGCTCTAGGGTTTTCTCTCTCTAAGGGGATAAAGCTGTTGCGTGAATGAGAGAAAGAAAAACAACGAATGAAGATGATTAGGTTGCTTGAGGATGCAAAGATGTTTTCCTATGTAAGCTTGTGTATCTTCCTTCTTCGACCATCATCTTCATTTATACGCTTCTATGGAAAGGTCTTCTAGCCGTTGTAGAGATGACCGTTAAAGATGAATAATCTTTTCCATGAAGATTATTTTCTTGTTTGGAGATAAGGTAGACGTTGTAAGTCTTCAGCCCCTATGAACACATCAAGTCCTTTACTCCTTGATCTTCTCGTTTTCTGTTGAATATAGAGAGAAGATATTTTTGCCGTTTGTTGTTTTAGAAAGTCTTCTAGAAAAGATTCTCTATTCTTCGTTTAAGATCTTCGGTTGAGATCTTCCTTCGGTTGATAAGACCTTTGGTTTGATGAGATTTTCTTGTTACAGAATCTTCCAAGAAGATCTTCAATTTATTTTGAGTCTTTTGTTCCGTGCACCTTTGAATTCAAGGCCCTTGATTTTGTCCTTTTTGAACTTCCTTTATTTTGTCCTTTGTTCTTGAATCCAACTTCAAGACCCTTGACACTTGGATATAAACCTGTATTGAATTCAAACCAACCAAATATCTAGAACTATAATCAAGTACATTGTTAGTATATCCAACTGCTATATTTGTGTGAAGTCTTCCATCATCAACACCTGTAAACCATTTTAATCAAGGTGGAGTTTTCAGTCTAGTTGATGACAATGAGATTGATAGTGAGTTGGTGACATTGTTTTGGTGACAACGTAGTTGATGACATTACAGTTGATGACGGTACGACTAATGACAATATAGTTGTTGGCAATACTAGGGGTGAGCATAAATCCCGGTTAACCGGTCCCGATCCCGGTTTATCTTGTCCCGTCCCGCATATATATAAATAATATTTTTAAACATATTATATAGATAAACTTTCATTAGAGATCACAAAATGTAAAATAATGTTATCTTTTGTAAACTATTGTTAGGGATCACAACATGTAAAATAATGTTATCTTTTGTAAACTATCATTAGTGTAGTGCAGTGCTAGATTTTTTGAATGTGAATCGGTAAGACACACTTTAGTGTAACTTGTATTTGTTTTGAATCTACCAACTACTAATGTAGGCCTCTTGAACCGGTAATTCGGTATCGTGTTTTTTAATCATTTGTATCTTTAAACATGAGTATAAAAAAATATACAAATGTTGAATATAATCAATGCATAATTCTTGCGAGATTAGGCTCGTCCCGTCCTATCCCGTCCAAATCTATATACTATCCTAAAACAGAAGACACTAAAGGTGACGTGTCATTCTCACAAATTTTGTAGGGTTAAATCTTTTTTTAATTAACTTATTAAACCATAAAATATTTTTTATTAATCCAAAAATAAAACAAAATTTTGTAAAATTAACTAACGAGATCTCCTAAGTATTTTAAAAATAATTTGGTTTACGTATTTCTTTTATTTTTAAGCCGCCGAAATTTAAGTAATTTATTTATTGGGAAGATTTTTATTTTTTTTCTTAATTTATTTTTGAAGGATTATAAACTCAATCTATTTACGTTAAAAAATTTCACGGAATTTCCTATCCCACATCGATTATAAGTAAGTCTGATAGTTTGATAACTTGTATAAATAGAGTTCACGGAATTCCCTATCCCACATCGATTATAAGTAAGTTTGATAGTTTGATAACTTGTATAAATAGAGGGTTTGAAGATTTAAACAAATCACACATTTCTTGGCATTTTGGCTAAGTATATAATTTTTATTCATAACTGATTAATATCTGTTTTGTGGGTCGTTGTGGCCTACTGTTTTGTGGGTCACTGACCTACTGTTTTGTGGATCGTTAAGCCATTGTTTTGTGGGTCGTTGACCTACTATTTTGTCGGTCGCTAAGTATTTTCAGCGATTTTTGGCAAAGTCGAAGTATAATTTTTATTCAGAAATTAATATCCGTTATATGGGTCGTTGACCTACTAAAAGTGATGGTTTGATAACTTGTATAAATAGAGGTTAATAACGGATATTGAAGATTAAACAAATGATACATTTCTTGACATTTTAGCTAAGTTGAGCTATAATTTTTATTCATAACTAAATAATATATGTTTTATGGGTCTTTGGCCTACTTTTTTATGAATCGTTTACTTACTGTGTTCAGCGCATTTGTTATCTCACGTCGATTATCAAGTAAGGCTGATGCTTTGAAAACTTGAAAAGCGTTTATAATTGTCTAAATTAATAGTAATTTATCCGTTATTGTATGAGATTTTGTTTAATTTTATATTATAGAATTTTTTTTATCATCATATATAAATTTTTTTTAATTTATAAATTTTCAGATTCCGATTTTTTAAATATAAATGATTTATTGAAAATTTATGTTTTTTAAATAAAAATATTATTCTACGGGTATTCTTTTTCATCTAAGTATTTTGTTGTCCTATTATGTTTTTTAATCATAAAATACGGGTATTTTTTTTATGTTACGTCGATCGTTACAAAACTAGAAAAAGCCTAGTAAATCAAATTGTTTCAATAAAGTTCCAGATTTTAAATTTCGTTTATCCAATAATTTGTTTTTGCTTCTGTTTGTATTTTTAAACTTTATTTCAACTTTTTGTGTATTTTTTTTTTAAAAAAACTTTCAATTTTTATTTTATTATTTATCACATATTTCATTTAAAATTCTCTTTTTTTTTACAAAATTATATTTCGGGTTACATTTAGATAATTATAATATATTAAAGTAATTTAGTTATAAGTCTATAACGGAGTTGTGCATTGTAATTTTTTTTTAACAAAATTGTACATTGTATAATGATTAAATTTATGAAGTGTAGAATAATAAGTTCTTTATTTGTGACTATTTTTTCGTTTTGAGAATAATCAAATCCAAATCATTATTATAAAATTTCATAAATATATCTTATGTTCGTACAACTAATATTATAAAGATATCCGCACAAGGTGTGAGCTATACACTAGTTTAAACGAAGTGTTAATAAAAAATAACAACTAGTAGAACACTTAATTCATTATTTATAATACTTTTTTCTTAAATTTTTCTATTTTCATATGTATATAAACCTTTCAAAAAAAAAATCCTTCACAATATATATTTAAAATTTAGCCTATTTGGATCCGTCCTTATTTACAACTAGTTTAATGCCCGCACCTTGTGCGAGTTTGCCTAAATAATTATATATATGTAGTGAATATTAATCAATAGAAAAAAACACAATTATAGGTTAAATTGACTTAAAACGTAAATTTTTTTATATCATCTAGAAAAAGATTGTATAAAAATACGTATACTTTGAAGGAACAACTTTTTTTTTACCCGCACCTTATCTAGGGTTATATTTTAATAAATTGTAATTTAACATATTTCAAAATTATGGATTCGTAAAAGATAAAATATAAATTAAAATTAGATGTAAACTATTAATAACTATTTATCAGAAAATAATAATATATATATATATATATATATATATATATATGTATGTATGTATGTATGTATGTATGTATGTATGTATGTGTGTGTGTGTGTGTATGTATGTATGTATGTATGTATGTATGTATGTATGTATGTATGTATGTATGTATGTATGTATGTATGTATGTATGTATGTATGTATGTATGTATGTATGTATGTATGTATGTATGTATGTATGTATGTATGTATGTATGTATGTATGTATGTATGTATGTATGTATGTATGTATGTATGTATGTATGTATGTATGTATGTATGTATGTATGTATGTATGTATAGAGGCCGGTTCGGGTGAGGAGCACCCTTGTGGATATGAATGAGGAGAGTGTAACACCCCGAATTCTCAGAACTCGGAACGTTACTGGTTAGGACCTCACAATGGGTCCCGACCTCAGTTTGACAACAATATTACTAGGATCTTGCAACAAGACACAAATAAGGAAAACCGAAATTCATGAAATAGTATTTTGAAGGTAGTGAATGCAACACGGTCTAGCAGCCTATAGTACTTAACAAAGGGAAAAACGAACAATTGTCTAAACAAAAGAAAGAACGACCAACATCAACCCCAACCCCCACTCTAAGGAGTACGGAGATCCGGCTGACCACTACTTCCGGATCACTCAGCTGCTGGTCTAACATGCGGTAAAACTATAAACACAACAAGAGAAACCATTAGCTAGTTATCTAAATATTAGAAGAGTAATAATAGCACACACACACATAAAAGAATAAACACCCATCATGTTGTCAAACAAGTCCATTTATTATCTTAAGTTAAGTTACTCATTCACGCTAATGATACTTATTTTGTGACATGAGGGATTCCCAAACCTCGCATCCGCCCCCATGTAACCATCAGGAATGGATCCAATGCATCTCACCTTGTACCTGCCTGATCTGGTTATAGAGAACCTCCCAGTCTCCTGTCAGAGCTGGGCAGTGATGTCACGGCCCGTTATACATACACTTGGGCCTTAAACATAATAATAACGGTCGTCCTAGCAAGTTATTATTATCAAAATCACGAACATAGCACACACAACTACTATCACTCAACTAATATCCAGAAACTGGCTAAGTAAGTCACAAGGACTTACCTGAGTAAAATCACACTCTAACAAGTCTCAAAACGATCCGTACTCGTGGTAACTCAAACGCCTGTCAAATAAGGCATGTGGATCAATATCTCATCCAGATGTCCAACCTCATGCGAAGGAATTACGGAAAAAGCTCTCTTACGGTAAAAGACCATTTTACCCTTAATGTTGAAAATTCTCAAAGTTTATTCTTAAACCTACTAATTCCTTTTAGCTTGCTTTTTGTAATTAGTGTCTCTCGGATAGTTTCTAGAGGTTATAAGATTAATTTCAAACATTCGTCACCTAGAACAACATTACTTCCTTTCCGGTTATTACTCCACCATTACGCATATATGTATCCGCGTATAAAAACGTTACCTCTCTATGTAAATACTTATGTATATACCGTTTTCTTATTCCCATATATATATATATATATATATATATATATATATATATATATATATATATATAATGAAGTGTTACCTATAAGGGTGTTTTATATATAAATACACACACACATATATATATATATATATAGATAAAGATGTGTTATAATTACACGTATTTATATACATTTATTAACCATGCCAAATTTTCTACTGCTCAATTGTATAAGCATATATACTGTCACTACTCTCTTACGCGTATACTTATATATGTACATATATACTCGGTACACTGTAATATTGCAAAGACCCAATTCTACCCTCCATCACCCTAATTCACGTGCCCTGTTGCTTAACACAACAGAGGTTCTACATCAATCTTCACGATAACGAAAGCAGGCTGATGGGTTACCTGTCTGCAACGAGGAGGGAAGTGGTTGTTACTAGGACCCTCGCAATGATGGTAGCGGCGGAGCAGACCGAGACACGATGTCGCCGGCAAACGCGAGGTCCTTCCTTTCCGTAAGGGAGAGCGATTAACCAAGGACGGTATGGTGTGTACGTGTCTGCAGCCCCGTGGACGACTCACCCTTCTGCAGCCTGGTTCGATGTGGGTTCCAAGGTTAAGCGGTAGGGGTGGTGCAGAAGGTGACTCGAGGAGTAAGAAGGAAACCTTACCTTCACTACTGTTCGGGAAGGCCCGACGCGGTGACAGTTCCGCCTGGCTCGAGGCGGCAGCAATCCAGCTGGAGGGCAAGACGGAGTCACAGCGTCGGCTGCCGGAGGTTGTAGCCAAACGCGAAGTCTCCTGCTGCGGCTGGCGGCACCTTGGTGGTCAACGTACTGTTGTGTGAAGACAAGTCAGAGTTGCTGCGGTTCGAGAATTAGATTGGGAGGGGGAGAGATAGACGGAGGGGATGACTCACCTAGCGGTTGCTGTCGCCCGCGAACGAGGAAGGCGGACGAGGAGGCGGTGGTGGTGGCGTCTGCAGATGAAGGCGGAAGAGATGTTGGTTGTGTCGTCTACAGATGAAGGCGGAAGAGCTGCTGGCTGTCGTTCTTCAGAGGGCAAGGGGAAGACGGAATAGCGGCTAACAGGTGGGTTAGAATTAGGATTAGATTAGGTTTAGCGCATAATTAGGTTAGGGTTGGATTAGTTTAAGGAGATGGGCTGGTGGGCTTGTAAATGAGCCTATTCTTCCTTTAAGAAACAAGCTGAAACGAAACCCGTTACTTGTACGGATCGGTAGGTAATTTACGGGAATAATTACGGAATTAAATTCCGTATTATGTAATTTCTTATTTTATTTTAGAGGTACGTAAATTATTTCCGGTTACCTAATTTTCATCATTTTATGTGAATCAAGGTCACATAAAATGATAGAATTTAAACTCGTTTTATTTTATTTCAGATTGACGTATCAGAATTTGGTTAAATTCGGGTTTAACGGGATTTAAAAATTTCGGTTATTACAGAGAGCTAGGATGGTGACACGTGGCATGCCACGTCACCGTTTTTAAATTTTTATTATTATTTTTATTTTGTCGGGGAAAAAACAAACGGTGACGTGGCATGCCACGTGTCACCATCACAAAAATGAACAATTAGTAATAAAAATATGGCGTTCATGGTTGTTAAAGAAAATGTTGTTCATATTTTTATAAGTATGTGTTCGTGGCTTTTAAAGTAAGTGTTCATGGTTTTTAAAGTAAGTGTTCATTTTTTCAAAAGTCATTATACATATTTATTAATAACTATTCATTTTTTTCCCAACACTAATTTTTCATGTTTTCACACTAAATGTTCATTTTTGTAAAAATTTTCTTTTTGTTTCAAATCGTGTAAAAAAAATATGATGTTCATTATTTTACAAGTGTGTGTTCATTTTTTTACAATTACAATGTTCATATTTTTCAGAGTAAGTGTTCATATTTTTCAAAGTACGTGTTCATATTTTTCAAAGTACGTGTTCATATTTTTCAGAGTCAATGTTCATAATTTTTTTTAATGATTGTTCATTTTTTTTTGTTATAGGTAGTGTTCATATTTTTATTATTAACTGTTCATTTTGTGGTTGTGCCACGTGGCATGCCACATCAGAATTTTTTTTTTCGAAAAAAAAACAGTGACGTGACATGTCACGTGACACCACCACAGCTCTCCTAATTCCTATCCACTAGGGTTCTCCTCACTTGAACCTATATATATATAATTCAAAATTATAAAAAAATTTCAAAAATTAGTTTTCAAAAATTAAATGTGCCTACATTTTTTTTGAAATATAAAAACAAATTCTAGATATTTTTTATTATGTTTTTTATATAAATTTGTTTTTATTTTAACTAATATTTGAGTAAAATTAATGTGGTAAAATAATTTATTAGATTAAAGATGATTTGGCATGGTGATTGTTTATTAGTTTTAATGATTTTTTTATTATAAAAGATAGTATGACAAATCCGTAAATATCTTGTGGCAATATCGTAAATAAATTGGAAAAAAGCTTATGTGGCTATCTTTAATACGTGACATGTGGACGAAGTGGGTTCTGCTTTAGTATGATATATAGATTATTAGGAGGAATACGTGTGCATTTCTTTTTTATTCTAGTTTTTATCTCTTTTTTCACTTAATTCAAATTGTGTGTTCTAATGATTTATATTTTTATTTAATTTGTTTAAATTGTTTGTTCTACTAGTTTTTTTTAGCACTTAGTTCAAATTGTTTATAATATTAGTTCAAAATTTGGGTATTATTAATTTGAAAATTTTGTACAGTTAGTTCAAACATTGTGTCTTATTAAATCAAACATGCACAAGTAACAAAGTGCATAAAATCATAACTACAAAACTGAAAACTAACAAAGTAATACGTAAACTAAATATAGAAAATATCAGAATTGATAGTGTATATATTTCATTGAATTGAACTAAAATTGTGAACTTTTATAATATTAGTTGGGTATCATTAATTTGGATATTGTGTACTATTAGTTCAAACATTGAGTTTTGTTATTTTAAACATATAAACAAGTAACAAAATGCACAAAAACATAACTACCAAATTAACAAAATAATCCGTGAACTAACTACAGAAAATAAGATGGATATAGTGTATATTTTTGAATGAATTGAACTAGCACTATGAATTAAGATAATTGTTACAGTTTTCTCATAATGATTACAAAAATATCACCGCTTCTTGTCTTTTTGTGAAAAAATAGATTTTTAAAAGAACAAAGTTGACCTCGCATCTTCTAAAAATTGCAAAATTGTCACAACACTTCTTTTAAATCATTAAATGACGTGTAATCGTGGATGAATATAGTTTATTGAATTAAGTAAATTAATGGTTCAAATTAGCCCGTAAGGCCTTACCACATTCACCTCCTTACCCGATACTTTTTAATAGTATTAGTTTTTTGGGCCAAATCGTTGATGTGACAATGAAAAAGAATTTGGGTAAAAAATAGAATAATCGAAATTTTGGGTTTAAAGTATAAGTACATAAAAATCATGCTCCCTCAGATAAAAAATAAGTGTCGTTTTAAAATTAGAAATTTGATCACAATTATCTGTCGTTTTAAGTTTTTTAGGCCAATAAATGAACAATAATTATAAGAAATGTTCTTAAAAATTGGTGTAAATGATTAATTTTAGTTCTAAAATCTTTCTTATTGGTTTAAAAGAAGGTTGAATATTAAATAAATGGTAAGATTTAGAACAAAAGTTATGTTATTTAATATTTTTTTATAAAATTGTATCAAACACTAAAATAACCGTTAATTATAATAAGAGGAAGTATTATGCAATTCACAGCCAGCCAAGGACAAACTTTGAACCAAAGAGTCGATAACAAATTTAAAAATATATGGAACATGAACAACCATTCTAAATTTTGTAATGTTATAAGTTAACATAAAGGCATTGACGTGTGGATTGATTTGGCCAAAAATTTTGTAACGATATATGCTGACTGATAGGTGACCTAGTCCAAAAATAGAAATTGATTTTGCCAGTACACTAAGCTACCCAGCTGCAAGATAGAGTAATATGGCATGGACATGTGGATTCCATCACCACGTGATTCATCCATCTCTTTACAGAAAACGGTCAGACTCGGCAACCGTACACCAACACCAAACGAAAGGGCTTCAATCACATGTAACTTAGTATATATTGAATTGAATAACCCTTCTGTAAGGTAGAGTGATTTGACATGGAAGGCGAAGTAGCAGAAATTGTGCAGGCCCAAAAAGAGGTTGTGAGCCTCATGTTAGCCTTTGTAGAGTCAATGGCTCTTAAGTGCATCTTGGAGCTTCGCATCCTAGACATCATACACTCCCACGGCTCTCCAATGTCGTTACCTCAAATCGTTAAAATGATCGGATCTCCGTCTCTTAATATCCCTTACCTTTCACGTCTCATGAGTTTGCTTGTTCACAAGAAAATCTTCAGCACAGCGTTTTGTGAACAGTCAGGAGAGACTCTTTATGGGTTAACCCTTTCCTCAAGGTTGCTCTTACGTGATTCTGACATGACTATGGCTCCCCTATTCCTTATGAACACCCATCCATGGTTGGTGGAGCCGTGGCACCAGCTAGGTGCCGCCGTCAAGGATGGCGGGACTGTGTTCCAGAAGGCTTATGGGTCGTCACTTTGGGCATTCGCTTCGAAAAACCCAGAATTAAACAATCTGTTTAACAACGGTATACAAACCTGGGGCAAGTTTACCGTTGAGGCAATCCTCATGACTTACAAAGACGGCTTCGGAGGAATCGACACCTTGGTGGACGTCGCCGGAGGTAACGGCTACTTGGTGTCGGAGATTGTCAAGGCTAATTCGCCTCTAATTAGAGGAATCAACTTTGATCTGCAACATGTTGTTGAGAGCGCACCCACGTATCCGGGGATCACTCATGTTGGAGGTGACATGTTCGAGTTTATCCCAAATGCTGACGCAATCATTATCAAGGTAATATAATTTAGTTTGCATGATTTTGTGTTTTAGATGTCTATGTGACCTAGGGCTAGACCTGGCACGGACCAGACCGGATAGGAACAATCGAGACTGGAAATGGATTGAATTATTCGGTTCAGGTCATGACCAGATGGACCGAACAAACTTGTGATATTTACAAAATGGTTCGGACCTAGACCGGACCGGAACAATACATATAAGTTATAGGTATTGTTTTTTAAAAAAAAAAAAAAAAAAAAAAAGTTGTGGACCGAATTGGTTGGACCTAAGATCGGACCTGTTGGTTTTGGTCCGGTCCGGTTCAAAAACCAAACCGAACAAATGAACCGTCCTAATGTGAACTAACAGTATTGGTATGTTAACTTGATGTAGTCTGTGTTGCACAACTGGAGTGACGAAGATTGCAAGAGGATCCTGAGAAATTGCAGGAGGGCGCTTTCGAAGACGACGATGGGGAAGCTGATACTAGTCGAAATGGTTGTGGAACCAGAAGGCGGAGGATTGTTCGATGACGCAGCTGTAAAATTTGAGCTACTCATGATGGCGAACTTCTTAGGTGGGAAGGAAAGAACTCAAACTGAATGGATCAGCTTACTGCAAGATGCTGGTTTTATTGAATGCAAGTTCATCAAGATTCCTGCTCTGCAATGCATTATTGAAGCCTATGCATCTGCAACTCAATAAAAGATAGATGAAAGAAGTTACTGTTTCTTCATGGTGTCCTCTTCACTTGTAAGGGTTTAATGTGATAAAAAATAAAATTTTAAAGTTAATTAATATGCATTAATTGAACTTGTCCAACTTCAATATGGAATGATGACGCAAAAGACCACCTATCTAATTTAATCGACAAAAAAAAAGAAAAAAAAGGTAGCACTGTACCAAGTTGTTGTAAAATAACTTGAAAAACATACACTGTTGGGGACTTGGTATTCGATTCCTTTTGACACCTACCAGCCTTTCTGTTTTGAGTATTTTCTGTTTACACATCCTTTCCAGGGTGAGCGCAATTGTGGGTTCAATTTGAGTTTCTATGGATTCCAATAATTGGCAGCCATCTCAGGTTGATCCTGAGATGATGTTGCAGTCACAACAAACCCCTCCTGAAGCAGCACCATCTAGTATGTGACTCAAAACTGTGTTTTTTCTATTACTTGTTTATACTTTATAAACTTATTGTGTGCTATTAATATTGCTAATGTGTATATTTTTCTTTCTTTTATTAAATAGATATTTTTCTGTTTATTTTTGCTTCTGTGTGTTCTAGTAGGTTTCTTTCAAATGTGCTATTTGGTTGTTTTGAGTCCTTGCACCTATCATCCATCTTAATCTTTACCTTAATTCCTGAAATCTGCATGAATTTGGTAATGGAGGAAAAGGATCTATAAACTGCCTATTAAGTGAGGTAAAAATTCAGGTCTTATTATATGCTATGTGTTATGAATTTGATAATGCTTGATATTCTCATACATACAGAGATTTTCATTGTATCCAACACTTCTTTCTCATATTACTCTTGTACCTCCAACTTCTATTAGATTCTACGGCTCAAACTGGTAGTACTGAAGCACAAAAAGAGGTCTACCAAAAGGTAATTATTTTTTTCCCTCGCCTATATTTTGTTGGTCATCTGATACGTTCCTGTAGTCTTTATAATTATTTTCTAGTTTTAGGATTTAGATCTAATCATTAATATTAGTAATAGATATTAGTTGCAGCTATATCTTTTTCTTGTAAGTTGTAATTAAATTGGGTTGCCCATCAAAATAAAACACTGAATTACTTTTCTTTCGCTGTTTACTCTCACCGTTGAACTAATTGTTCCTGTTATCTTTTGATTAACAGATCAAAGTTATGAAGGAGTTGTACTTTACAGAAGTCGAAGATGTATATCAAAGGATTTGTTTGAAATTGCAACAGGTATGCTGAGTGGTTTTGTCTTCATTAGCATACTCTAGGACAAAAGATAAGGAATAGTGAGTTGAATAGATCTTATGAAAGACAATTTTTGTATAGTATTGGGGAGTCGATGTTTTCATTTGCAAAACAAGTGCCTCTTCAATACGGTAATTCCATCTGTGTTATTCTCTGATTGGACTTTTATTTTTCCAGAAAGATTCCGTTCCTCAGCAACACAAGTCAGAGTACCTCAAGAAGATGTTAGAACGCAATTTGAACTGCCTGCAACTTTCCAGAATGGATGCACTACAAGTCACCAAGGACAGAGTGGCACGACTTCAGCAGCAAATAATCAGTATTGTAAGTTTGCATAGGCCTAGAAACCAGCAGTCTCATTCACAGATTCCTCAAACCCATTCACATGAAAGCGGGGGTCAATTGCAAAATGTACAAGGTTCTTTAGTTCCTTCATTGCAACCTGGTTCAAATTTGGAGCCAGAGCATGGGTCTTGAACCATGGCTTCTTCCACAGCACCTCTCACAAGGACAAAGGTATTCGCATCAGCAACTCAAGCCTGGGGTTTTATTTCCTAATTCTTCACCCAAAGTTGTGATAAAGTGACAACTTTTCCTTTTTCCTTCGTCTTTAAATTGGTTTCTTTTTTCTTTTTTTTTTTTAAAGGAAAGCGGTTCGATACACTAGACGACACACCGTCTAGTGGATCGAAAGGCCGATCAAATCGGCAGACGACCAACCGTCATGAGTGAACCTGAACATACAAAAAAAATACATCAAAAGATCTTCGATCACAATGGCCGAACAAAGAGGAGGAGCACTGAAGGATGCGCTCGGCAAGCAAAACGAGGAAGAAACAACGAGAACGTGCTTGTAGAAGAAGTGCAGAGAACAACTCCCAGGGACCACCGGCGGAAACCTCAGATTTGGACTCTTGAAGGAGCCTTCAGATTTCGATCACCTATCCACAACTCTCTCTCACGAACAAATTCAACCTTCTTTCAAGGAAAGCTCACACTAAAAGACGTACCCCACAACATCGGATAAAAAACCGTGATACAAAGAAGCTCTTGTAATGTAGGACATGCAAAGGATACCTTGATATAAGGACGGAACCGGTTAAGAAATTGTTTTGTTTTTATATTATTTTATTCCATTCTGGGGTCGATATTTTGTTGAAGTTCGTGGTAATTCATACCTTTTTTTCTTCTTTTAACAGGAAATAAAATCCTTTGAAAACAATAGTAAAAAACAATTGCCAAAAGATATTGGATTGTTATATTATTTATTTTTTTTGTTTGCTTTGGGTAGTGAAAGCAATATGGGCTTGAAGTCATGCCCATAAACAAACAATTAGATGCTTTTGCTGTTTTTTTTTTCCATCTCAAGCGATAAACTGACTAAACAAAAGGGCAAACCCGAACGCTACCAATGAATGATACGAAGGAAAAACCCTCTACAGAGGGGAAAAGAGCAAAACGCTCTCTTCTGGGACAAACTCCCAAGGGTTAAAACCCTAGTTGCCTTTGTTCAGCAACCATGGCCGCTGGATTTTTTCACTCCTTGCCGCCATCACCTTATCAACTACTTCCTGTCTCAAAACAACATAAACAATAATCAAAGGGAAAAACCCTTCGAATGGCTCGATTCCTCCCTAACCAAACCCAAATCTGGGTCGTAACCCTTCCCCCGTCGTCTTCAAACGATGGGTCATAGCCGTTCTCCGTTGTCTTCAACCAAGCTCCTGCTTTGACTCCCATCAAGCAATAACGCCGACAAGCATTTCGGCCACCTCTGCATCACTCTCGATCGAAGCTCCTCTTCTTGAACTAAATGTTGGATTTTCGGTGTCCGGTTTTAGACCAAAGGGCCATAGTCTCACTTATGTGAGTAGACGGTTCTCCCAATTGCCAAACAAATTAATATAATTATCTTGAACTAAAAACTAGTTATTAACCAAGGGTTTGTAATCTCCACGAAGGAGTAGACAAAACCCAACCAAGAGTTTGTAATCTTTGCAAAGGAGTAGACAAAACCCAATCAAGAGTTTGTAGTCTCCAAAGGAGTAGACAAAACTCAACCAAGAGTTTGTAATCTCCAAAAAGGAGTAGACAAAACTCAATCAAGAGTTTGTAGTCTCCAAAGGAGTAGACAAAACTCAAGCAAGAGTTTGTAATCTCCAAAAAGGAGTAGACAAAACTCTAATAGAAGTTAAGTTCAATTACACGTCTTATAAACCGGTTGTTATATGTTAAAACCATTGACTTGGATAATGTAATGAGTCATTCATAAATGAATTTTCCTTCTAAGTGTATTCTCCCCTACACCGGGAATATCCAAATACCTTAGTGGGATAAAACGTTACACGTTACAAAGACTAAGTAAGAGACTTACTTGTCTTACTTTGTAGAAGGGTATTCCTAGGTTTTGTCAATACAAAACCAAACTAAGATGGATGCCTATCCTTTGTCAATACAAAGGAACTATACTGGTCTTTCGAGTTTTGCAAACAAGCTTATAAGAAGGCCTATCCAATGTCAATACAATGGAACTAGAAGCTTTATTGTTGCAAAAACGAATGTCCAATCAAGTGCAAATGGCTCTCCCTTTTATAGGCATAGGGGGCCACGGTTTTGGGGAGAATAACCGCCACTAAAGCGGTTGAGAGCGGTTACAAACGGTTATTGACGGTTGAGAGAAGTTAGGGTTACATAACCACTTTTTGGCCCAAGCCCAAGGCCCAAGCCCAACTCAATTGGGCCATCAAAAAGCCCAAATTTCAGCTAGCTTTTTCGGCCCGACTTTTTTTTCTTATCAATGAGCTTTGACTAACTCATTATAGCTAGGTGAAGCTCCAAGGTCAACTAATACACATGAGCTTAGCTCAAACTAGCTTAGCTCATCGAGCAGCTCACTAGCTAGCTTCTAGCTAGCTTCTTGGAGCTCAATAGACATTTGTGCTTGGATATCTCTCAAACTTTGTAACAACTTTCTTGAGCTAATATAATGAGGAATGCCGGAAAGAACGCTCCATAATGTGTCCCAAAAACACAAAGCGTCGGGCTCTCAATTTCTGCCGCAAAATGGCCTAGACGTTGGCAAGGCCAATAACGCTCTTGCCAAGTAATGGCATTGTCATGACTGAGTCAAGACAATGTCCCATGATAGTCATGAGGCTCAACTAAACTAACTTTCAACATAGCCGTGATAGCCATGTCCTTTTGTTTAGTTTAATTTAATTAGCTTCCATACTTTTACCCCGTAATCACTAGTTACTCTAAGTGCCGGTCACTTGGCTTGCCTCCCGCAACCCATACCATCGTGACACACATGTGCGTAACTTATTGCACCTTGTCTCGACAACAAGCTCAATGGTTCCGTTGAGACTTAGCACAAATCTCCAACACTAAAATCCTACCTATTTCCCTGCTTTCTGCACCGTCGGTCCTTCCACTTCCCCATACCAGTGTTTCTTCTCGTCGGCGCTGGAGGTGCCTCCTCAGCGCTGTTGGTTGCATCGGTGCATTGTAGATCGTTCCAGATCTGTGTTGAATCGGTGACTGACTAATAACTCAGGTCAATGGGCAAATTGCTCTTTCTTGAGGAAACCCCTCCTATCTCCGCCTCAAATGGGCTAATCGCTTACTAATAACTAAGGTCAATGGCAAATTGCTCTTTCTTGAGGAAACCCTTCCTATCTCCGCCTCAAATGGACTAATCACTTACTAATAACTCAGGGCAAATTGCTCTTTCTTGAAGAAAGCCCTCCTATCTCCGCCTCAAATGGGCTAATCGCTTGTGGACATGTGGTTCTGAACAACATTTTAACCGTCCTCAATGACGGAATTTTGAAACTCCATCTCCTTTGGCAAGATCCGTCTGTTCTATCAATCCGTTTTGTTTTATAAATTATGGGTTCCACTTGTATACTTCGGTATCTTGTCTAAAAAAAACCCTTATTGTTCACTCGAACTTTACACTCGTGAAAGAAGCGTTGAAGTGTTTAGCCCTCAATTAGAAAATATATTTTTTATTTTATTTTCAAAGGAAAAAAAAGAAAAGCCAATAACTCACTTTCTGTTTAATTATTGAACAATAATTATCAATTATTTGATAATTATAAATTTAATTAGCAATAAGCTAACAACTCTAACAACAACCCAAAAAAGGAAAAAAAGGATGAAAAAAAAATCCCACAATCAAAAATAGAATAAAATAAAAATAATATATGTTTATGTATATTTTTATTTTTATAAAAACAAGCTCTCCATTGATCTTTTATGTACAATAGCAATACAAACAGTTTTTCGAATACCAATTGGTTATCTAAACCTCGCGTAACAAAGTCCTTTTGGCTATCAATTTGTTATAACCGTCTCTTAACATTGTCCCCTACGGACTAATGCATACAAAGTCCAAAATAAATCACTACCAATATCGTAAATTTAACTTCTTTTAAACAATATTCTCCCTACAAATCACCTTTCTCTTATCCATCAAGTTCTACACACTTATTGATCAAGATACCCGTTTTATGCATTCTCGTCTTCCGAGGCATGATGCAATCATTTTCTGGCGGTTTCGCTCGTTTGTCGAGAAGGGGGCGTGGATGTGTGATCGACTCCTGACGGCTCTGTTGCAATCCAAATCCGAGGTGTCCACAGTTGTTCCCCAGACTTCCTCCTTGTGTACTTCCTTCAAAGATGAACGTTTATACTCGGTGCCTCCTGCTGGTTGGATCAACCTGCTTTCCCTTGAAGACCTTATTGCTTTCGGTTTCATTTTGATGTATTTTTGTGTACTTCTTTTCTCCTTTCTTTGTGGTCCTTTGTGATGGCTTGTCCATCTGCCGATTTTTCGGCCTTTCGACCCATTGGACGGCGCGCCGTCTAATGGTTTCGAACCGCTTTCCATTTTCAAAAAAAAAGGGCAAACCCGAAGCAGCCGCCATCAGAGAGACCGAGAGAAGCGGCGGTCGGAGGCCGGAATCTATTCTGTAGAAGCTCCGTCCGAAGATGATTGATTACTTTTTCAAGGCTCCAGAATATGAAAATCGATTATGTTGGTAGAATATGGGAAACAAATGTCTTTTAAGGTCCCAAAGCAGCCGACCCCGACCAAGATCGGAGGACGACAACCTTCAAGACTCCTTAATCCGGCTGACCTTGACAAAGATCCGGAAGCGAAATATCCTTCAAAGAAATAAAAATTGAAAATTTTGGATTTGAAATCTCTTGGTCTATGAAGAAAGAGATGGAGTGTGATGGAAGCGCATATAAGCAGATAGTTAAGCCAGGTTGGTTATTAGATGTGATAAAGATGAAGTTTTTCTTCAATTTGTCCACTGTAATTGGTTGCTCAAAAGGAGAAGCAAGGCGTGGCTTGCTTGTCTTGCCATACCCCTGGGTAAGCAAGAAGAAAAGAAGCCGACGAGATCCGATGATGGAGACGGTATCTCTCCCGATAAGGTGTCCAAAAAGAGAAGGTGACGAGATCCGATGATAGAGACGGGATTGGTACAAAACGGAGTTCGTTTCGCACAGATCCGGAGTTACCAGAGAGAATCGGGATCACCGAGATCCGAGGTCATCGGAAAATTTGTTTGTTGAGTGACCTCTACCTAATTAAGGTTTTTGAACAGTAAAGAGGTTTTTTCCCTCTAGGGTTTTTGCTTGACTCTTTTAAATTGGTTTCTTTTGATTTTCCTCTTAATTTGTACTATATGGATAAAATAATAATAATTTCTATAAGTATATGTCCTTGTTTTATATAGTTTCTTACTAAGTTGGTAAAACAAATTATATATCATCTAAGACATCACAATAATCGAGAATCACAAGAATTGAAAGTTTTTGGGTAAAACTACCCTGCACCAACACCATCGGCTGTGAACTTTCAAACAATCAAAAGGTTTAGATCCCTCTCCTATCACCAAGCTCAGATCTCGGACTACTGACAGTCACTCTCGACCTACTAGATACCAGTACACCACCCACGGAATCTCCTCCTCCTAAACACCACCATTTATTCTCGCTACTCAACAATTATCTCCAAACAAGACCTCTAAAACTTCCATCTACAACCGTAAATACTTCGACCCATCTTCTCTTCCTCTGTTACCGTAGTTCACCCCTTCGGCAACCGTTGGCAACACCATCTCTAGAGGAATTTGAAGCGTTTTACAATATGTGAAATCCGGTATGTGAAATTCCGGTATGTGAAAATTCTGGTATGTGAAATTGCGGTATGTGAAATTCCGGTATGTGAAAATTTCGGTATTTGAAAATTTCGGTATGTGAAAAATTCTTCATTCCAGAAAATAAAAAAAATAAAGAAAAAAAAAAAGAGAAAAAAAAATTAATAAAAGAAAATAAAAAACAAATTCAGTTTTTAAAAATTATAACTTACACTTAAATAAAAAATAACAAATAACAAACAATTTTTTTTAAATAGAAGGGTTAATTAGTTTTACCTACCATTAAATGAAAGTGGTAAAATATGGGGTATAGTTTCTTTAACAAAAACCAAAAAGAGTCTAGTCATTTTTTTTTATGTTTTATACAAAATAATTTTTATAAAGAAAATTTGTATTATTAAGTTTTTCTATAAAAAAATTTTTTATCGAATATATTTTATTTATTATGATATATGAAATAAATCATTGATAAATATATAAAGTAAATTATTCAAAACGGACATTCGTTTATCCTATGATTATAGAAGATTTTCCCTAAAATATACACTCTCACATCGAATCAAAATATGATAAAATATCAAAGAGTAATAAATATATTAAAAATTATAAAATAATATGTATGAATTATATATTTTAAGAAATATCTTAATTTATTAATATTTGATTAAATTTGTTTAACTAAACTTTTTTTTTTTTATTTATGAATTTGATAAAAGAAAGACAAAAAAAAAGAAATAAGGTTACGGAACGGAAAAAATCGAAACCTCATGGGTATCAAGCGGAAACGTGGAAAACTTTGGGCACTATTTGAAAATTTTAAAAACTCGGGTACCAAACGAAAATATAAAAAGCTTTGGATATAATTTAAAAAAGCCAAAAACTCAGGGTACAAAACTAAAAAAAATCATGAACAACCATTCTAAGTTTTGTAATTGCAAGTCAACATAAAGGCATTGAACCATAGATGAGTGAATTTGCCCGTAAGCTAAGCTACCCAGCTACAAGATAGAGTAATATGACATGGACGTGTGGATTCCATCACCATGTGATTCATGTATGTAATATCTCTTTAGTAGAAACTCAATAGCCGTACACAAAAACGAAAGGGCTACAATCACCGTGTGATTCAGTATGTAATGAATAACCCATCTGTAAGATAGAGTGATCGATTCGACATGGAAGGCCAAGTAGCAGACATTGTGCAGGCCCAAAAAGAGGTTGTGAGCCTCATGTTAGCCTTTGTAGAGTCAATGGCTCTTAAGTGCATCTTGGAGCTGCGCATCCTAGACATCATACACTCCCATGGCTCTCCAATGTCGTTACCTCAAATCGTTAAAATGATCGGATCTCCGTCTCTTAATATCCCTTACCTTTCACGTCTCATGAGTTTGCTTGTTCACAAGAAAATCTTCAGCACTGCGTTTTGTGAACAGTCAGGAGAGACTCTTTATGGGTTAACCCTTTCCTCAAGGTTGCTCTTACGTGATTCTGACATGACTATGGCTCCCCTATTCCTTATGAACACCCATCCATGGTTGGTGGAGCCGTGGCACCAGCTAGGTGCCGCCGTCAAGGATGGCGGGACTGTGTTTCAGAAGGCTTATGGGTCGTCACTTTGGGCATTCGTTTCGACAAACCCAGAATTAAACAATCTGTTTAACAACGGTCTGGAAACCTGGGGCAAGTTTGCCGTTGAGGCAATCCTCATGACTTACAAGGACGGCTTCCGAGGAATCGACACCTTGGTGGACGTGGCCGGAGGTAAAGGCTACTTGGTGTCGGAGATTGTCAAAGCTAATTCGCCTCGAATTAGAGGAATCAACTTTGATCTGCATCATGTTATTGAGAGCGCACCCACTTATCCAGAAATCACTCACGTTGGAGGTGACATGTTCGAGCTTATCCCGAATGGTGACGCAATCATTATCAAGGTAATATAAATTAGTTTGCATGATTTTGTGTCTCATATGTACGTGTTAGGGATGATACATGATACAATCTACTTGGAACGGCTTGTTAAAAGTTCGGTCCGGGTTCGGTTTGTTTATAAATGAGCCAATCTTAAACATGTTAATGTTAGGCTCGTTTGGATAAAAGATCACTTTATGAACATTATTTTTGACGAGCTACTCCGGCTCGACTTGTCAAAAACTCGGCTAGTTGAGCTTGAGCATTCTAAGGCTCGGCCCGTTCGGCTATAGCACTCCTAGTCTGTGTGAACTAACAGTATAGGTATGTTCACTTGATGTAGTCTGTGTTACACAACTGGAGTGACGAAGATTGCAAGAGGATCCTGAGAAATTGCAGGAGGGCGCTTTCGAAGACGAAGATGGGGAAGCTGATTCTAGTCGAAATGGTTGTGGAACCAGAAGGCGGAGGATTGTTCGATGACGCAGCTGTAAAATTTGAGCTACTCATGATGGCGAACTTCTTAGGTGGGAAGGAAAGAAGTCAAACTGAATGGACCAGCTTACTGCAAGATGCTGGTTTTATTGAATGCAAGTTCATCAAGATTCCTGCTCTACAATGCATTATTGAAGCCTATGCATCTGCAACTCAATAAAAGATAGATGAAATAAGTTAATGTTTCTTCACTGTGTCCTCTTCATATCAAATTTCAATATTTATCTTCTCTCTTTGAGATTCAAGTCAATCCTGTTAGAACTTTACCATCATTGTCCTCTGTTGACGGATTAATCAAGTGGATCTTATTTCATACATTCAAGTGGATCTTACTTGATACATTTGATTTGTGAAGAACTGATATTGGCATTACACCATGTAATTGGCACGTTGAACAAATTTTGACAATGATATGGTTAAACCAAAGGCTTTTACTAAGTTTGAACAGGTAACCAGTGAGAGTCTTCGATTTTCACACAAGATTTCTAACTTGTATGCTTGAATCTTACTTATTAGTATTGACTTTCACCTCTGTTTTGACAAAAGAAAAAACAATCTTTTGTTGTTTTGGTTGGAGATTACATCAAACATTAGTATCTTGGAAAGGGGATGGATGTTGAACGAAAATCTATTTTTGCAAAAAGATATACAATGAAATGCTTCGGGATAAGATGAAGGAGCAATTCCACGGGGATTGTCTTAGAGTGTATTGGATATATTGAGAAGATTGATGGGCTTATACGTGAATAAGGTGATTGGTTTGTGTTAACTCCACCTTGATAATAAGGTATTATGAACATGGTTGATGAAAGCCAAAAACCTCAGTTTCCAGCTTACAAGTTTTGGTAAAGACCTTACAGTATCTGGTAAGGCCTTATCATATTACTGAAAACCTTGGTTTTCAGGTTTCAGTAAGGCCTTACAAGATATGATAAGACCTTACCAAAACTGGACAAAAACTATACTTGGTTTACGTTCGTCCAAATAGCTTTATTTTCCTTCTTGTTGAGTTCTTTAAGGGATTTGATTTTAACAAATCTTTGATTTGTTTTAATTAAATCTTCTTAAGATAAATTGGAAGATTTACAAATCTTAACAATCAAGATTGACATCAAATCTCAACAAACAAGATCACAAAAAATCAAGATCTTCTTCAACGTTTGAAATTGACGATAGGCTTAAGAGACCAGGAAGAAGACATGAGAGACCATTACTACGACTGGAACATAAGTGAAAAATCGTCTTATCTATTTTATTCTCATAAAGCGTTGATCTCACATTCGAAGCTTTAGCGTTCTACTCTTCTGAGTGTGTGAGATTTTATTTGAGCTTATAGTACTATTCAACTAGGATCATACAAAGAGTTATTTCTCCTAGGCACGTTGGATACTGTTGTTGTATCTGTAGTACTTTATTTTTCCTTTTGAGTGTGTGAGTTGCTAGATAGGAAGTGTAAGACTTTTGAGTTTAGAAGAGGGAAGTTCTTCAGAAGGTTGTATCTAGGGCTCATCAAGAAGAAGGAAAATAAAGCTACTTGAAATTCTAGGGTTGGACAACCCTAGGCGAGGACTAGGTCATTTGGAGACCGAACCTCGTCAACATGTCGTGTGTCTTTTACAGCTGTTCTCGTCTTGCTTTTATCATCCCTGGTTTGTCTTATCTTTACATTTAAATTCAATCACAGAGAAACGAGTAAGGTCTTATATTTGCTAATAAGATCTTATCTTCATTGATAAGGTCTTATCTTGTTTTATAAGGTCTTACCTATCTTGAGATTGCGAAAAGTTTTCATACTCTATTCATTCCCCTTTCTAGAGTATTTGGTAAACTATTTATCTGTCTATTCCGCATTTCAATTGGTATCAGAGCCTAACTCATTGTTCAAAGATATTATTATCTGTGAGGCTAATAAATGGCAGGTGAAGATCAAGGCGGATTTGGTCAAGCAAGATCAATTTCTCGACCGCCTCTTTTTGTAGGAAACAATTTTATGCACTGGAAATCCTTGATGCAGATGTTTATCATCGATCAAGATTTGGAGCTTTGGCATATTATCAAGAACGAACCTATTAGTCCCACCAAGGAAGGTCCTGACAATACAAGAGTAAACAAGACAGAAGCTGACTTTAATCAGAAAGATCTAGAGAGTGTGGCAAAGAATTACAAGGCCATTAATCTATTATATTGTGGTTTAAGTACTGACGAATTTAATCGTATATCTTCATGCAGATCTGCAAAAGAAATATGGGATAAATTAGTGGTTACCTATGAAGGAACCAGCCAGGTCAAAGAGACCAAAATAAGTATCTTTCTTAGACAATATGAATTGTTTAAAATGATCCCAGATGAATCAGTCAAAGTAATGTTCACCCGTTTTACGGAGATCATTAATAATCTTGACTCACTGGGAAAGACTTTCAATAACAAAGAAAAAGTCAGAAAGATACTCAGATGTTTGCCTAAAGCAAAGTGGGGTCCTAAGGTAACTGCTATAGAAGAAGTACAAAACCTTAATACACTTGCTCTTGATGATTTGCTGGGCAAACTAATCACCCATGAAATGATCCTCAATGAGGACGATGGGGAATTGCCAACAAACATAAAGAATTTGGCACTCAAGGCAAAGAAAGAGGAACCACTGGAAGATTCTGAAAGTGATAATGATGAAGATCATTTCACTTTTATCATAAGAGGACTAGCACGAATATTGAAAATGAAAAAGCAATTTTCAAATAAAGAAAATGTTGGATCATCTAAATACAGAGGTAAGTCTTCTAACCCCTTGAAGAAGAATCGTGTTCTAAATTGCTATGAATGTGGTGAAACAGATCATCTTGTTAAAGAATGTCCTCAAAAGAAGAGGAACAAATTCAAGAAAAAAGAATTTAGCAAGAAGGCCATGATAGCAGCTTGGAGCGATTCAGACTCCTCAAGTGATTCAGATTCTGAAGATGATCATGCAAACTTGTGTCTTATGGCAAAAACCGACAAAAATCAAGATCAACATCTAGATGGAATGGTAAGAGATCTTATATCCAGTCCTACTGCTGTTTTATCAGAAGTGCTGAAAAACATGATTTCTAATGAAGAAATTTACAGCAAAGAAATCAACATTTTAAAAGAAAAGCTAAATGATCAAGAAACTTGCATAAGAATGCTTTCGCTGAAAGTTCAAGATCTTGACAGCATACAATCAGATCTTGACGATGAGGTTAAGGTCTTACGATCGGAAAATTTCGAACTAAAGGCAAACCTCTCATCTCTTAAGACATGTAATACTGACTTAGAGATTAAAAAAGTGAAACTTTCTGAAAAATGTCAAGAATAACAAATAGCTCTTGTGCAATTTACTAAATCTAAAGCTACTCTTGACAAAATGCTTGGAGAACAACAATTATCCTTAAACCAAAGTGGCATAGGATATAACAGGAATTTTCATGCAAAACCTACTACCACGTTCGTTAAGGCAAAAGGAAATTGGAGATCTCCTACTTGTTTCTTTTGCTGTAAAAAGGGTCATGTAAAGGAAACTTATCCTTATAGGAGAACGGATTCATACATTATTAGAAATACCTTTCCTGTACGTTTAAATGAACGGGTAAAACACATATGGGTTCCTAAAGGAACTAGGCTACCTAACATGATCTACCCCCATAAGGGATCCAAATCTGTCTATTGGTCAAGCCGGAAAGGATGATTTTCTGTTTTGCAGGATATCACCAAGACTCAAAAATGGATAATGGACAGTGGCTGTTCAAGACATATGAGTGGAAAAGAATCTCTTTTCGACACTCTAAAGAAACAAACCACTGGCACAATAACTCTTGGTGACAAAGGAAAATGTGACATTCTTGGTATCGGTAACATTGGACTTGATTCAAATAATAATATTAAAGATGTTTATTTAGTGGATGGCTTGAAATATAATCTGCTCAGTGTCTCTCAGCTTTGACAAGAGGAAGTGTGAAGTTCGAGATGAGATAACTGGAAACTTGGTGCTAACAACTTACAGGGATAATAATATATATGCTGTAAATACTGACCAAATTGCAGGGACAAATTTGAAATGCCTCAAGGTCTTATCAGATGACTCAAGACTATGGCACAGACGACTTGGTCACATCAGTATGCACTCTCTTAAAAAAGTCAAATCAAAGGATCTTGTAAGAGGTCTTCCTGACCTAAAATTCAAGGTAGATGATTTATGCAATGCTTGCTCAAGAGGTAAACATACTCGTAGTTCTTTCAAAAAGAAGCAAGTGGTAAGTACTACTAGACCTCTTGAACTTCTACACATGGATCTTTGTGGACCTATGCGTGTCAAATCTCCTAAAGGCAAGCAATACATTCTTGTTATTGTTGATGATTATTCTCGATTTACTTGGGTTTTCTTTCTAAAAATTAAATCGGAAGAACTTTTATACTTCTCAAAACTTTGTAAGGAGTTACAAACTTTGAAAAACCTATCAATCGTTTCTATTAGAAGTGATCATGGTAGAGAATTTGATCAATCAGACTTTGATGCATTTTGTGAGAAATATGGAATTTCTCATAGTTTTTCAGCTCCTAGAACACCTCAACAAAACGGGGTTGTGGAACGCAAGAACCGCACCCTAGAGGAAATGTCTAGGACAATGCTATTAGAGAACAATTTGCCTGAGTCATACTGGGCAGAAGCTGTTAATACAACAAATTACATTCTCAATAGATGTTTCATTCGATCAATGTTAAAGAAAACTCCTTATGAGCTTTTTAAAGGAAGGAAACCAAGCATGGAAGGCACTCATGAGACACATTGTGCACTATAAATCTAAACATTAGCAAATTTCGCAATTTATTTTGGACTTTGAAGCGCAATGTCTCTAAGGAACCCATAAGTTGGCGGAATTCGTCCCTCAACATCCTATGGATATGCTCCAAATACGTGTCGAGACGATTGTTTCTAGAGTCCGTCTCACTTTTAAACACCGCATGAGCGGATTCAACCCTGTAAATATGTTTGTAGGAGTCAAACGAAATTATGGCCACAAGTTAGTTAAAAAAATATGTGTTTAGGGTTTACCTGCTAGATGCTCTATTTCCAAGGTGCATGTTTTGATCTGTCATCTAGGTTACAATTTTTTCGGCATGACACAACCAAGTTCTCGTCAAATACTCCATCAACCCCTAACGATCCCCCCAAAGATCGTGCATTGTTTGGAGCCGTTCCTCGTACGACTCCCTTGACTCGGATATGAACAAGGTGTAGCATTGAGCCAAGAATTCATTACGGACACTCACACTTTGACTCTGGCGGTAAGCATAGTCTTCTATGTTGCGCTCAACGTGCCATATGCACAACATGTGATATGCCTCTGGAATGGTATGCGGAAGGGCTTTTAGGAGACAAAGCTCATTGTCCGTGATTATGACATTCGGCAATTGGTGACCGCACCAAGCCCGGACTTGTTGCAAAACCCAATGATATGTCTCCTCTGTTTCTCTTGCAAGGAAAGCGAACCCAAAGTAAAAGTTTTTTTCGTGGGTGTTTCCCCTACAATCTCTAATAGGGGCATCCCATACCTAGAAGATTATACATGTAATTAGTATTGAAGGCGAGAGCATATGATAAGAACATTAAATGACCACTTACGTATTTGTGTTGTAGGTTGTATCCATTATCATCACACAATGAAATTTCTCCCATAGTCGAAGAGAAGTGGGGTTTGCAAATGCTATATCTTGTAGTCGTCCCTCGCTCGTCTGTTGCCAACTATAGATGTATCTTCCTAGGCTCAACATCTTCGAGAGTAGTTGCATAGGGGTCATAACTCCCTCCAACTTCGACCGTTGAAATTTCGCATGTGCATTGTATATCAGTTGTCTCATAGTTGCATTATCCTCGTGTCGGGCCCTCGGGATTTCTACTATAGGTTTTGGCCCGCAACCTGCTAGTGTCAAGTCAACTACCTTATTGTATTGTGAGGTTGACAACCGTCCTGCGTATGCATAACCTTCAAAATGCTTGTTCAGCTTGTGTGTGGACCCCGTTGTTAACTTTCAATCTCCATACAATATTCTTTTCAGCATCGTAACAATGCAACATAAATGGACAATCACATTTCTTTGACGAACAATTTCGTTTCTTTATGGGTTGATTGTTATCGTCAACAAGTCTCCCCTCATAATCTCGTTTGGAACCATATTGTTCGCATGCGAGGTGCACCATCCCATACTTTCTCTTCTCTATGGACTTCCATGATTTGGCAATCGTCAATACCATACCTTTACGTTGACCGCACCACGAGCCCAAGCAATACAAGATTCTCTATCAGGCCATCATTCGTCTGTTGTAAAATATTCGGTGTAGTCATATTCAAGTTTAGTGACATCTGGTCCACTGACCCCCACCATGTGTGGTTCATATTCCTATAACAAGGTGAAACAAAATAAACAAGTTTAATAATTAGTTAAGTTAAAACCAAGTTAGTTGAATAATAAATAGACAAATATAACAAATTAAGTTAATAGTTAGTTAAACAAAATATAACAAAATAAAAACTTAGCTGAACAAAATAAACAAGTGTAATAATTAGTTAAGTTAATAATTGGTTAAGTTAATAATTAGTTAAGTTAAAACCAAGTTAATTAGTTGAACAAAATAAACAAGTGTAATGATTAGTTAAGTCAATAGTTAGTTAACTTATTAACAAGTTAGTTGTACAACAATAAATAGACAAATATAACAAATTAAGTTAATACTTAGTTAAACGAAATATAACAAAATAAAAAGTTAGGTGAACAAAATAAAAAAGTGTAATAATTAGTTAAGTTTATAATTAGTTAAGTTAAAACCAAGTTAATTAGTTGAACAAAATAAACAAGTGTAATAATTAGTTAAGTTAATAGTTAGTTAACTTATTAACAAGTTAGTTGTACAATAATAAATAGACAAATATAACAAATTAAGTTAATAATTAGTTAAGTTAATAACAAGTTAAGTTAAGTTAATAACAATTTACTTGTATAATAATAAAAATCAAACAAGGTAAACGAAATATAACAAGTTAATCTAAAGAATAAGTTAAAGTTAATAACAATCGAACAAAAATTAATTCAAACGAATTAAACAAATACCGGGATTGGAGGTGCGTTAAGGTCTAGCCTTCGATTCCGAGACCTTCGTCCCCTACTTCCAAACAATCCTCGTAACCACGACATAATTTTGTTAAGATTTCTATTAATAAAAATCAAACCAATTATAATCGAGATTATGAAGATTAATTTTTTTTTAAAAGTGATATATATATATATATATATACACGAAGAAATTCAATTGAAATAATGAAGACTCCTCTCGGTGTCTATTTATATAGCGGAATGAAGATGGAACGCACGGAAGAATAGCGAGAATCGTAAATAATGCATCTGATTGGGCGGGCAAACCAACGAGCGACACATGGACGGCCATGATCAGTTCTCCTGGGCGGGCAAACGGTACGTCGACACGTGGCGACTGGATGGGAGTCATGGGCATTTGACGGATGGGACTTATTGTCACAACTTGCCCTTGCATTGACACGTGGACGGTGGGGATGATTCAAAGCTGCAATTATGCACTTGCGTCAGACGTAGCTGAGCTTGTCCCCTGCAGCCCCTTTGTCACGTGACCCTCTTACCCCTCTTTACCCAAAATTCTCATTTTGCCCCTCTTACCCCGCCCTAAACTCTCTATAAACAAAGCCCCTCATACCCCATACTCACCACACTACTACTCCACTCATCCTTCACAAAATTTTTATTTTTTGTCGCAGTAAAATTCGTAACAACTATGGATCGTCAAAATCAACACGACGATGAAAATATTAATTGGGTAATAATTCTATCTTTCACTTCTCGATTAATTTTTTTAAAGTACTTAATACTATTGAAATGTAGCTAAACTTCTTGTTTAATATTTCAAACCTCCCGCAATTTTGAAAATGAAGAACCGTTTTCACAAATGTTAGATTTTACGAATCTATTTCCTCCACCCGCACCAGATGTCTATCATTACGGTGATTCACAACCCCCATTTACTTACGTCGGCGAAAGCGACCAGAGCACTAACATTGCGTATGCATATGGTGAAATCTAAAAATATTTATGAGTATAAATCGAGATTTAATTTATACCATTTAATTTTATTATTTCACATGTATATATATAGTCATTTTATTTATAGAACTTTATTTTATGTTACATTAGTTATATAGTTACATTAACTATCACTTGAATAATGTTATAGTTTGAGAACATATTTATACATACCTTACTAATAATTTATGTATATTTTCTGCACCTAATGTTTATTTTACATGTAACTAAATTAACAATTATTGGAATAGATTACATTCTTGTATTAGATTAATATACGTACAATAAAAATAATTATTAGTTGTTAATGCATAAAAGTGCCTTAATTACCCACATCCTTTGGCCTATATCATTGCAAGGTAACAAGGTAATCATTGCAATCACTGTGAATCAGTTAATGATTTTAATTAATGTCAAAATCAATTTGAGTGAGATCATTATGGGGCGTAAATAGCATTGCCCAAACGAAAACGAAAGGGCTACATCATTGTGTGATTCAGTATGTAATGAATAACCCATCTGTAAGATAGAGTGATCGATTCGACATGGAAGGCCAAGTAGCAGACATTGTGCAGGCCCAAAAAGAGGTTGTGAGCCTCATGTTAGCCTTTGTAGAGTCAATGGCTCTCAAGTGCATCTTGGAGCTGCGCATCCTAGACATCATACACTCCCATGGCTCTCCAATGTCGTTACCTCAAATCGTTAAAATTATCGGATCTCCGTCTCTTAATATCCCTTACATCTCCTGTCTCATGAGTTTGCTTGTTCACAAGAAAATCTTCAGCGCTGCGTTTTGTGAACAGTCAGGAGAGACTCTTTATGGGTTAACCCTTTCCTCAAGGTTGCTCTTACGTGATTCTGACATGACTATGGCTCCCCTATTCCTTATGAACACCCATCCATGGTTGGTGGAGCCGTGGCACCAGCTAGGTGCCGCCGTCAAGGATGGCGGGACTGTGTTTCAGAAGGCTTATGGGTCGTCACTTTGGGCATTCATTTCGACAAACCCAGAATTAAACAATCTGTTTAACAACGGTCTGGAAACCTGGGGCAAGTTTGCCGTTGAGGCAATCCTCATGACTTACAAGGACGGCTTCCGAGGAATAGACACCTTGGTGGACGTGGCCGGAGGTAAAGGCTACTTGGTGTCGGAGATTGTCAAAGCTAATTCGCCTCGAATTAGAGGAATCAACTTTGATTTGCATCATGTTATTGAGAGCGCACCCACTTATCCAGGAATCACTCATGTTGGAGGTGACATGTTCGAGCTTATCCCGAATGGTGACGCAATCATTATCAAGGTAATATAAATTAGTATGCATGATTTTGTGTCTCATATGTATGTGTTAGGGATGATACATGATACGATCTTGTAGAATTCTTATTATGCTTTCATATGATTTTAATACCAATAGGAAAGATCAACACACGATATGATTACGCAGTTCGGGTGTTAAGACCCTACGTCTGCGGAACCTCAAGAGGGGAGGTCCGATCCCGTATTTCACTAGGCATTCAAGATCGATTACAATATAGGTTTGATTACAAAGGTGCACGCAAGATCAACAAGCAATAACCCTAAACCTAGAAACAAGTCAGAATCAAGAGATACGAAGAACAAAGGTTCAGAAATAGCCCCTGTGTGGCTACGCAAAGCTTTCTGTCAAAGCTTTGCAATCTTCTGTGTGAAGATCTTCTTCAGGAGAGGAGCAGGTGAGGATGAGCGTCTCAAACCCTAGCAAACCACCTCCAATCTTCTTCTCCGATCGCACTCTCTTTCTTTTACTCTGAGAAGCTCTCTTTCTCTCACAGCGGCAAAGGGCTGTAACTCGCTTAGGGTTAGAGGAGGCCAAGCTTCGCTTTTATACCTCCACCTGATAGTTCAAACGCAGCGTTTCATTTAAGCTGTTCTGAACCGATCCAAAACACGTCTCAGAACATATCCTCACGCCGCGAACCCGGTCCAATAAAACACCACAACCTGTTGCCCATCAGACACCATTTCATGCCACGAAGCCACCACAACACTCACAAGATAAGTATACAACACATGTATCAGCTTCCTAATCTGTACATGCCGCCAAGGTCCAATGAACCGGCAACGAGTACATCATGAGTCAGCTATAACACACGTCGATACCCTTATCCCAACTAAGCTAGTTCTAGGGACATTACGAGTCAATACTATCGCGTGCACACACGTAATCTGACCTATACAAACATGGATCATAAAGTTTACAAATGCCCTCTTGATTCATGTTAACATATCGTCTTGATCACCAGTAGTGAATTGGGGAGGCACTCCTGTCCGTCATCAGTTCATTGCTAATTATCTTTAGGGAACATCCCACAAGTGAAGGGAATTCCTGCAAAAGATAAATTTGTCAGCAGGGACAATTTTAGTACCAAAATCAGCAGGGTTTACATCTCCTCTAATTTTCTTAACTTCAAAATGCTTCTTTTCTATCTCATCCCTAACAAAATGATATCTAACATCAATGTGCTTAGATCTTTCATGATATACAGGATCTTTACAGAGATATAAAGCACTTTGGCTATCAATATTCAAAACAGGGGTACAGCTTTTATGTTGTATTTCTGAGATTAAGCCTTTTAACCAAATGGCTTCCTTCGATGCTTCAACAGCAGCTATATACTCAGCTTCAGTAGATGACAATGCTACAATAGATTGTTGTTGTGATTTCCATGAAACACAGTTATTTGTCCAGGTGTAGTAGTAAGCAGTGGTAGATTTTCTAGTGTCTTTATTACTAGCATAATCTGAATCTACATATCCTACAACATCATGATTCACAGAATGTTCAGCAAAACACAGACTCAGTTTCTTAGTTCCAACTAAATATCTTAAGCAATATTTCATGGCAGTCCAGTGTTCTAATCCAGGGTTAGACATGAATCTACTTAGAACACTTATAGCAAAAGAAAGATCAGGTCTAGTGCACAACATAGCATACATCACAGAGCCGACAGCCACATCATAAGGAATATTAG
The DNA here is from genome assembly GCA_033239045.1 of Fagopyrum esculentum. Taxonomy (NCBI): domain Eukaryota; kingdom Viridiplantae; phylum Streptophyta; class Magnoliopsida; order Caryophyllales; family Polygonaceae; genus Fagopyrum; species Fagopyrum esculentum. The sequence continues at coordinate 25,185,226 of BSUD01000006.1, read as the reverse complement.
ACATCTTTTTCAGCTCACTGGGGGAATCAGGGCAGTGTTTCTTGGTCAGATCTAAGTGCCCTCCTAAGGGCATAGGTGTGGGTTTAGAATTTATCATATTAAACCTATCTAAAACTTTCTGAATGTAATCAAATTGAGAAAGCCACATTTTCTTTTTAACCCTATTTCTTATAATCTGTATGCCAAGAATTTTCTGTGCTGCACCTAAATCTTTCATATCAAAATGCATTTTCAGTTCTCTTTTCACATTATTGATGATGACTTTAGATTTGCACATAATCAGAATATCATCAACATACAATAGAATGTAAAGAACATTAGGAGTAGAAAGATTTTTAAAGTACAGACAGTAGTCATATTTACTTCTCATAAAACCCAGATTCTTCATACAAATGTCAAACTTAATGTTCCATTGTCTAGGTGATTGTTTTAAACCATACAAAGATTTCTTAAGCAAACACACATGCTCATATTTATTTTTATTTACAAATCCTTTAGGTTGGCTCATGTAAATAGTTTCTTTCAAATCACCATGCAAGAAAGCAGTTTTAACATCCATTTGTTCAATGTCCCAGTCATACACAGTAGTCATAGCAAGTAGTAACCTCAGCGTTTTATACTTAACTACAGGAGCAAAAATGTCTGTGTAATCTATACCCTCTCTTTGGGTGAAGCCTTTGGCAACCAGCCTGGCTTTGTACCTAGGGGGATCACTAGGTTTTATACCTTCTTTTAGTTTATACAGCCACCTACATTGAACTAGTTTCACATTTTCTGGCCTAGGTACCAGATTCCAAGTGTTATTAGAATTCATAGATTCAATCTCATCATTCATAGCTTGGTTCCAGTTTTTAGCATTAGGATATTTTATGGCTTGTTCATATGTGTCAGGGGTGTAAAAATTATCTATTACATCAGCTGTTAGGAAGGCATAATCAACTAAGTTCACTTCATCAGTTAACATGATATACTCAACATTATTAGCATATTTTTTATTAGGGATTTTTAACCTAGGTGCCCTGTCCCTGGTTAATTGGTAGTGACCATGAAAATCCCAACGACGCAGGTCTTCATTGTTGTCACTCGACTGGAGTTGGTTTGAATTTTCCCCCTCATTATCAGCAGTGTCAGCATTGCTACCTGAGTCGTCAGAATTCTCATGGTCAC